>JAJKFI010000109.1:112039-134535 GCA_029204185.1 Lerista edwardsae | reverse complement strand
GGGGGCGGGGAAGACGGCGAAACGGAGCGGTACGCAACGGGCGGGCTGCCGCTCACCCGTTCCTCCCGCCCAGCGTTCCGGCTGCATGACGCCGCTGGTTCTAAGTCCTCCAGGGCGGCCTTCAGGGCCATCCGCTGCCTTTCTTCCCTCTCCCAACCTAAAATTAGCAACCGGTTCTGCAGAACTGGTGAGAACTGGCTGCATTTCACCACTGGACTCGGGGTCGGCTTCCTCCTGGTGCCGGGAGAACAGGCCGATGCCTCCTCCGCTTCCTCCCATGCGTGTCTGCATTCACCAGGCCAGTTTCCAAGGCCAGGACTTCCAGGGGCTTCTTTGACGTGGGTGGAGGAGCGCCGGGCTCGTCTCCCAGCACCCCACGTGCAGATCGGGGGCAGGCGGGGGCAGGAGAGTGCTGGGCTGCACGTACCATTGTGACGACCCGGCCTGCTGCGGAGTCCTCCATTCTGACGGGCACGGTCAGGGTGCCCCTGTCTTCTTCCAAGGCAAACGCGGGAGTGTCTGTCGTCACAACTGTTCCGCCCTGTGGAATGCAGAGAGGGGATTGAAGCCGGGGCTCGATTTCAGGGGCCTCTGAGCCCCCCTTTGCCTCCACTGTCCACCCACTCGCTGCCACCCATCATGAGAGGCCAAAGCCCTCTGCTTAAAACACGAATGTTAAAGAGCAAAGTGAGGTACCACCAGGAGCCAGTCCTTTCCCACCACCACCAGCCCTGATGAACACGCACCAAAAAGGTGTTTGCTGCATCCTATGGTGGTGGTGGGGGAAATGGGCTGCAGGTGGATGAGGATAAAGCACAGGTGAGGAAGAGGGGCAGGGAGGGATAGTGTAGCAAGGGGCTAAACCCCACTGCCAAGTTCAGGGGGTGGCATCCACCCAACTGACACCCGCTGGTTGGACCAAGCCTTCTCCTGGGTGCCCTGGGACAGGCGAGGCGGCAGGATCTCCAGGGTGCCGCTCAACTGCCAAACTTCCAGCTCTGAGGCTGGGAGATGTTCTTTGGTCACCTGTCCATCCGGAAGTGGCAGCAGCTCACCTGCGTCACGTGAAGAACAATTTGAAAGTCACTGAGCCTGCAAGTGCGAACTCAGCTTGGTCAATGGACGGAGTTATTAGGACACTTACTAACTGAAAAGATGCAGAAAAGGTGCAGATCCAGATGCCTTTGCAGAAGTGCCCACAAGGACATTTCACCAGGGCCAGGCGAAGAACCGCACCGCGGACTCCATCCCACCCCAATGGTCCACAAATCCTTAGCTATGATTCCAGTTATCCACCCTCTCTCACCTGAGCCACAATCCACTCACATGGCAGGATCCTGGCCCATACTCCTGTCTCCAGCTGCGCACTCTTAACGCCAGTGGGGCCTTCCTGACATGTCCCTCTCCTGCCAACCTTGCGTTTGACTCGCTGCACAATCCTGGCCTTCCAGTGAGGTTGTGGACTCCAAATCGGATGCCAATTCTCGTCTTAACCTTCCCCACATCACTGGCATCTTTTACTAGATTTCTCTCATGGCCAAGAAAAGCAACAGCACAGCAGAACTGCATGAACCAGCCTCACTCCCTGGTACCTCCAGTGAAAGGCTCTCCAGGGCATTCCCTGGAAACGCAGCACCCTCCGTGGTATGGGTGGCAACTGAGCTCCAGCATCCACAGGGAGCCCCTCGAGGGAGAAGCGCTGGATTCTGGCCTGCAGGAGAATGCAGACGGGAAGCCCAGCACATCAGCCTACTCACCGAGGACACCGGGCCATCAAAGACCTCCTTCAGAGCCTCCATCGCACCGTTCAGGACATTCACGGGCAGGTAGACGACCGTAGTGTCCTCCCTCTTGGCTGGCAGACTGGTTGAGGCTTCGGGGCTCGTGGGGATTGGGATCTGCTCTCCATTTTTCAGGATCAGAGTCTGAAGCAAACATAAGAGAACATAAGAAGAGCCCCATTGCTGGATCAGGCCAAAGGCCCATCTAGTCCAGCTTCCTGTATCTCACAGTGGCCCACCAGGTGCCCCAGGGAGGCAGGAGACAACAAGATGCTTGCATCCTGTTGCCACTCCCTTGCACCTGGCATTCTGAAGTTGTTGTTCAGTCGCTAAGTCATGTCCGACTCTTCGCGACCCCCTGGACCACAGCACGCCAGGCCTCCCTGTCCTCCACTAGCTTCCAGAGTTCGCCCAATTTCATGTTCATTGCTTCGGTGACACTATCTAACCATCTCATCCTCTGCCGCCCCCTTCTCCTTTGGCCTTCCATCTTTCCCAGCATGAGGGTCTTTTCTAAAGAGTCCTCTCTTCTCAGGAGGTGGCCAAAGTTGAGCTTCAGCTTCAGGATTTGTCCTTCCAGGGAGTAATCAGGCTTGACTTCCCGGAGGATTGACCGATTGGATCTCCTTGCAGTCCAGGGGACTCTCAAGATCTTCTCCAACACCATAATTCGAAGGCATCTATTCTTCTTTGCAGCATCGCACTTTCCTTTCACTTCCAGACACATCCACAGCTGAGCTTCCTTCCAGTTTTGGCCCAGCTACTTCTGGGCCGATTCTAATTCTAATTCAGCTAATTCTGAAGTAGCCTACCAGTAATGTAAGGAGGTTGCACCACCCATCATGGCATACAGCCCATGATGGACTTTTCCTCCAGAAATCTGTCCAGTCCCCTTTTAAAGGCATCTAGGCCAGATGCCATCACCACCTCCTGTGGCAAGGAGTTCCACAGTGGGATGAGGAGGTGCTGTGAGCTGCAGCCCTCTGAAGCAACACCAGCCCTCCCCCACCCCCAACCACAGCCAGAGGCTGGCATTTGACCTTTTCCAAATGTCAATGCCAGCATATCCACAATAAGTGCCTTCCCGGGTCCCTCCATCACAGAGGGTGGTTCAGGGGCTCTCCATTTCACAGCTATGCACAATCTCGCACTACCCCCTTTACACAGCCAAACCCGTCAGGTTTCTGTGCACATATGCAGAAACACCCACAGAAGTCTGCTAGAGCAGCAGAGCTGTGGTCAGCCATCCCTTGAGGTCCTGCTAGCTCTGCATGGACAGCCTTGGCCCTCCAGAAGAAGGTACTTGGCCATTCGGAGCCAACTCCTGTCCAATCTTTCAGCCATGGTGCAGCCATCCCAACCGGGGTGGGTGGGGTTCTGCATTCTGTGATGACAATCATGGAGGCCTCCTCAAGGTTGGGGAACACTTGTTCACTCACTTTGGGGCTGCACTGCAGCTGCATCGGCACCAGGGAGTTGGACAGGATTGGGCCCTTATTCATTTACAGTATTCGTAGGCTGCTTTTCCAGCAAGGACACCGAAGCGGGTGGCAACATTAATGACTTATAACTCATCAAAGTTGCACCATGGGGGGGGGGAAACCCCATTACAATTCAGCAACTGGTAAATTATCCTGTGATTGAAGTTGGGGTGGTGGATGAGCCAAAGACTGGGAGAACTTGTGGGCAGCTCCTTTGAGAGCCCCAAGAAGCTCTTTCCTTTTCCACGCTCCCCAAAGAACGGTGGCTTAAGGAGGATCTTGTGAGAAAGGCTCCTTCCTCCTATCGAGCCCCTGGTGATCTAATGGCGCACGATGCCTCTCACTCGCACTATGCACAGTCTCTCACCTGGCCTCCCACAACAGGCCCCCAAAGTCCACACTTACATTGAAATGTATGCCTAGGTATTCTGCTTCTTTCTCCAGATTGTCCTTCAGGGTGTACTGCATCGTCACACCATGACCACAGTCACATGGTTCTGAAACGGGGGAGCGAGCGAGCGAGCGAGCGAGCGAGCGAGAGAGAGAGAGAGAGAGAGAGAGAGAGAGAGAGAGCACCTTAATATTCTTCTTGCGGGCTTATGGAGGCACCCTGACTGGTCAGGGTAAAACTAGACACCTGGGCTCAGTGAGCCTCTTGGCCGTGAGAAGCCATTCTGGTTCTTAGGTGCTACCTGACAGAAGTCTCTTGCTCTCAGCATGTTTACCCACCACAGGTGGTACAGCAAGGCACAGGTGCCAGACATCAGTGCCAAAAGTGGCTTTCATTTCTAGGAAATTTGACGCCTGAATGCATCGTGGGGAAAAATGTGTGCAGTTTTTGGGGTCTCCATTGTTTTTTTTTCCTCCAAGATTTCCATTCCAGAATCTTTCCAAAGAGGACTTCTCTGTCCCTGCTCATGAGAAAACTTAGATTAGAGTTGTCAGACTATGTTCTGGAGAACTCCTTGGACCCTTCCACGGTTGAGAAGAAGATCAGCAGTTGTGACGGCCTCTCTTCCCGCTACCGGACATTCCCTGCAGTGCACAGCCGTGTGGAGACCACTGGCCATGCTCTAGCACACAGCCGCATTTCACTCGGGGTGATGGTGGGGCTCAGCAAGCCCGAGCAGGGAATGCTCTGAATGAAGTGCACGTTCTCCAGAGTGCACATTCTCCTGCATTTGGTCGGCGCGCTCTTTCCCCTTGGCCTGCCTGAGGGTGCTCCTTCCTGCGGTCATGACAAGAAGGCTCAGCAGTGCTCCCTCCCAACCCCCACCTTGATGTCCAGGTGCCACCAGGCTTCTTCTGAGGCCCTGAGGAGATGCTTTTCAAACATGTGATGGGAAAAGGCTTAGAAGATGCCAGCTCAACTTACCAAACACAGACAGCATCTTCTCCTTCATGAGGCCAACCACCTTGTCTGCGGCCGGGCACATCTGGAAGAGAAACGGACAAGCCAGAGTGGAGAGCAAACTCTCGTGGTCCCAGGAGCCCACAAGCAGGCTTCCGTTCTGGGAGTTCTGTGCCCAGCAGCCTACCGAAGGACTGCAGCAGACGGACTCCCCCAGCCAGTAGTGGGGAGCCAGGAGACTCCCTGAGACTTACCATGCCCGGAAGGACTTTCCCAAGGGTCGAATTCAGAAACTTATTCACTATCTTTGGAAGCATGCTGGGGAGAAGAGACGTTGGGACAGAAGAAATTAGGAGGCCTGAGCTGGCTGAAGCGGCAACTGTAAACCTCCCCATTATTGTCTGGACTTGCTGTACTGCTTTGCAACAAACGTAGTTTACAAAGCAGCTTGTATAGCAAAACGAATCCACAGGTGATGCCCTGTCCCCAAAGCGTTCAAAATTCTAGAGCAAAGTCACCAAAGAGACCAACCACAGCCACGGTGCTGGCTGTGAAGCAGACCCTGCTGCACAATGGCTGGGATAGTGCCTGCCCCGGTCCACATTTCCAACACCATTGCGAGTCCAGGTTGGGGACCGCTTACAATGATCCTGATTCAGCTCTTCAACAGAATGAAAAACCTTCTCAGAGCAGCTGACACGGCTCAGGGAAGAAGAGGGTCTCCTGGCGCAAAGGGAGACCCCGACATGTAGGAAAGAAGGGCCTGGGGGAAGCTGAGCTGGCATGAATAGAGACATTTGCTCTCTCTCTCTCTGCTAGATACAATACTTTGCTAGCACACCGGTTGCTTTTCTGAGGGCACAGTCCTAACCTGGAGTTAATCCGGCACACTCAGGCCTGTAAAGTTTGGCCTGTACATTGGCCACCTTGAAGCGTGTTTGGACCCCTCTCGGAGTCAGGGAGGATGGCGCAGTCTTGTGCTGGTCCAAACATACTTTAGGGTGTCCTGTGTGCCAGCCAAATTGTGCTGGCCTAACTGTGCCAGCCTAACTTCAGGTTAGGATTGTGCCCTGAGTCTTAACACAGTGGTTAGGACCCACCAGTGGGCTGCAAGCCAGTTTCAGGTGGGTCACAAAGCACCTAGAGCAGCCATATTGAAAATATGGGAAGATGGGATGCTGGGCTGTGTGGTGGTTCTGCTTGTTTCAAGGTTGTAAAGAGGCTTTTTTCTTTGTGATTGGAAAATGGCTGAGAAACAGCCCATCTTATTGCAGCATTCTCAGGAAAGCAGCAGGCGCTGGTGTCACAATGGCAGCACTTTCAACCATGACATCACTTCTGCTGGGTCCCGGACAGATTGTCACTCTAAAAAGTGGGTCCTGGTGTTAAAATGTTTGGGAACCACTGACTGTCCTAACATGTCATGACAGAAACATTTGCTCTTTCGTTCTTGTTTTTAATTTTTTAACGGTTTCAACGGTATATCTTATTCTGTTTTTATGTTGTACACCATTTTGGGTTTTTAGAAGAGCAGTATAAAAATTCAGTGAATACACAAATAATCCTTAACACAACCCTGTAGATGAGTATGTCCAGCTGAGCCATTCAGCCGGCATGCTGGGCGAGAGGAACGGGTGAGCGGCAGCTCGCCCGTAACTTTCCGTTCCGTTTTGCCGTCTTCCCCGCCCCCGCGGGGGCGGGGAAGATGGCAAAACGGAGCGGAAAGCTACGGGCGAGCTGCCGCTCACCCGTTCCTCCTGCCCAGCATACCGGCTGAATGCCGCTGCTGAGTACGTCTCAACACCCCCAGATTGCAGCTGGAGACGAGAGCTGCTTCCCAGAGGCCGTCGGCTGAGAGCCCTGCAGAGAGGAGCCGCGAGGGGCCCGGGGTTGCCTCACTGGCAGGGGGGGACAGAGGAGGAGCATGGAGCCAGCAGGCAGGCAGGCAGGCAGGCAGGCAGGCGAGCACCACTCCAGCACCCACCATCGATGGTGCGCACTCAGGGGCAGCCTGCTTTGGGCCAGCCCTGCCCTCCTGGCATCCTCCCCAGTTTCCAGCGCAGGAAAAGCCACGTGGCACAAGGCCAAAAAGACCGCCTGCCCTACTGGGACCTGCCCAGCTGTTCCAGGCCCCCTCAGAAGCCCAACCCTGGATTCCCCGGTCACCAGAGCGGGGAAAGAGACCTCCTTGTTGGGGGGGGGAGCCTTGAGGAACTTGTCCTGACTCCAAACTTGGCTCCGTTTCATTTTTCTGGGCCTCTGGCATTGTGGCTTCAGTGCTGCTTTGTCACTAAAAAACCACCTGCATTGCTCCTTGGCTGTTTTATTCATAACATTAAGCATGGGAGTGGTGCAGAATCGTCTTCTGTTGGCTTAAACATTTTATTTTGCATTTCTTCTGTGGCCTGAGCCCGCCACAAGGAGGACTCAGGAAGGTGCCCCATTCGCAGACTGCACCCCCCCCCCACAAACCAACTGGCCCCACCCCACAGCAGAGGCAGCAGTGAGTCTGTGGCAAGGTGCAGAGCAGGTGCCCATCAGGCATCCCACTGAACGCCAGCCCTCAGCTGCCTGAGGAGAGAGCCAGAGTCAGCCCAGGCCGTGGACCAGACCACCTTCAGGAAAAGGTGGCGCAGTGAACCTGGCCACAGAGCTGCTCCGCTGGCACCTGGCAGGGCTGGTGCCTCACCCGAATCGGCTCCTCCACTGACCAGCAGCCCTGACCTGGGCAAAGCCCGCAGGCTGACCTGCTGGACAGCTCCCTGGTAAGCACCCAGCAGCAGCACGGAAGGGACGAGGACGACTTGCCGAGACTGGCAGCTGGAAGACCCTCCTGCAGCTCCCGGGCCCCTCCAGCGTTGGCCGGGGCTACTCCCCAGCCCTTTCTCTGGGACGGCCTCAGAAGGGCTGTGCCCGGCACTCACCTGCTGGGAAGGTTGGTTTTGCAGCTGAGCAGGTCCACTATACACTCGAGGACTTCGAACTTCACTTCGGTGGGACCTGTCACCTCCATCTTGCTCTTGGTGGTCATGTTGGACCTCACCGTGATCTCCATCGTGCCGCCGATGAAGCTGCCCAAAACGAAACCCAGTTACGTTGTACATCATACCTCAATGGCCCACCAGGTCCCTGTTCAAACCATGCTGAGCTTTCAGAACGTTCTACTCATGGACTAGTGTCACAGCAGTTGTGTGTTAAGTGGTCCTATTTGTATGTAAGAACTGGAAATGAGAAAGAAGAATCTGTGTAAAGTGCCTAGGTTTATAGGTAAGGGCTATAAGTGGTTGGAGGGGTTGGGGACTCCTGGAGAGTAAGGAAGGCTGTAACAGTGCCTAATGTGGGATTGATAACAGATGACTGTAGGGATGAAGAAGAGTATTTAAGGGCACAACCCTAACCTGGAGGGAGCCGGATACAGTTAGGCCAGCACAAGGGCCACCATAAAGTATGTTTGGACCACTCTTGGAGCCAGAGAGGCCAGCAAACAGCGGTGTGCCATCCCCCCTGACTCCGAGAGTGGTCCCAAAGTGCTTCACGGTGTCCCTTTTGCTGGCCAAACTTTGCTGTGGTTAGGCCTAACTCCAGGTTTGGATTGTGCCCTAAGTCAGTGAGCTGTTGCAGAGAGGAAGAGAGCCCTGTGGTGACAGCTAGGAGCTCTGTTGTCTAGGAACCAGGAATACAGTGTCATTTTGAGATATTTAGCTGTTGGTTATTTTCTTTGCTGCCTTGACCTTTTATGTTCCATTGGTTGAAAGCCCTCTTGTGATGGCCTTACGTGAAAGGAGAGGGGCTTTTAGCAGTGCCTGTACGTTTGTATCAAATGAAACTCCTTAAGTGTACGAGGCGGCACTGGTGATTTGGATGGCTGTGGGGGAAAATTGCCTCAAGGTGCTGGAGATAATATTGGTGTCTGAAATAGAGTGCTGTCTGGAGAGCGCAGGTGGGCCACAGGTTTGCACCGAGCGGCTTGGGTGGAAGCCAATCAGGGCAGCACACGGACTGGGAGGGCCGGAGGTGAGTCCAAGCCCTGTGACCCCCTGGGCCCCATCCTCTCCTCCACCAGTCTATGCTAGGCAGCTGTCACACCAGAACACGTGCTGCATGCTGTGGTGAGGGGTCGACCAGATGGCCCAAGAAGGGGAAGGAAATCAGGAACAGGAGCTGACAGGGGTGGGAAGGAGGGCAGGTCAAGCCTGGGACTGGAAGGGGTTCAGCCGATTTAATCAGAAGGAAAAACAGAGAAGGGGTGCATGAGCACTAACCAGTGGATGCTACTCCCCTTCGTGACGCTCTTCAGCAGTTTCTTCCCTGGCACATGGCCCTCCAGAAAGAGCTTCCTGGATTGTGACTTTTCCAGAACCTGGACACAAAGGCCTTCCTACTGGGGGGGGGCGCTAAGTGTTGCAGGAGCCTGACCTCCTGTGAAACAGTCCCTCACTTTCAGAGCCATTCATGGCTTGGAGAGGCTTTGCGCTCTGAGCTGTGAGTGGCTCTGGAGGCCAGGGTGCGGGCTGTGTTACATAGGAGCTCAGGTTCCTGCAAAACGTAGTGTTTTTAAACCCCCAAAGGAACGCCGCTGTCTTGACATGTAAAGAAAGCCAAAAAGAAAGGCACTCACCTTTTCCCGGCAATTGTGATCTGAGACACCACCGACATAGACAACCCCACATCTTCTACACAGCTCACAGTCATATTAGGAGGCCGGATATCCTTCACCTTCAGCCTATGAGACAAAGAAGATACTCAGTGGTGAAGGAAGGAAGGAAGGAAGGAAGGAAGGAAGGAAGGAAGGAAGGAGAGGTGCTGAGGAAACAACTGGAAGGGGGGAAATCTGGGGCACCATCGCCAGAAAACCATCTTGAACAAAAAGAAGGGGAGTTGCTATCAGCAGAAAATGGTGTGCAGGACTCCAGGCCAGCCAGTGGAGCCCATCTGGAGTTAATTTGCAGGAACAACCATTTGCATTTGCTAATAATCTCAGCCATGGCATTCAAGCTGGTGGAAGGAGGCAGTCGGGTGCATTGGCAACCAACTTCATGGCACCTGCATTAACCATCAGTCATTACTTGGAATTCAAGGGGCTGTTTTAGGGACTCCTTCACAGCCAGGCCTCAACATATCTGACAGCTTGTTTGTTTTTGTCCTTGAATGTGAACGCCTGAGTTGCAAAGTACACTTGCAGGGTGTCAAATACGAGGTATGCATGCATGTACTTTGAGCCCCTCCCTCAAAGCAAGAGCCTCTCTGAGCCTGCCTGCTGCAGGTAGAAGGAGGCCCAGGACCAAAAACACACAGAGGTCTTTGCAACAACCCCTTTGTCTTCCTCCTTGTACTGCACATGAGCCCAAGGATGTGTAAGTGGCATAAATGCAGATTTATGTGTAAGTGACATAAATTCAGATCGTTCACTGCTTGATTGTTGGTTCCAAGCTGACACTTCCACAAGTTTTCCAAAGAAAAAAATGTATCATCCAAAGACAACCAAATAAGTCACTTAACACCAAAATGCATTTGTATTGGCTTGGATTCCAGTCCTCTAAGTGCTTCTATAATGGACCCCACCTCTCCAAAAGGTTCACTTCTGGATGGTAGGAGCTTTTGTGCTCTGTGAGACACCTTGCACATGAACAATGTAACAATTGCTTAGCGTTGCAACAGCTGTATGCCTTGCACATGTATTTGTCTGCATGTAGCTGCTCATGCAGCTCCTAGAAACCTAGAAAAAGCTCCTGGACACCAGCCTGCCGGAGAGCCTTTCTTTCTGCTGGCATCCCCTCCCTTCAAAAGGCCATTCTTATATAAAACAATATTGTGCAGACAAGTGGTTCCCAGATTGTGGATTGGGACCCACCTGGGGCTCGCGGGCCAATTTCAGGAGGGTTGTAAAGCACCTCGGGCAGCCATGTTTAAAATATGGGAAGATGGGATGTCGGAAAGGCGGAGGGCTGTGTGGTTGTTTTGCTTGTGTCAAGGGGGCAAATAGGCTTTTTTTCTTTCTGGTTCACTTTGCAGTTGGAAAAAGGCTGAGACATAATCCAACTGATGGCTGCATTCGCAAGAAAGCAGCAGGCTCTGGTGTCAAAGTGACGGCCTTCCTGCCATGACATCACTTCTGGTGGGTTCTGAACAGATTGTCGTTCTAAAAAGTGGGTCCTGGTCAGTGGTGTCATTCAAATGATTTAGGAACAGGAACTCACTTTTGATTGGCACTTGTCGGGAACCCAGAATCCAGAACCCAGGGCACCTTGTTAGGATCCGGAACGCCCGTTCTGGTCTGTTCCCCCTGAATGATGTCACTGCCTTCGCCCCCCTAAGAATCCGGAGTCGCTCTCTTTCACCCTCTGAGTGCCGGCCAACCAAGAAGAAAAGCTCTTTGCAGAGGAATTGGGAGGGGGGAGGAGGGAGAGTGAAGTGGGCGGGGTCAGCCCTAATTTTAACTAGTGGAACTGAGTTCCCCCGCGTTCCCCCTGCATGACATCACTGGTTCTGGTGTTAAAAGGTTTGAGAGCCCCTGGTGCAGAAAACAGAGTGGCGCCTCCCCTGCTTTTGCACAGGACAGTCCCAGTAATGTTGCTTTACTGCCGTTCTCACCCAGCACCCCAGTCCTGTTTTGTCTTGGACCGATTCACCTCACCCTTTGATGCCTTTGATGGCTTTGGCCCCGCCTTGATTTTTCGTGGCAGCTTCTGCCAACTCGTCCAGGATGTTGCTCTCCGTCATGGATTTCCTGGCCGCTGAAAAGAGATGCGCCCAAAGTTGGCCGTGAACAAGCCCGGCAGCGCTCCAGAGGGGGTGCCTTTCTCTCCACTTGGGGGAGCCAGCTCTGCCCTTCCTGAACTCTCCACGTCTATCCAAATGCTAGCTAAGATACATGCGGGAAGCAAACGGAACTGTGGTTTAGGCTGAGAGGGTTTGTTAGCCAACTTCAGCCTGGCCTCAAGTCCTGGTGAAACAGGAAACCTGTGCAGACAACCCCTTGATCCCCGTGTATCTCCCAATACTCCATAGATGCTGTAAGATACAGGAAGCTGGACTAGATGGGCCTTTGGTCTGATCCAGCAGGGCTCTTCTTATGTTCTTATGTTCTTATGACAATAGGGAGCCTCTTCTGTACTTGGAAGAGCTCACAGGCAAGGGAACTGAACATAAGAAGAGCTCTGCTGGCTGGATCAGAACAAAGGGGGCCCATCCAGTCCTGCTTCCTCTCTCTCACAGTGGCCCACCAGGTGCCTCAGGGAGCACACGAGACAACAAGATGCTGCATCCTGTTGCCACTCCCTTGCACCCGGCATTCTACTACTAACGTAAGGAGGTTGCACCACCCATCATGGCCTGCAGCCTGCAATGGACTTTTCCTCCAGAAATCTGTCCAGTCCCCTTTAAAAAGGCACTTGGGCCAGATGCCATCACCACCTCCTGTGGAAGGAACTGCCTTCCTGATAGCTGTGCACTATACGATGCACCTGCATTTAAATAAATTTGCACCGTTATCTATGTCAAGGCGCATCTCCTCCCCTACAAAGTTCATGGTCCAATCCTCGGGTGCCACTGCTTCAGAGCTTGCATTCCTGCTGGGACTTGCATTCCGGCAGTGCAAGGCTGGGCCCCACTTAGGGCGTTAGACTTGGGCCAGTGCTACATGGCCAAAGAGGGGCTTTTCACCCCTTCCTCTTAAGCCAGGGTTCCCAAACTGTCGCAAGGCACTCCATGGAGCATTGCGGGCTGCTGATTGGCAGCCAGGTAGACAGCCCAGGTTGTTGTTACCAATAGCAGCTGGAGGCTCGGCCTGACTGGGAAAGGCCTTCCCTCCTGCCCTGAGTCTCTACTCTCTGTTGTAGCATCCTGAATGGGCCCCAATCCCAGAAGTAACCGGGGGTGACATCACTGCCAGTCACTTCAGGAGCATTTCAGCACTGCCTTTGTGGCACACCGAAGATGCGGGAGCACTGCCTCCCAGGCAAAAACTCTCTCTCTCTCTCTCTCTCTCTCTCTCTCTCTCTCTCTCTCTCTCTCTCTCTCTCTCTCTCACACACACACACACACACACACAGAGAGAGAGAGAGAGAGAGAGAGAGAGAGAGAGAGAGAGCGAGAGAGAGAGAGAGAGAGAGAGAGAGCGCTGCCATTTGCCCCAGGATATTTGCCCCAATAGCTACTCCCCTCCCGTGGCAAATTGGGATAAATTGCAGCTCTGGGATTATCAGTTTGTCATTTGGAGACAAAGAGGGAAAATAAAGGCTTTTCTTCAATTCCTTATTGGTGGACAACCTAATGCTGTGTATTGATCTTAGGAGAGGGGCAGGGGACACTCATTGCAACCAAGCTGGAGGAGCCTTTGGGATAAATGCAAGGTGAGCTCACAATGAGCAGTTGCTGCAAGAAGAATATAGTAAGGATGAACATCTTCCTCAGTTCATTGATGCCCCCGTGTTTGTTGCAGTGTGCTTCTAGGGGCATTCTCCAATGTCCCTAGAAAGTGGGCTTTCTCCAGCCTCTCAGGAAAGGCACCAGCCAAGCATGGAAGAGGCGGAATTTAGTTTGTGCTGAGGAACATACAGTTCACTTACTTTCTTCTATTGTTTTTGGATCAATCTTCACAGAAGGCCCGGGAGCCTCTGCTTCCTGGGTAAGGGCCACCCAGCCGCAGAAGAAAAACAGCAAGCATAGCTGTTGCTTCTTGAGGACTAGGCCCATGGTGCGTCACCTCACTGGGAATGATAAGCTCTGAAATGAGGAAGAAAGAGAAACAAAGCCCAAAATTTAGCAGGACTAGTCTTGGGTTCTCTGCCCGTCCCCAACTCAGTTGACACAGAGTGCAGTGGGGAAAGATCCCCAGATATAAAATTGTGTCTGAGAATACAGAGCCCCCCAACGGGCAAAAATGTAGAACAACGCTGGACAGAGCCTTCACAATATTTTTCAAGGGAAAGCGTTCACTTTTGGCACCCACGTAGTCCGGTCCCTGGAAACCTGAGTTTGCTCTTTGGGCTTCAGCCTGCCTCCCGAAGAATTCATGATGTCTCCCTGGGCACAATCCTAACCTGGAATTAGACCAGCACAGTTAAGCCAGCAAAGTTTGGCTGGCACAAGGGACACAGGCGTAAAGTCTGTTTGGACCACACTCAGAGTCAGAGAGACCAGCACAGAGACATGCGCCATCCTCTGAGAGTGGTCCAAATGTGCTTTACGATGTCCCTTGTGCCGGCCAATCTTTGCTGGCCTAACTGTGCTGGCCCAACTCCAGGTTAGGATTGCACCCCTTGAGCCATAATAACATGAGAAGCCCCCTGCTCAGTCAGCCCTCTAGCCCGGCACCCTCCTCCTCCCTCCGTGCAGTGGCCGTTCAGCTGCCCCAGTGGGAAGCCCACAAGCAGGGCCCAAACACAGCAGCCCCTTCCTGCTTCCTCCCTGGCAACCAGCATTCCCAGCAAGGACTGTAAAGCATCTTAGGACATGGTCACATGGTGATACATGGCGCCACTAGAACTCAAGGATTGCTTTTTCCCTGGCTGAAGGATGCTTGATTTGTTTTGAAATCTTGCGCTGACAAAACTGTTCAGGAACCACCGCACAGCGCAAGACATTGAAGGGTGCTCCATGTTAGGAGAAGCACACCCTGGGGATCTTTGCGCGACCACAGAAGAGTCCTAAGGGACATCCTGCAAGTCACACATGACTGCTTCATTTTGCAGCTTGAGCAAAGTTTGCATTGCTGGGACCTTAGTAAGCTTGTCTTAAAATGGACAACATTGTTTTTTTCCAAAGCAACTTGAAATCCAATATCTTCTTAAAACACCTTTTGGGAAAAAGATGATCAAAGTGTCTTTTTTTCCACTCAAACAGCTATAAGAGTTGCGTAGTTGAGTAAACGTACAACCTTGAGTAAATCAGGAGAGAGACTGGGGGCCCAATTCTAGCCAAGGATTGGATGCAGCCAAGATGTTGCAGCCATAATGCAGTCCCAAGGTAAGGAAACAAACGTTCCCTTTCCTCAAGGAGGCCTCTGGGACAGTCGTTCCCCCCCCCGTCACAGGATGCAGCGCATTCCTTGTTGGCCACGGCAGCACCAGCACTGCAAAATTGGATTGGGCCCCACCGGGAGTGACCCATAAGCCAGACGGTCGTGTAGTCACCATGTGAGGATTTCACCGGAACACTTGGAACAGCCAAGGCCAGCTTGAAGCCAGCTGGAACAGTTGCTCACAACTGGGTCCCACACCCCTAAGGGCCCCCCACACTACGGTAATGTACTCTAGTAGGGTCAAAAACACACAACACGTCAACACGTTGCAATGGACATTTTGAATTCTTTTTCCTGAAAAAAAATAAAATCAATATTTTTACTAAATCATTTTACAGTCACTAAAACAAGCGGTTTTGCAGCTATGTACTTTTCAAAGGTAATCTACACATTTTATTCATTTACGTGTCGGCTTACATGCATGCAGTTTTATATTGAAATGTGCTGAGACACGCCCCATTAATTCACATGTAATTTGCAATGCACACTTCGATGGCTTGCTGTCCACCATAGCGATGCAGTCTACAATCAGCTGTATTTATAGCACTAAGATTCTGCAGATCTTGGCTGTGAACCTGGGGCAGCCAGAGACATTTCCAGTTGGATCCTGCAGCTCCTAAGGCCGGCCCTGTTCACAGCTGGTCTTAGCCTCACGCAGAATGCAGTCTGCAGCCGAGGCTCCGGGTTTAGGGGAAAGTAACCGGTCAACAGCTTTGCCACCATCTCCGGACAAACAAGTTACTCACTTGTGTACCCAGCTGGAGATTCCCCTCCTGAGCAGTCAGAGCTTCGCCTCTTAATCTCCTCTTCGGTGATTAGGGAAGAACTGGGTGTTTTATACTTGAACCATGAATGAAAGAAGCAATTCAGAGTGCTGATAACCATTGGGATGTGAAGTGAACTCAGAGGGTGTCTTCCAAGGTAAACATTTTCCTGAGAGGGTGAAAAATCCCGAGAAGTCTTTGAGCGCCAGGGATCATGTGACACTTCAGGAGACCCCACTGGGCCAATGTCTTCGCTCAGCACATTTCCAGAGCCACCCAATGGGTGAGGCTGCCCTGTCTAGAATTAAAAAGGGAGGTTTAAGGGGAGACGAGTCCTCAGGACAACAGATGTCCCGAGCGTACCCCCAGGAAGCTCGCCAGCACATGGAAACTGACCGGCTTCCTCTGCTGCGGTGGGCTTTGTTCCCCGTTCCCCAGGTAAGGGAAAGTGTCAGTTTCATGTGAATGTCAGCGCCGGCATTTGCTCCTGTCCGGTGGCCTGATAAACTTGTGCCTACTTGCCACATTGATGTAAGGGGTGACCAGGCCCATTTCTCTCTCTCTCTCTCTCTCTCTCTCTCTCTCTCTCTCTCTCTCTCTCTCCCCTCCCCTCCCCTCCCCTCCCCTCCCCAGCCCTCCCTCCATCTTGGGGGACCCCTAAAGGTTTTGTGCCTGGCAGATCTCCTGCCATGACCCATCACCCTTCCCCTCACCACCATTTCAGGAACTTGGCAAAATGGACGTCAGAAGATGGGGCAAAGGGAAGAGAACCAAAGTCAGAAGAAGGACGTCCCAAACTGGACGTGTGCCAGAAAACGCCACCAGCACTGCACATGCACTGTATGTAGTATTTCTTTGCCTGCATAGTTATCTTAACCAAGATGTCCCCACATCTTGAGATGTCCCCTTAGCCCTTATGTAATGCATCCTTCCCAGTATCACCCAATGAACCCTCTTTTGACTGTAGGGGGTTTCCAAACCCTTTGTCTACCTCTCCCCTATTGTCAGCCTTCAGTTGTCTTATCCCAGTGATTAACCCCTTTATCGCCATGGAGCCATACCCAGTTCCATCAATTATCATAAATCTCCCCTTGCTCAACCTGGGGAGGGGGGAGATCAGCAAGCAGCCAATCAAAAGCCACAATGTTCCAATCAACCAACCAGGGTTCCCCCAAAATCCCAGGTCCTCCAATAATCCAGCCTGCAGTAATCAAGTGTATGTTATTGGTTGGTTGGTTGTACCCCCATTTACATGCTAAACTGTATAAATGTCTGTTGCAACTGTGTATCTTACACAGGTCCATGTCATTTTTTTTCTGCATGGTATGCTGCTTGCATCCTGTGTCATTTTATTGCAATAAAATTAGCCTTCTCTGGCAACATCAAAGTCCAGCTGGCACTCTTTTGTTGACTTCCAACTTTTGGGAAGGTTTGGCTTAATTTTCACAGGAGACAACACATGTCAAACCTCAAGCTTCCTTAAAGGGACAGAATCATCAGAGGTCTCTCTCTCTCTCTCTCTCTCTCTCTCTCTCTCTCTCTCTCTCTCTGCAGGGTGATTTCCACACAAAAACATGAAGCAGTAACTCTTTTTGTCACGTTTAATGGGTGTTTCTGGGAGCCTGAATGGCTTTAATGATTCATTTCCCCTCTACTCTGCCAAGCACCTCCAAGCAGCTTACGGACAATCCTCTGGTGGACTCCCAGCCAGCCAGCGCACAAGTCCAGACCGGTTTCATTTCAGCCACTAAATTCTGCTGTGGGCCTTCAGACTGACCTCTGGCCCGTCTGCTGGGAATGGTCCTGTCACAAGTGCCCACGTTGCACATTATATTGATGATCCAGAAAGAAATCTGTTCATTCAAAAAGTGCCATTCTGGTTTTCCTGTTTTGCTTCCTCTTAGCAATTCATACAGCTTAAATTCCACTTTGGAAGATTCCCAGCTTTTATGTGATCCGGCTTTAAAGTTTAAGCATGAATAGCATTAAAAGTGTGTGTGTGTGTGTGTGTGTGTGTGGTCATACAATCACTTCTCTTGGGGAAGCCACGTCTTTGTCGAGACCACACTGTACAGTCTTCCAAAAATGTTTTGCGATGATCAGATGCCGTCTTTGATTCCGGTTTCATTCCTCTCAGTCTAAGCAGATTTCAAAACATCAATCCTACAAGTTCACTTATACTGTAACTAGTGGAACCCCTTTGTTTCAGTATGGAGATATTACACAAAAGCCCTTTTTCTCAGCAGCTGGGGAAGAGAGCTGCAGTCACAGGTGGAGAGAATTTCCCCACCTACTTGGTGACTTCTCTTTATTGTTGACATATCACCATTGACTCATGGGATGTTAGAATTGGAAGGAACCTTGAAGGTCATCTAGTCCAGCCCCTTGCTCAGTGCAGGTGACTACAGCATGCCTGATTGGTGGCCAGCTAGCCTCTGCTTGAAAGACTCCAGTGCGGGAGAGTCCATGACTGCAGAAGTCAGACTATTCTAGTGCCGGGCAGCTCTATACAGTTAGGAAATCCTTCCTCTTGCCTACTGTTATGACCCATCCCATCCAAGTTCCACCTCAGCTGGTGGAACTTGTGTTCCTTCAATGGAAGAGGCAAGCTTCTTGGCTTAGGCAGCAGACAGCCATGCTGTCTGGACCCCACTCCTTTCCTCCTTTGCATCTTCCTTCCTTCCTTCTCCGTACTCCAAAGCCTTCCCTTCCGGGTTCTTCTAGGAAGCCCAACTCATATGCCAATGCCCAGTGATGTCATGCATCCACTACGCACCACTACATGAGTACCGGTTCCTAGAAGTTGAGCTGGCCCCGCCCACTCGAAGCTGGCCCCGTCGGCTGGTTGGCTCAGCAGCTGTGCATGCATACTGCACGCCCGCAGCCGTTGCCTCCACTTTCTGTGAGCAGGCAGGCAGGCAGCATGGTGGTGGCGGCAGCAGCGGCAGCAGCAGAGCGAGAGGACTGGAGGCGGCAGCAGCAGCAGCGAGGGAGACCCTGGAATAAGGCAGCAAGCGTGAGAAGGTAGGCTGCCTGGGGCTCCACTCCATCCAGCTGCGCAGATCCAGCATCCTGATTCCTCCTGCAGATCCTCCCAGCCCCCACGCGGTCTTTTTTGGGGCGCCCATTCCCCCTCCTGCTCCTTGCCGGCTCCTTGCATTTAACATTAAAGTTAAGTGGCTCCCTGTCCCAAAAGGGCTCACAATCTAGTACAGTCTAGCCTGCTATTTAACCAGGGAACAGTTGAAGCAAAATATGTCTATACACATCTCTAGAAAGCAAAGCAATAGAAGTTCAATCAACACTAACCACAAGCTGAAGTTATTACAAACATGATCACATCCATGGCAACAATCACGACATCACTTCCGGCTATGACCTCACTTCCTGCCACGACATCACTTCCGGCTTATGACGTCACTTCCGGTGGGCGGACCCTGACAAGTGCCAGTCAAAAGTGAGTACCTGTTCCTAAATCATTTGGATGACACCACTGCCAACGCCCCTCCTTCCGGCGCATGTTGTCCCTCATTGCTCTGCCCCTCCTCCTCCTCCTAGGGAGGTCCTTTCCCTTTCCCTCCCTCCTCATTGCTTCCCTTACACCTCCGTTCCTTGCTCATGCTAAAGCCAGCATTTCCTGGTAGCACAGGAGTCCCCCCGCATTAGGAGAGCAGCTTCCTGTTCAAACCCCGCCCTCCTGCTTTGGTTCCTGAGCTCTCTCAGAGAGTGTTGGTGCACTTTAACTCTTGCCTCTGTCATCGCTTTCTCCACGGAAATACCTGGATGTGCGCTTGGCCAAGACGCTGTCCTGCACACGACTGCAGGTTCCCACTGTGGGCACATGCCATTTGCATTGCAAGAAGCCCTGCTGGTGAGCCCTCTCCCCGCCGTGGCTGCCCAGTCCAGCATACCCCAACTCGCCAGTGGCGGTTGGACCCTGGTGGCTTCAGCAGTGGTGCTTCAGGGGTTGCTCCCCCACATCATCCCTCGGAGCCTGCAAGCAGGAGGCTGCGGAAATACCAGCAGAGAAGCCCCCACTCAGCTGTCGGCAGGCCCCTTTTATGCTTCACACCCTTGGCCAAGGAATCGGGAAAGATTGTGCAGGTGGCTGGATCCTGGGCAGCCAGCACTTATCCTGCACCAGGACTGGTGCTTGCAGCAAAAATCCAGCAGGAGGGAGCACCCACTTTGCAAGGCCTTGCAGGAAAAGAGATACAGAGATGTCCCTCAGACCCCAACCTTCCTTCCCCTTATTGGCCCTTGACCTCTGCGGTCACCTCTCCTAAGAGTTCAGCTTGACCCCAGCCCTTCTCATGTGAAGTCCTGCCCGGCTCCCAGAAATGCCAGCCAGAAACCAAAACGGGCTTAGGGTAGGTTGCACACATGTTGGGGGGGGGGGGGAAGACATTTGTGCCACAAGATCTGGCTCCAGTGTCTTAACTAGACGTGCCACCAGCACAAAATCACCATGACAATCTGGAGATCCTTTGTCCCTGCATGGGAATCGTGAACAAAGTCTGCACCCAGGGAAATTGCCTTTGTTCCCAACAAGCACACAATGAATTGCGCAGAGTTTTCACATCTGTGAATCAAACTGCATAGCCCTGTGGAGTGTCACAGCCCATTCCCGGCAGTCCCATTGTTCTGAGGTGCTTTTGAACCTATTCAGTTATTGATAACATCACGGACGGACAGTACGGGATGCTCTGGAGCTGGGAGGGATCTCGGGTTCCAGAAACACTTTGTCTGTGTCAGGGAAACCCGGCCACAATGGCTGGCCTGGTAAATCAGCTCGCAGAGTTAGTACAGAGGATGCAGCAAGGACTGGAAAGGTGCCATGTTCACACCTGCAGAAGCAGCAGAGAAATGTGCACGCATTAGACTGACATCACATTGGACCCCATGCTTGGGGGGGGGGAGGGCGCGCACACGTGCACATTGCCTGCTGCAGCAGCCGGGGTCGCTATGAACTGTGGTCAGTGGGGCGAGCAGAGCAGCTTTTCCGTGGGCCCCTCCCACCTGCCCCTGCCTCCCAATGGCCCAAAATGGGCCTCCTGGAAGTAGTTGGCAGTGACCTCATCATGTCGCCTATTTCCAGGGGCACTTGGCACGCAACACCACAAGTGCTCTTCCTAGAGCCGCAGGGAGGTGGGGGGCCCTGTGGGAATGCCCTGCATTGAGCCCCGCCACTACTGGATCCGGCCCTGGCTCCGAGTTTTGAGAAGGCCCAAAGTGGGAGACCCTGCCCTCCCCCACTGAAAGGTTTTCTCACAGTGAAACCAAGATTAAAAAGCCAAGCAAATATATGCATATAAATGTGTGGGCTTGCAGGTCCCAAAGTAGCTAACAGAATAGATAAAACAGTAAGAACCTGGCAGCACAGATGGGTCTTGAAAAAAACCTTGAGGGAGGAAGCACCCCAACGCCCCTGTGGCAGGGGGTTCCACAGCCAGAGAAGGCTGCTTTGTACGCCTCAACAAATGGCAGCACGAGGAGCAGATGCCTCCCCAAGATCTTGCGTGCGTGGGGAGCCCCACTTATTTCTTGTTTATTGCATCTTAAGAAATGTGTTAATTCTAAAAGGTTTGTGGGACAAGACCTGTCCTTGCAGAAGCCAGGCTGACTTCTCTCCGCAAAGTTTGTTCTTCTACATGTTGTAAGATGTCCTTGATGAGGGATTCCACCCTCTTACCTGGAGTAGAAGTTAGGCTGAGCAGCCTGTAGTTTCCCGGGTCCCCTCTCCTTCCCTTTTTAAAGAGTAGCATGACCGCTTTTTTAATTTCATGAATAAGTATTATGTACTAGTGCAGTGGGTCTCAAACTCTTAGGCAACAGGACCCACTTTTTAGAATGACAATCTGTCTGGCAACCACTGGAAGGGAGTCAAAGCCAGAAGTGTTATCATTGTGACGCCAGAGCCTGCTGCTTTCCTGAGAAGGCAGCAAAAAGTTGGGTTACTTCTCAGCCAATTTCCAATGGCAAAGTGAATCAGAAAGGGGAAAAAAAACTGATTTACAATCTTGATACAAGCAAAACAGCTACACAGCTCTCCCCCTTTCCAGCATCCCATCTTCCCATATTTTAAACATGGCTTCCCTAGGTGCTTTGCAACCCACCTGAAATTGTTGATCTTGATGATGATGATGATGATGATTAAATTGTTGCTTTTATAGTATTTTAATTATGTTTTTAAAAGAAAAATCACTAGATCTCCCACTTTAGCCTAGAACATTTCTATAGAAAGTTGTATATAGAAAGTTAGATACGTAAGATAGATGAAAGAACATTATAATAATTATAATAATTGAAGAATTAAATGAGGGTGCAATCCTAAACTGAGTTAGGGCAGCATAAGCTAAACCAGCAAAGTTTGACCAGCACAAGGGATACCGTAAAGTATGTTTGGACCACTCTAGAAGTCAGAGAGGCCAGTAAACAGACGTGCGCCATCCTCCTTGACTCCGAGAGTGGTCCAAACACGCTTTATGGTGGCCCTTGTGCTGGCCAAATTGGCTTAGCTTATGCTGTCTTAACTCCAGTTTAGGATTGTGCTCTGAAAACCCTGCAGCCAAGTGCTTTGAGAGAATAGGGGAAGGTGCTTGGAGACCTCGGCTGTTCATCTGTGTCATGAAAAGGTGCCATGAAAGGGCTGCTTCTGCAGATTGGCATCTCCCTGGATTCACCTGCAAGCAGCTCCTTCTTCCCCCTCCCTCTGGAAAGAAGAGCCTTGCAATCTGGGGGCAACAACTGACTTATTTGCCAGGGGCCAAAACAGAGACCGGCCTGCAAAGCATTGCCCAGATCCCTGCTAACTGGGCAAGAGGCACTTTTTCCAGTGGTGTTCCTCTTATATTTAGCAGGGGGAGAGTAACTGTCCCTCCTCACCCCTGCGCAGTCTTTTTGGTGGCTGTTGCTGGGGCTGTTCTCCATTCCTTTAGATTGTGAGCCCTTTTGGGACAGGGAGCCATTTAACTTTAATGTTATTACTATTTGCCTGTAAACCGCTTTGTGAACTTCGTGTTGAAAAGCGGTATATAAGTACCTGATTGATTGATTGATTGATTGATTGATTGATTGATTGATTGATTGATTGATTGA
>JAJKFI010000109.1:84430-101241 GCA_029204185.1 Lerista edwardsae | reverse complement strand
TCTCTCTCTCTCTCTCTCTCTCTCTCTCTCTCTGTGTGTGTGTGTGTGTGTGTGTGTGTGTGTGTGTTTCCTCTGCTTCCTCCAGCAGCACTGAGGGAAGAGGGGACTGAGACAGGCCTGATCCTCTCCCCACTTGCTCTTAGTCAGAGAGGCTAGGACTGGAGAGCTGACTGAAGCAGTACAATGGGCCACGAGACGGGGGGGGGCAGTGGATAGATCTCCCTGCCACTCCCCCTCAACGCTCCACTCGGTGCCAGGGTCTCGGCAGCCTGCTGAGAGGACGACACTGACCTGTGGCTCGCCCGGGCCTTGGCTGGCTCTGCTCCAGCCTGGCATAAAGGCTCTCTGTGTGCACAGGCCTCCCGCCTCCCTCGCTTTGATCTCCCCTGTGTTGACACTGCAAAAGGTCATGTGTGCGCTTGAAGGGTGCATGAAAAGGAATGACCTGCAGCTCTTTTCTCACCTGAGAGCGTAACGGAGCCATCTCACCTGGTGCGGGAGTGGGCGGTTGGTCAGGTTAAGCAAAGGTCTCTTGCATCGTTTCCTGGAAGGACGACCTGCAGGGCCGAAAAGAGTCTCCCGACAAAGAGCTGATTGACACGTCCCTGCAACTCAACGGCTGTCGTGGACCTTTGAAATGATGCCGCCCCTACCCCAGATGGATTTCTGATCCTAGCTGCAAAGGCTTGACTCTGACGCTGCCCCCGCCCCGCCCCGCCCCCCACTCACGGCCTCTCAATTTCCCCCTTGCAGTTTGCACATCGTGAAGGTCTTTGCTCCCTCCGTGACGGTGGAGCTGCAGGGGAAGACGGCCGACGCCATCGTGTGTGTCCAAGTCCGGCTGCATCTCAGCGCCACGTTGTGAGTCCTCGGAAGTGTGGAGCCCTGGCAGGGCCCTCGGGGGAGTCGGTTTCAGGGCTGTTTCCCCCAACAGGATCTTTCCTCCGGAGCTGCTGCAAGAGGCTGCTGGTGCCATTTCTCCAAGGTCCAACTCCAAGGTCCAGCCAAGGGGTCCCAGGATTTTGCCGAGGGACGCCCTGCCCCGGTGGCAGTCCCTCTGAGCGGAAGGGTCGGCCTTCCCAGAAAGCAGCGTGAAGGACTGGCATTGAGCAGCAAGTGCGGGGGGGACGGGACGGACAGCTGAGGGGCACCCCACGCCTGTCCGCCACTCCCTCCAGCCTGCCATCAGCAGAGCTGCTTCTCTTGGCCCTCTGGTCCCCTGCCCGTGCACTGGCAGCTGCAGCCCCTGGGAGGAAGAAGTGGGGGCGCTGGAGGGGCTGCTGCCACTGCTTCCTCCCCCTTCCCCCCCCCACCACTTAGGAGAGCAGCCACGGGAATGAGGCCAAGCAGAGCACCCCACCAGCCCCCCGCCTTCTTCTCACTTCCTGCCTCCCTCTTCCTCAGCGGTCCTGAGCTCCCAGCATGCTCCACTGGTCCTGTTCACTTGAGGTGGGCTGTGAGTGGGAAGTCAGGGGGCAGGAGTGCCCTCTGGCCTCTCCTCACTCGCCTGGGGTGTGTGAGGGGTGCGTGGCAGCAAAAACCCCTCCCCTCTCCTGCCCCAATGGAAAGAGCCTCACCTCCAGGGAGAGAGCAGAGCTTGTGGCAGCGACAGCTCAGCACACACACACACACACACCCGTGACTGCGCATGCCGCGTCTGCCTGGTCCCACGATCCCTGGGGAGGGGGAGCTCTCGCTGGTGCAGGCTCCGCTCTCTCTGAGGGGCTCTCCAAGAGCCTCTGCAGCGAGCCCGTAGCCTGCTGTGATGGTGCAGGAGCTGAGTGTGCCCTCTGGCAAGCCCCCCGAATGCCTTGTGGCGTGAAGTCATCAGTCAGCAAGCCCTGAGCACTGTGCAGGGCCGGCCCAAGGGGGATTTGCTCACGTTGGCCACGCTGGGTGCCCGCAGCGTGCAGAGTGCCTGCAGCCAGAGCCTCCCGCGGCAGCTAATGCTTCGGCATGGAATTTTCCATGCCAGGCAAGCAGAAGGCTGCTGCTGGACAGACCTCCTGCCTGTCCCTGGGTCTGATTGGCTCGAAACCAGCACCCCCCCCCCCCACCACCCCGCTCCAAAAGTAGCTGGTGGTGAGGTCAGCACACCATGCCACCTACTTCGGAGTGCCATGCTTTGCACCATGTGGCATTGCCCCTGGGCTGGCTGCTGCGCCTCATTCTGGTTAGTGGGGGGTCGCAGGGAGGGTGGGGAGGGACCCTGCAAAGGTGTTTTGCATTGGACCCTGCAGTCCCTAAGGCTGACCCTGTGCACCCCCCAACCTCACATGGCTGCTCTCCAGATGCTGTCCTCTGGGGTCTCCCAGGCCTGGGCAGGAATCTCACCCGGTGCCATCTTGTCTTTCAGCTTTTCGGGCAAGCACCACGAGAGCATTGATATCATCGTAGACGTGGACATCAAATCAAGAAACAAGCCTGTGGACTTTTTCATGGGCACCTTTTCCCTCAAGTATGAGTCGTGCAACGTGGAATTCAAGATTGCCAAGATCGTCTGCCCCGTGAAGTAAGTGCGGGGGCTTCCTTGGGGGGCTTCTGGGCCCCGTTCAAGGTGCTGGTCTGGCGCTTTAAAGAAGAGCTGGGCCCAAGACGGTTTGGGAAAAGGGGTGCCGGAGAGATGAAATGGCCCCCAGACTGGCTCCCAGGCAGCTCACCAGGGGTCACCTGGTCATGTCCAAAGGGACTTGTGGCAATACAAAATGGCAGCCACCAGCCACTCGAAAGAGCACCTCTGTAGCTGCCACCAGCAAGGCCTTGGTTGTCCCCAGTCCCCGGTTCTCTTCCTTTTGGAAAACTGCCAACTCCCTTCTGCGCTGTCCAACAGGAGCAGCGCAACAGAGGGGCAGTTTGGCCTCGCCTTCCACAAAGCTCTGAATGCTCTGGTGCTGCTGTATCTGCCCTCCAACGAGGACTTTGCTTCATTCCAGCGACTGTCCTTCAGGCGTCCCACTGTGAAATTTAATTTACCCAGATACCCAGGAGTACGCAGGGCCCTTTTGGTTGCGGCACCCAAGAAGTGGCGTGGCTTCCCAAGGAAGGTCTGCCTAGCCTGGCCCCTGGCCCTTCCACCCTCATGGGCAGCGCAGTCCCCCTTGCGCTGGCGCTAAGCTCTTGCGTCAAGCGCATCTGTGTTGGCGCTGTGGTGTTGGACCAGCGCGAGCAGCAGTGCCGGCATTCAGCCACTATTGCAACCATTGGCAGTGCCGGCCATGCGCCAGTCAAGCGTTGGCATTCCTCAGCCGGCACAGGGCCGCCACAAGGGCATTCCAGAGGCATTCCGGGGGCGTAACTGGGCGGTGCAGTGGGCAGAGACGGCGGTTGTGACACAGGACGGCCGTAGTGGCATATCCTAACGCCCATCCCCAGCCAAGGCGGCCCCAATTCGGGCCGCTTCTGTGCACGTTCCTCTGCGCCTGCAAAACAGCAGGCGCAGATCCGAGCAGGCCCATAGGGGCGACCGGGGCTTACGCGGTCGCAAGGGGAAAGCCTCCCCTTGTCGTGGACGTTGCTGCTGCCGTCTTCTAATGGGCTTTAGGATATGGCCCTGCTATCTCGGCCTTACTAGGTTGGAATAGTATCAGTGGGCTTTTTTCAGAACCGGGCACTCAACTGACACTGCTCTTACATTCCTTTGTGCTTCGGGGCTGCTGCAGTAAGTCCTTGGTTGCGGTGTGGCTGTGCAGGTGGCCGCACAGTCCTAAGGCCTAATCGCCTTCAATCTCAAACCTAAGTCTTCCTCCACTGTTGCTGCAGCATGAATGGGGCGGGTTTTGGGTCTCAGGAGGCCTCCTTGAAGTAAGGAAACGTTTGTTCCCTTGCCCTGGGTAAGTCTCTGCTGCCCTGATGGCTCAGATCTGCATCAGCAACTTCACTGCCACAAGTCCGAGTAGACCTGAGTAGGTGGGCTGGGACTAGGAAAGGGGGAAAGGATATTGGAAAGCTGATGATAACTGCCCCTTCCTGCCCCCCACTCCACCCTGATCTCTGCCTGTTCCTCCCACCCCCACACTGACTTACTGGAGCCGGAGCATCTTCGGAGGCTGCTGGCGCCGGCCACTCTCCACTTGTGGCTGAGACCCAACAGCACAGACAAGGCACAGGACATGGAGTTGGGCTGGCACACGTCTCTCGTGGTGGCCCAGGAGTGTTGCAAACGCACCATAAAGCATGTTTGGACCACTCTCAGAGTCAGAGAGGCCAGCGCACATCTGTGTGCCGTCGTTCTTGATTCCGAGAGTGCTCTTTACAGCACATTTGCAACACTCAACATAAGGGACTTGTGCTGGCCTAACTCCAGGTTAGGGTTGCGCCCCAAGGGGTTGTGCTTTGCAGCCTCCCACAAGACGACTGTTCCACCAGAACGCATCCAGTTTGTCCTGCAGCAGAAGGCTTGGGGGCGGGGAGGGTTTCATTCTGCCTTTGCTTCTGTCCGCAGCCTGCTGGTGAACCAAGTCAGGCCTGTGGTGGCAGAGGTTCTCACAACAACATTCCCCAAAGCGGTGAGTCTGGGAAACTGTCAGTGGACTGCGCGTTGGGGCACGAAACCAAAACTTCACATCCGTGCTAAGGAGTTCCTGGCGGGAAATTTTCCCCCCTTGCTTGAGTCCAGTTGGTGACCCTGGTCACCCTTGAGTTGCTACCGCTGGGCCGACGCTAGCAGCAGCAGCAGCAGCCCGACAGCACCGGCCAAAGCCCGCACTGCGCCACTGCTGCACCAGCCGAGTTGAGCTGATGCGGTTCTGGGCAAGGGAGGGAGGGTGTTTCTGGGTGGGCCGGGATGCGTGCCGGCCCAGAGAGCAGAGTGGAGCTGGGCTGCAGCCATCGGGCCATATCCAAGCTCTCTTCCCCAGGCCACAAGGCCCCGGTTTGGGCTGCACAGCGTCCTCAGCTTTGCACCTGCTAAATAGCAGGTGCAGATCCAGGGAGCCCATGGACGCAATGGGGGCCTACCCTGGGGTAAGGGCGTGCACGTTCCCTTGCACCAGGGAAGCTCCTGCCTGCTCCCAAGCGGTGCTTGGACCCAAGCGCAGGTCCATCGGCCTGCCTGTCCAGCGCAGCTTAGGGTTCTGCCCTAAATAAGAACATAAGAAGAGCCCTGCTGGATCAGGCCAAAGGCCCATCCAGTCCATCTTCCTGTATCTCACAGCGGCCCACCAGGTGCCCCAGGGAGGCATGAGACAACAAGATGCTTGCATCCTGTTGCCACTCCCTTGCACCCAGTACCAGTAGCCCTCCACCTTTGTAAGGAGGTTGCACAATCCATCATTGCCTATAGCCCACTGGACTATATTCTGGACTTTTCTTCCAGAAATCCGTCCAATCCCCTCTTAAAGGCATCAAGACCAGATGCCATCGACACCTCCTGTGGCAAAGAGTTCCACAGATTAACTACCTGCTGGGTAAAAAAGTACTTCCTTTTATCTGTTTTAACTCTCCCAACCCTCAGTTTTAGCGGATGCCCCCTGGTTCTGGTGTTTTGAGAGAGGGAAAAGAACATCCCTCTATCGACTCAATCCCATCTGTGCATTATTTTGTATGTCTCAGTCATGTCCCCCCTCAGGCGCCTTTTTTCTAGACTGAAGAGCCCCAAACGCTGCACTCTTTCTTCATAAGGGAGGTCCCCCAGCCCTGTAATCATTTTGGTCGCTCTCTTCTGCACCTTTTCCAGCTCCACTATGTCCTTTTCATAGCTCCACGTACTATGTCCTCCACTATGTCCTAAATGTGAGTGACTGGTGTCAGGCTGGAGAAGGCCTTCCTTTTTCTTGCTGGGGACTCTCTTCAGCCGGCAGGATGCCCCCCCCCCAAAAAAAAACGGTATGCCAAAGGAGAGCAGATCCCCTTCCATGCAGCACTGACAATTCATTCCTCTGGCTTACGTTTCAGCTGTGCCGCGTGGTGGAGCTGGTGATTAGGCTGGTGAGCATCGATTTCCAGTATACGGCGAACGGTGAGTTTCTTTGAATGTTGCCAAGCCGTTCCCTTCATCTTGCTCCTTGACCCCATCTTTGGCACTTCTCCAAAGAACATCCCCACAACATCCCCACAACATCCCCAGTCCTATCTGGGCTCATCGTGCGGGCAGCAGTAGCATTCCGCTAGCACCACCTGCCTTACAGTCATTGTGAATTGCTTCAGGCAGCGCAAGGACTCACAAGTGGGTAATTAGAGGGAAGGCACAGAAGACATCCGTGTTTTTCAAATGCACTGCAAGTCCTTAAAGTTGTCCCGTCATGCTGTAAGTTGTTTAGTTTTAAAGTTGTTGAGGAAAAAAATAGATTCCCAGCCAGGGCCACAGTCTGGGTGGAGTATGCATGTTCTCCCCATGTCCATGTGGGTTTTCTCCGCCCCAGAAGGCTCACATTTATTTCACTGTTTAAAACTAGGAGTGTGTTTGGGGTTTTCTTGTGTGTAGTGTGGTGTGAAGTGTGGTGAACTTTTTGTGACCAGAAATATGCTGTAGGAGCTTAACTCTGATTTGGCTGTGGTGCCCCATTAGGGCTACATTCCTAAATATTGTATAGGGTGGTGGGTTTTTCGCAAGGATTCTGTAGCCCCCATGGTTGGTTTCTGGCTCACAGTTTGGGAACCACAGGCCTACAGGAAAATTGGTTAGTGGTGCCAATTGGGCTTGTGCTGCATCCTGCAGTTGGGGCGGGGGGGAGAGTCAGAGAGGCCTCCTCAAGGTAAGGAAATGTTTGTTCCCTTTCTTTGAAGCTGCATTCCCATTACCCCAGAGCTGGAAAGTTGGTTAGGACTGCGCCCTGAGTTAGTTAGTGAGTGAGTGAGTGAGTGAGTGAGTGAGTGAGTCAGTCAGTCAGTCAGTCAGTCAGTCAGTCAGTGAGTGAGTGTGCAGTCCTAACCTGGAGTTAGGCCAGCGCAGTTAGGCCAGCAAAGTTTGGCTGGCACAAGGGATACCATAAAGACTATTTGGGCAACTCTTGGTGTCAGAAAGGCCAGCACACAGATGTGCACCATCCTCCCTGCCCCCGAGAGTGGTCCAAACGCACTTTACAGCGGCCCTTGTGCCGGCCAAACTGGGCTGGCCTAACTGTGACAGCTTAAACCCAGGTTAGGATGGTGTGCTCTTAGATAGTTTGGTGCTTGACGTATTCCTCGTTGGCGTCTGTACACTGCTGGCCAAGGGATCTGCAGGCGTCCAGCAACATGTGTGCTGGGATGGCTCCACACGGCCCTTTGACGGCTCCCAGTGCCCCTTCCGGGCATGGCAGGGCTGTGACTGCACCCTCACCTGGATGATTCCCCTCACCTGGGAAGCAGGCCTTGTGGGACGTGGGCCCCCTCCCTCCTGCCTGCACCTGCCCAGGTTTGCAGGTCAGGAGAAGAGTTTGCCCGCCTCACTGGCTGCGGTCCAGACAGGCAGTCAGTCAGTGCTCCGCAAGGCTCATGGGACAGGTGGGCTGAGAGGTCAGTGTGCGTGTGGGGTGTGTGTGTGCTTGTTGTGCTGTGTTGACAGCCCGTGTTCCTTTTCCCGCAGTGCTTCTCTCGATCGGCAGCACAACCACGGTCCACTACCGGATTGGCATTCTGCCGCTGATCACTTCAAGCGCTGTTGCACTGGAGCTGAAGGTCAGCAGCCCCCTCCCCCCCCCGGCCAGCCTGTCCGTCCAACCATTGCCGAAGCCGCTCTGTTGGTGGCTTTGACAGCCGGAAGGAACCGGAACGCTCCAGCGCGGCACCGCTCTGCTTAGGCAGGTGCTGGAGGGAATCGCCCTGTGCGGGAGTGCAGGGTGGCGCGCGGTGAAGAAGACACGGAGCTACAGGTGGGGACTTCCCATCCGGAGCGCCTCTCGCCTCTGCCATGGGGAGCTGCCCCATCTCCACCTCAGCCTGCCCCATCTGGGACATGGAATTTTAAAGCAACACTTCCCTTGGGGGGGGGGGGTTTGCACTGCCTCCCTCAAGCCAACGCCCATGATGTGCTTTGCACACGTTTGAAGTGCTCTTCAGCAGTGAACGGGTCTGGCCAGACTTGTGGTGAGCTTCTCCCGAGCACGTCTGGTCGGTCCCCTCCACCTGCAAGGTGGGGCTAGCTGGATCTGCTGGGCCACAGGAAGCTGGACCAGGTGGGCCTTTGGCTGACCCAGCGGGGCTCTTCTGAAGTTCTGGCGTTCTTCCTACTTCACCGTGCGTGCCTTCAGAACAGCTGCACCCCATCCCCACCACTCTTCCTGGGCCAGCTCGTCTCCTGGCCCACCCAGCTCCACCCCAACCTGTTCCTCCTGCCTGCCCCCCCTCTCTGCCCAGAGCCGCTCTTGCGCCAGTGGAGCTCGGCTGGTGCAGGAACAGCACCACACAGCTGTGGGCTGGCGCTGTTGGGCCGATGCTGCTGCAGTCAGCACCCCCTCAGCGCCGCTCGTGCTGTTGGGCCAACGCAAGCAGTTAACGTTGGCCCACCAGCACTTAGAGGGTGGCGCCCTGAGAGTATGACTGGGAAATCTCAGTTCACGTTTGGCCTCTGAGTGGGCTTAGGCAAGCAGCTGCTCTCGCAGTCCGATCTACAAGATGGGGACCACACGCATTGTGTTTTGAAACCACCTGTCTTCCAAGGAGTGCCAGGTGGCACCCCTGGTCTACCTCTTCCATGCCAGCAGTTGTCACAGTCACAACAGCTCTTCACAGCAACACGAGGGAGCAGAGGCGTTTCTACAGGGATGGCAAAGCTCTAAGTTTTGCAAGAAGCCTTACCTTGTCATGTAAATCCCTCCTCTCCCTTGCTGCTGTAGCCAGTAAGCAATGGCTAAAACAGTGCAGGAGAGGAGTGATTTCCACTGCAAGGTAAGGCTTCTTGCAAAACTTAGAGCTTTGCCATCCCTGTAGAAACGCCACTGCGAGGGAGGCTATGGAGAGCAGCTGACCAAAGAGCACTTTGTGACTCAGGTCTCCCTGTTACCCCCCACTGGGCAAAGTAATACCAAGGGTTACAAGCTTCCTGTAATGACCGCTGAAGTCATGGCACCATGGAACAGGCTTTTAGCATTTGCAGACACAATATGAATGGCATTTTATTAACAGCAGCAGTGAATCAGTCATGTGCCCCCCCATCCCTCTTTTCAAGGTGCTGATCCGAACTGGTGGGCGAATCATCACGGTTCCCATCAGCTCTGCCCCAGTCCCTGTGCCTGTGCTGAGGACTCATGCGCTCTGCTTGGGCATCACGCAGGCCAGCCTGCACGTCTTCCTCTCGATCCTCGTCCGGATTCAGCCTCAGGAATTCATTTGCACGCCTGAAGTGGTGAGTGGAGGCTGACGGGAATGGGAATGGGAGTGGGACAGTGAGGAGGGGTGGAGAGCCGTCCGTCTCTGCCCCAAGGAGGCTTTGCCCTGAAGGGTCCATAGAACCCATCTTGTGTCCCTGGAATTCCGCCCCAGGAGCCTTGCCTGGCCCAATGGGGATGCCAAGATGCAGAGGCCACCCTGTCTAAGGAGCCAACAACCAACCAGCCAAGCAACAAGTTAGAGTACAAACATGTTGTTTTCCTTCCACTTTGTCCAAGAATCCTGGAAGTGATTTCATCAGAGTACTCAACATTCTGCATGAGGGATTCCTCTTACAAAACTGCAGGTCATGGGACAGCCTGCCGAAAATCATTTCGTGTCCATGGTGCACAAGTGTGGTCACTCACTAGACTCACAGCTTGCTGCAGGCCAGGAAAAACACCCCACAAAAGCAGCCACAAAAGCAGGAGCATCACCTGAACATCAGACCGAAAGGCAACCTCCTCACCAGACAAAATCCAGCAGGCTAGAGAGCAAGGAGCCTCCACCAGGGCATGTCTCTGGTGAAGGCCAGAAGGGATTGTGAAGAGCTCCAGAAGGACCTCTCCAAATTGGGGGAATGGGCAGCCAAATGGCAAAGTGATACACATTGGGGCAAAAAACCCAAAACTTCACCTATAGGCTTATGGGTTCTGAGCTGTTATGGGTTCTGAGCTGTCTGTGACAGCTCAAGAGAGAGATCTTGGGATGCTGGTGAACAACTCAATGAAGGTATCGACCCAGTGTGCGGCAGCAATTAAGAAGGCCAATTCCATGCTTGGGGTACTCTTTGCCACAGGAGGTGGTGATGGCATCTGGCCTAGATGCCTTTAAGAAGGGATTGGATGGATTTCTGGAAGAAAAGTCCATTGTGGGCTATAGGCAATGATGGATTGTGCAACCTCCTTACAAAGGTGGTGGGCTACTTCAGAGTACCGGGTGCAAGGGAGTGGCAACAGGATGCAAGCATCTTGTTGCCTCATGTGCTCCCTGAGGCACCTGGTGGGCCGCTGTGAGATACAGGAAGCTGGACTAGATGGGCCTTTGGCCTGATCCAGCAGGACTCTTCTTATGTTCTTAACTCCTGGGCTCCTTCTGCAGGCATCATTCCAGGATTTGGTCACCTTCTTTCCTTGTTCTCTGCCAAATGCATAGCAATGAATCCAGAATGCCAATCTCTGCCCTACAGAAAAAGAATTCGATGCATGTTGTGCTTTCTCGGGAGACCCACTTGCCACACAAGCCTGCAAAGAGACACATTCTCCCCTGAGGGCTGGCTGAGTGTCAGGAATAGTGTCCAGGCATCTTCATTGGCTCCTCCATCTGTTGAGTGTGTGGGGGGGAGCAGCTCTGGGGCAGCAATGAATTGGGCTTCATAACCCACCCACCCGGCCCTTGATAACCATTTTTACACAGACACGTTTTGTTCCCACAGTTCTCTGGTGCCGTTGAGCTCACCGATGCCATTGCTGTCCTCCTGTCAAATCAAAAAGTGAGTGGATAAGTGAGTTTGCTTGTTTGATGTGTCTCTGCTTGGAGCTGACCCTAAAACTCCAGGGCAACAGGTTTAACAAATAAACCTGTAAGGCTATAATCCAAAAGTGAAAGACTGAGTGGGGGGGGGGGGAGAAGGAGAAGGGCGGAACACTCCACAGATGGCTGAAATGCACAGGCAGGTTCCCCTGGGAGCAGACGCAAAGGCAGGCAGGCCATGACTCTGGTGGGTCAGAAGGTGAGTTTCAGGCGTTATCCCATGGAGTGGGTCGCTGCTTCTTCCCATCCTCGGTCCACATCCTCGGCATAAACAGGGCGCTCTTTCTGGGTCTAGCGGCAACGTGAAGCAATGGTCAGCTCTTCCCTTTTCCTCCCCCGTTGTGCCAGTGTCCCAAGTGCGCTACTAAGTCGCCTCTGAAGATCACCATCACGGTGGTGAGTGTTCCCGTGATCACCTTGGAGCCAAAGAGGACCATCATAGACATTTCCGTCGAGATCGGGATATTTGCCAAGGGCCCGTCTGGAGCCATTTCCGGCCTCTTTGTCATGAGGGCTGTAAGTACTGAAACGGGTTATCTGCCTGCCCTGGGGGGGGGGGAGTCCAAGGCCAGCGAATGGGGGGAGGTGGAACAACCGGGGCCTTTTCCACCTCCCTGAGGTTTTGTTTTCTCATCCTCGGCTTGCAGAACCTAAAACTGAGTGTCCAGATTTCTGTCCATGACTGCAAACTGATCCTCTCCACACAACTGACCAGGTAGCCACCTTGCGACTGAGGCACCATCAGTTGCTCTTGAGAAGGCTTGGGAGCATGAGCAGCGTGAGTTCATCTGCTGCAAGGACCATTGCAGACTCTTGGGCTGCTGGAGATGGAGTGGAAGCAGCTGGTGGTTGACCCCAGCCAGTCCCCACGGCTCAGACCTGTGTAGGGTCAAGGAATATGCGCCGACATGCTCTAGCCTGCTGGGCTGCTCTCCCTGCAGTTACGGGAGGGGCAGTAGCTTGGTGGCAGAGCCTGGAAGAGCCTCAGTGGCCTGCCTGGCAGAAAGTCTCCAGCAGGGCAGAGAGCAGGCAGGAAGCCTGGGCAAGCCCCTGACAGTCAGTCTCAGCCACACAGAGCGGGGGGGGAGGGGGGCTCAGGGCTGTGACACAGTAGAGGGCCAGTGTTCCTTGTTGCGGCCAGAGCTGGGTGGGAGCAACAGGCTGCAAGCTGCTGAGGGTTCAAATTCTGGCATAGTGGATCGCCCCCTAGCTGCCAGTTCAGGCCCCGGTGTTTTAAAATGTAACTACCTATCCGTAAGTCAAGAAGGAGAAAGACCCTGGGAAGGTTATGCCATGGAAGAAGCAAGCCAGGGGGCTGGGCTCTCCGCTCTCTCGCACCTTCGTCGGAGCCAGTGGGGGGGGCAGAAGCTCCTTTCGACAGGAGTGAAGTGCTCTGGCTATAGGGCCACCCCTGCCCTGGGTCACTCTGGTGACATGTGAGCGGTCAGCTGGCACTGCTGGGCTGCAGGCTGCCACCTCCAGGCGGGGGAGGAGTGTTTCTGGCAACGGTCCACAATGGCCAGGACTGTGCACAGCAGAACTGGTGGGATCCAGCATCTGAGAGGGGGGAATCTTGACTGAGATTGGCCGATGGAGCTTCAACACAGTCTGCCCCCCCACTAGTGGCACGTGTGGGGTATTGCTCTAATTATTGCCTCTTTTCACAGCCTTGAACTGATCCTGGTTTCTTCAGAAGTCGGCCCGATTGACGTAAGTTTTGTTTGATGAGTTACTGGCTGATTTTAACATCCTACATGTTCCATCCATCCATCCATCCATTTATTTATTTGACGAACTTATACTCCGCCTTTCCCATGCTTACAGAGAACATAAAAGTACAATGCAACAAACTATAAGAAAACATCAGAAAACCCAAAAGCATTAAAAACATTTATCATTTGACACGAACACAGAAACATTCACAAACTTGCCAAAACTCGGCACATCTTGTCATGGGAGGGGGGAACAATTGTCCAAGGAAGCAGCCAAGCTTTAGCATTACTCCAGAGGGACGGAGGGCAGACAGCCAGCCATCATCCCAAGGCCAGAGGGGAGAGGTATGAGTTGAGCCCTCTCCGAAAGGCCCTGAGGGAGTTTTAGTTCTTAGTTCTTCTGGAAGGGAATTCCATATTTGTGGAGCTGCTACAGGGAAGGTCCATCCCCGAGCTGCCATCCCTTTAGCTTGGGACAGAGGGGGCACTTGAGGGAGAGCCCCTTTAAGAGATGATCTAGGAGGGCGAACTGGTATGAATGGGAGAAGGCGGTCCTTTAGGTAGGCTGGGCCTAAGTCATGAAGGGCCTTAAAGGTCAGTACCATCATCTAACCATGAGATGGTTAGATAGTGTCACCGAAGCAATGAACATGAAATTGGGTGAACTCCGGAAGCTAGTGGGGGACAGGGAGGCCTGGCGTGCTGTGGTCCAGGGGGTCGCAAAGAGTCGGACATGACTTAGCGACTGAACAACAACAACAACAACAACAACCATCATCATCTTAAGTTGGGAAGTGAAGGGGCAGCCACTGCAGCTGCTGAGGCCACTGAATTCCATCTAGCCCATGCAGGCTCGGGGCAATCCTGGGGGGGGGTATCAGCACCTGGGCACACTGCTAGAGGAGCACCCCCTACAGGTGCTGCCCCCACCCAGCTCCCCACTTAGGGAAGCGACTGCGCAGGGTTTGTTTAAGGCGTTTGCGGCCCCCTTCCAGGGTGGCGTCACTATGGCCAAGCAGGGCTTCCCAGAACGACGCAGCAACCAAGCCCTGCCACATCGTTCTGCGAAGCGGCCACGTGCGCCGGCGGCTGCTTTCCGGAGCAGCCCTTCAGAGCGCGTTTGGCTGCTCCAATGAGGGGCTCCACAGCCGCTTCTCAGAGCAGGGCTGTGGAAGACGCCTGGCCACTCTGACAAGCAGCCAGTGGGGCAGCCCCACGGAGTGAGCCTGGCTGCTCCGGCAAGTGGCTGCGGAGCCACTTCTCAGAGCAACCAGGAGTGCTGCAAAGGGCCGCCCCTCTCTCTCTCTCTCTCCCTGAACTGCCCCCCACCACCAGCCTGAGTGGGTGCTCTGGCAGGGCATCTGCCAGCCACAGTTGCACACGGGGGGTAGGGGCCTCTGTCTGTCTGTGCTGGTGGCCCCAGTGCACATGACAGCGGTGCAGCTTTCATGCCATCAGTTCAGGACTTACGGTAGCAGATCATGAGATCTGCCACCTTAAGCCCCAGGTAAAATTGGGCCGCCCATCATCCAAACTGCTTAGAAGTGAGAAGCTCGTCCGTTTTCTCATCTAGTCACAAGAGGCAAATCACAGGTGCTGATTCTGGGCTGGTTTCAGTGCCGATTCTGTTGTTACTTTGGTAGGTGGCTTGTGGGCAGCAGTGAAGGGACTGGCCTTGCCTCAGCACACAGCCCTCGACACACGTTATTTTATGCTGTTGACCCCTGTTGGCCATGCTCCACTTTGAGCAACTCGTGTTACGGAGGAATGTGTACAGTACGTCTTCTGCTCTTGTGCGTGCCAAGTGGCTGCAATGCATCCTTTACCTTGCAGGTCTCTGTGCTTGGGAAAGCAATCAGGGCACTTCTAGTGGAGACTCTGATGCCACGCGTCAATGGTAAGGCTGGCAAGGGCCCATCTGTGGCCGCCACCATGAGCGCAAGTTCAACACAGTCACTTGGGTTTCCCCATGCCCAGAGCTTTTGCTACCAACTTATTGTCGTCATGGAGTACTACATGTGGAGACCCCAGAGCAGCCGTTTTCACTCACTGTGCAGGAATCTGGGAGAGGGTCATTTATTAGTAGGGTCATTGGAGTTGAGGGCCCGCCCCCCACCAGCAGCACAGTGTGCCTTGCCAGTTGTCAAAAAGCTGATGACCTGCCTTGACCAGTTCAGGGCCTTGCCATGTGTCGTGGCATGAGTAAGGTTGGAAATCACGGTCCTGGAGGTGCTGCCTGATCTATCAATGCCAAAGCGTGTTGCTGTAATGGTGATGGGCAGCAGTGCCTTCCCCCCCCCCAGTACTAGCTTCTAGCAGCCAGTTTAACCTTGATGCACATCGCCTAACCTGTCCTGTCACCAAAAACTGGGTCACTGGTGGGTCCCGGACTCACAGTCTCGGACCCACTGGTGTGCAATATCACATTTCTGCACGGAGTTTGGCTGTGCAACCTCTGTGCTTGCCTCTTCCAGACTGCCTGAGCGTTGGGGTCCCCTTGCCTTCCCTGCTGCACCTCAAGATGGCCTACCCGGCGATTGAGGTCTCCCAGGTGAGTCTTCCCTCCACCCCTTTGCCTCCTAACCCCCGTCGCCGGGCCGGGTGACCCAATCCAGACACTTGGATTTGCGCCAGCAGTTTTGCGGGGGCAGATCTGAGCGAGCAGCCTGATACGGCCGGCTGGGTCTTGCCGCGGGTTAAGGGGAAACCATTCCCTTGCCCCACGTGAGCGCCAGCGTTGGGTACCCCACGTTGGGTGCAGCCCAGGCTAGCCGGCCTGCCTGCTGCAGCGCAGGTCAGGACTGGGCTGGGGGTTTTCTGCTGGAAACCAGACCAGCCACACTCGACCAGCAGCCAGGAGACGGTCCACACCCTCAGGGCGGCCCAGAGGCCGACACGAAGGGGTTTTCTTTCCGCCATGAAATAATTGTATTTTCAAGGGGATGGATGAGAAGATGTACGTGGGTGCGCTCCGAGGCTGAGTGGGGGCAGCAGGCCAGACACGGGGGGGGGGTCCCTGCAGTGGCTCTGTGGGAAGCCCACTCAGCCCCCGCAGAGAGACAGCGGTGCCCCAATTCAGCACTGGGGGAGCGGGATGCTGGCATGTTCTCCCGGACTCCAGGACACTGGGCCCCCCAGAACTGCCTGTCCCAGGACTCCTGGCCCTTGCCCCCCCCCCCAGCACCATGTGCCGTCATGCGCAGTCCGCAGGGGCTCTTCAGCCTCTGAATGGGGAAACTTTGGGGTCTCCACAGCAGCATTTCAGCCTTTCTGGCCCACCCCCACACGTGACGCACCCCCCACACACACACACACACACTTGAGCCAGTCCCAGAAGAGCTGGAGGTCGGACAAGGCGGCTGCCCTGCCATAGAAATCAGGCTGGGCTGAAATGTGGGAAGGGGAGCCTGGGGGGCGGAGCAGAGCCTGAGCTTCCCACCCACCCCGTCTACGGCAGGAACACCCAACCCAGCGGCTGCCTCCCCCTCCCCCCAGGAAGCCCTGGAGCAACGTGTAGAGGCAGCCCTGGGAGGAAATGGCGGCCATGAGGGGGGGTGCTGCTGCCACTGCTGGGCACCTGCCCCCTTGGCCCGGCCTGCCAAGTTCAGGAATGCACCTTGGCTGCGCAGCGGTGCTTTGCTTCAGCCCTACGTAGGCAGTGCCAGCCAGCTCTCTTCCCTGCTTGCCCAGCATGGAAATGGTCCCCCACCCCACCCCAAAGAGATGCAGGTCGCTCTGAGCCGGCCTCGCTACCCACAAGTTCCTCCGCTCCACTCTGCCCGTCTGCCGTTTCTGCAGGGAATGCTGGTGCTCTGCGTGTGAGAGACAGAGGGGGGACCTGAAGGCGGACACGGCCGCAGCCGGAATCCCAGAGGAAGGCCTCGGCACGACTGACGCGTCTGCACCTCTCCCGTCCCCCCTTGCGACAGGGTTCCGCTGTCACAAAATGGCTGCCGAGGGCACATGCAGCCCTTCATCGGCGGCCATTTTGTGTGGGCTCCCACAAAAGCTGGTGGCCCTGAAGCTTCGACCACCAGTGCTGGAGCTGATCTCGCATCGGTGGGGGCAGGGGGTGGGAGGAACAGGGTGGGGATCAGGACATCGGGGGCACGCCATGGGAGGGTGTTAATTGGGCAAGAGCAGAGCCTTCTCTGCCAACTTCCTGACCCCGTTTCACCCTCGGCATGCCCCCTCGGGTCTGCTAGGAGCTGACACAGATTCCAGTAGACCCACGGGAGGCCGTGCCAGTGCAGAGCATCTATTCCTTACCTTCCCGCCCAC
>JAJKFI010000109.1:58467-80748 GCA_029204185.1 Lerista edwardsae | reverse complement strand
CTTCTTCTTCTTCTTCTTCTTCTTCTTCTTCTTCTTCTTCTTCTTCTCCTCATCCTCATCCTCATCCTCATCATCTTTCTTTTTCCACTGAGAGATTGTTGTTGTTGTTGTTAACAACAATATAGAATCAAAAATTTTATAAAATCAAAAATAGAACAAAGCAATATTACACACAAAAAAGAAAAGAACGAAAAAGAAGGGTGATAACATATGAGATGAGAGCAAAATATAAAAACCAAGTTATAGAGGCACCTGGGACGGACAGACAGACAGACAGACAGACAGACAGACAGACAGACAGACAGACAGACAGACAGACAATGACACATCACACAAACGCAAGATGAAACAAAAATGTTTTGAGACCCTGCCAAAAAGCCATGAGAGAGGAGAGAGGCCATGGCCAAAAAGCCATGAGAGAGGGAATTCCACCCATGTGGCGCCCTCTAGCTTGGGCGAGGCTTGGCACTTGAAGGAGAGCCCATCAGAGGAAGCGGGACAGGCAATTCACCACCACAGACAGTCGCCCAAGAAACAGAGCTGCAGAACCCGGAAAAGCCTCCAGGAAGCTGGACGTGGCATCAGGAGAGGCGAAGGCTGGAGTGGTTGGTGTGCCGTGGGGAGGAAAATGTGGGAAACGGCTGGGCTAGGAGCAGCCCCCCCCACTCACCTTCCGCTATGTCTGTCCTGCTCAGAGCGCACACAATCAGCGCACGTCAGGCAGTGCTTTGGGCTGTGTCCAGTCGCTGCAGCACAAGCTGCCATTTCAGGAGGCACCAAGTTGCCCCCCCAAAGGGCTCTGCTCCTCGGTCAGATGAGGGCGAGGGTCGCTCCGCAGATCTCCTCCCTCCAAGGGCAGGAACCCCTTCCAAGGAGGCTGCCCTGGTCACCGCCCCAGCCCGAAGAGGACCACATGGCCAGTGGTCTCATGCAGGGGGGGCCACCCCCCACCCCCCCTCACCTCCGCCCTCGCCAAGCGCCCCGCTCAGGAATCGCCCAAGCCTGGCTCAGTCGACGCCCCCTTTTGCCCCGCCCAGGACTCCTCGCACCGCACAAGGAGGAAGAACAGGCTGGCTGGTGGAAAGGGCAGGCCGAGCCCCCCCCACCCCCGCTACTGACCGCCCGGCCTCCGAGGTTCAGGTTGAAGGCTCCGGATTGCTGCAGGGTGGCGAACAGGTTGGCGAAGACGTGCTCCGAGATGCCCATGTTCACCATGGAGTCCTCAGACACCGTCTGCTGGGGTGGCAGAGAGAAGGCAGGCCCGGTGCTGGGCACCTCGATGGGCTTCCCGTTCACCTGGAAGGCAGCCTGTGGAGACGGGCGAGGAAGGAGAGGGGGGGTCGCTGAGTCCCAGCAGAGCCCGCAGCCTGTGGGCCCAGCCCCAAGCCCCAGCGCCAGGGGTGCAAGGGCAGGGCGGAGGGAGGGGGTCCCGGGCTCAAAGGCGCATCCTGAGCTCCCAAATCATCTTTGACGGAGCAGCTGTTGCTCTGCGGAAAAGGCAGCCACGTGTCCCGAGAGCATCCTGCAGGGATCGGGGGGTTAAACGAGATGACCTCCGAGGGGCTTCCGGCTGTAACGTTCTATGGCGCTTGCTGCTCCCAACCTGGGGAGACGCCAATCGTGCCCCTGTGCTGCCCCCAACCGCCCTGCTAGATCACATCCAAGGGCCCTCCTTGCCTCTTTCCAGCTCTCACCCAGCCAACCACTGCCCACGGCTCCATGTTGCCCCGCAGTGCTTCTCCGTGCCCCCTCCCTGCCTTTCCTCCTGGAGCTGCTGTTGCTGGTGTCAAGAACTGCATTGCGCACACATGCACAGGGGCAATTTGCTGACTGTTGGCCATACAAAAACTAAGGGGGCACACAGTGACCCTCCTTCTGCCAGTAAACCGTAATCCAGGTACTTTTGTGTGGTTCTCATTTGTTTCAAGGGGCCTGCACAAGAGCACATCCAGGAGGCTCATGTCTCATGTGCGCACACACATCTGGGTGCATTAAAGTCCTCTGTGTCTAATAGAGAAGTTCATGGCCCAATCCTACTGAGGGTCTATGGCAGCAGATCTCACGATCCACTGTCTTAAGCCGCGTTCCAGGAGTGCAAAGGCTCCCGTGCTGCCATGCGCTTCTGAGCTGCTGCGCAAATGACTGGCGGCTCCACGCGCGCTCCAGCGGTTCACACAGCCCCGATGAAGCAGGTGTGGTGGCACTGGGGCAGTTCAGGGGAGGATCGGGGTGGAGAACGGGCAAACTAGGGCTGGTTTGGGGGCAGGCCGGAGTGCAGTTCCAAAGCCCAAAACTGCCCATTTCAACCCAATCCAGGAGTCTGCACAGCTATCCATCCATGGCCTGTTGCCCATTCACGTTAGGAGCTTGAACTTCATTGCAAGTGAGGGAGGCTGACTTCCTGTGGGGGGGGGGGGAGACTTACATTTAAATCCAGATCAATGTAGTCACTTGTGATCTCCGGCTGCTCCAGCATGTAGTACTGGAGGCGGGACATGGGGTTGATGGTGTTCAGGCCTGGAGGAAGGGAGGAAAACCAGACCTCAAGCAGCGTCTTTTGGCACCAGACCACACCCAGGCCAGGCCAAGCGTGCAGAAACCCAAGTGGAAATCAGCATCTCTGATGGATGCAACGCATGTCTGGCTACAAAACACACACAGGGTTTTTCCCCCCACAGAATATCCATTTCACGTCTTACTTCACGTCTTTGAGGTTGACCAGTGCAGTGGCGTTTCTACAGGGAGGGCAAAGCTCTAAGTTTTGCAAGAAGCCTCACCTTGCAGTGGCAATCACTCCTCTCCTGCACCGTTTTAGCCAATCCTCACAGGGAACAGCAACATCTTGGCGTTGCTTACTGGCTACAGCAGCAAGGGAGAGGAGGGGTTTACATGACAGGGTAAGGCTCCTTGCAACACTTAGAGCTTTGCCCTCCCTGTAGAAATGCCTCTGGACCAGTGTGTTTGGAACATATGTTGGAAACTCACATGGTTGTCAAATATCCATGTGTTCTGGGACTTCAGAAGAGGATGCCCTGCACATGTGGTCTGTCCCCCCCTCTCTCATTCTGTGTGTGTGTGTGTGCACGTGTCTGCATGCATGAGTAAGACTGAAATCCTACACTGCACTGGAATGGTGAGGCTGACGGACCTGCGCCAAATCCAACACAGTATAGGGTAGGCTGCAGCCCCCCCCCCAGTGCAAGGGCACATTCGTGCCCTTACCATAGTGGAGGCGCCATCCTCCCCAGTGTGCTCCTTGGATCTGCACCTACTAAATAGCAGGCGCAGATCCGAGGAGACTGCACGGCCCGAATCAGGGCCTCGCAGCCTCACGAACGGGCTTAGGATTCAGCCATAAGGCCAAATCCAAGGCCTGCCGGCCCGCCCATAGCCCACCCACAGCCCACCCAGCTATGCCCTCCCCAGCAATCTCCCTTGCGCGGCATGGCACCTCCCCTGTGCCAGCCGGCTTTGACTGGTGCAAGGGAGGGGTGGTGTTGCCTGCTGCATGAGTCTCGGTGCCTTAGTGCTGACGCCGGGGTGCTGTTTTTATTTATTTTTTAATCAAAAGGCATCTTCTCTTTTAAGTCCTGCACCATCGGTTTAAAGCCAAGCAAGAAGCCCCATCAGCAGACAAGCAGCCTAAAACAGAGACGAGCCCGGAAGCAGCAATGCAGGCAGATGCTTCTGTCAGTGTCACGGGAGCTCTGCAGCTGCTGTGGCCAGAGTGAGGCCGTGGGTCCCGCCTTGCCTCCCAAGTCAAGGCCTCCCAGGGTCTCACCCGGCCCTGCCACCTGATGGCCGAGCAGGGCACAACTGGCACCACACCTCCGTGGGGGGCGTGATTCCACACCAGAATCAGAGTGCAGGAGGGCAGGAGGGAGACCCACCCCCTCAAGGGCCCTTTTGGGGGCTAACTGGAGGGGAAGAAACCCTCACCTCATTCCACCCCTGGGCTGCCCCCTCAGCCCAAAGCGCCCTTTGACCCCGCCAGTCATTGCCAGAGGGGGCGCTCTGGGGCACAGCCCAATGAATGCTCCCTCCTGCAGCCCCTAGCCGGGCAATGTGGGTCAGGGCTTGACATGCTTTAAAAAAGCCCAGTCATTTTGGGGGTCCCCCAAATTCCTCCCTCCAGGAATACATCTTGAAGAACTAGAAAAGATGCTGGGAGTATCTCCCAATAATCCTGGAGGACAGAGCCTAGCAGGGGCTCAGCCAGCAGAACTGTGCTCTTCTTTTGCCAAGTTGTGTTGTGGGGGGCTCCACATACCGAGAGCCACTGCCCACTAGCCAGCTGGCCAGGCCTGCCGCTACAAAGAGGGTGGTCCAGCCGGTGCATTTCTGTGAGGAGAGGGGACTCTCCCAGTGAGCAACCCCCAGGGCTCCAAGGGGAACCCCCTGAAAGACGTGGCAGTGCACATCTGCTGGAAGAGGGCCACTCACACACCAGGGCTGAGCCCCACAGCCCCGTTCCCCACTCCCGGGGAAAGTAGGGACTCCTCAATCTGCACTTGTTGGGAAAAGTCGCCCCCCCCCACAGGCCCCCTGCGGTTCTCCCCAGGGTCGGGCACGCTTGACTGACGCAAAGGCCTCCCTTGGGGGCCCAGGTCAGCCCTGCTCCCTTTTCCAGAAAGTGGCCGCGTTAGGACTGTGCAACATGGAGTCCCCCCCCCACTCCCCCCCCAAAGTGCATTTAACTTTGCCATGAAACGAGGCCAAGAAAAGACTCCACAGAACCATCAGGCAGAGCACGGCCAAGCAAACACAAGGACACCCGACCCCTCCGCACACAGAGGAGGCATTTCCTTCCTCACGCCGCAGGAGAGCAACACCTGCATGAGGATCACCTGACGTGGCACAAAGGAGAGTGACAACACCAAAACGGGGCTGGGGGCCAGGAGGAAGACTGGGCAGGCCAGGACCCCTCCCCGCAGTCTGCTGTTTGGGCGCCAGTCGGGCTTGGCAGGTCTCCTGAGATCAGACTCTGCAGAGCTGAGTCACAGTCAGTTAGTCTATTCGCAAACAAATGGGGGGGGGCAGACCTGCTTTCCTGGCCCCAGCAGCTCTCAGTGCAGCTCCGATCTGTCCCGCCCCACCTAGCAGCGTTTCATGAAGTCTGCCTGAGGCCCCCAAAGTCTGGGCTGCAGACCTCGGAGCATCAGCATCGCACTGCCGTCCACTCCCACCTGGTTGTTTGCAGTGGCGGATCTAGGGGGCGGGGGGGCACAAGCCCTGGGCGCCGTCTTGGGGCCGTCTAGGGGGGCGCCAGTGGCCCCTGCAACATTGCATGGGTAGACCCGGGCTCCGGAGCCCAGATCTACCCATTGGGACCAACCGCAAGTAGACCTGGGCTCCTTTGAGGGGAGCCCAGGTCTAGCCGGGGCTGCTTCTGCTGGGTAGACCTGGGCTTCCATGGGGGTGCACTTCTATTGGGTGCCCTGGGTGCCATTTTGACTAGGGGCGCCCCTGGTTGTTTGGCCTGGAGAACAGAGGCACCTGCTTAAGCTTCCAGTTTGGGCAGGTCCTAACAGCGGTCTGAGGCCCTTGTGGTTGTCGGATGTGTTGGTAATGCCAACACAGGGCTCTCTCCCACTCAGCCTGACAATGGCTGTGCTGCACAGACCCTGCAGGCTCCCGTCGCTCAGCTGGGATCCCTCACGGAAAGCCGGCTGAAGAGGAGGCTTCTCCCGTTTCCACCCCTTCCTATCACGCCTGTTCACCGCAATACGCTTAAAAAGAGGTGACCTGCTGTGCGGATTTGTCGGACAAGGAATCGGCAGCCCCCACGCCGGCCTGAGTGACGGGACTCTCTGAGGGGAATCCCGGGGTCCCAGCCCTAGGTTTTTGGAAGCAGCCACTCCCCCTCCTCTGCAGAGCCCTTCGTGGCTGCTGGAGCAAAACAGGGGCTACCATTGGCCTCGAATGGCTCCGAAGAGCAGCTGTCTGCAAAACGCAGTGCTGCCACCCCCCTCTAGGTATACCTTTGGCGGTCACTTAATTTCCTTGCAAGCTCAGGTTAAAGGAGATGCAGAAGTGGGGCAGAAGAGGGAGGCTTGGGGACAACGGCCTCCATGGGTGGTCCTGCTGCAGGTCCTCACATGCCCATAACGTTCAGCAGAAACTTACCCACCAAGGTGCCCAGCCTGGCATTCAGTCCCAAGACCGTGGCGGAGACACTCAGGCACATCTGCATGCAGGTAGAGGAAGTGGAGGGGGGCAATTAGGAGGGCGGTAGACATGGATTTGCACAGAGCAGACGCACGGGCAGAGTCCCCCCCCCACCCCGCCCCATCTCTCATGACAAATGGCTACGGCAGTCGGACAGGAGTCCTTCCAAACCTTGCGGCACACTGAGAGCCTGCGCATGCTGTAGGCATTACGAGAAGAGGAGCTGCATCAACCAGCCTCTGAAGGCTCCCCCAGAGAAACGCAGAGAATGCCGGAGTGGGCTGGAGAGCGCCACTTGCCTTTCTGCATCCCCGCCTTGGGGGCAGCCACAGGCCACGTTGCGCTCCATGCCTGTGCCGGCCTTGTGAGGTCTTCAATTGGGTGGCAATCAGGGCTCAGGGCTCAGTCCTAACCTGGAGTTAGGCTGGCAGGTAGGCCAGCAAAGTTTGGCCAGCACAAGGGACATGGTGAAGTATGTTTGGACCACTCTCGGAGTCAGAGAGGCCAGCCCACAGGCATGCGCCATCCTCCCTGACTCCAAGAGTGATCCAAACATGCTTTACAGTGTCCCTTGTGACGGCCAAATGTTGCTGGCCTAACTGTGCCGGCCGGACTCCCGTTACTGTAGGATTGAGCCCTAGATCAAGCAAAGGTTCCAAGAGGTGGCAAATAGAGCAGGGAATAACATTCATGATTGAGCTGGTGGAAACCAAGATTTTTGGGGGGCCCTGCAGGAGAGAGCAGCTCACCAGCCCTTGAACGGGGAGCTGAGCAGGTGACTCATCCCAGGTGGGGACGAGCATGGATACCCACACCCACCGCTGGCTGTGTGCTGCTGCTCGCCCGACAGGAGCCCAGCAGGGGAGGGAGTCCTGGGTCTGGGGAGCCACCACGAAGGAGGCCTAGAGCCCTGGGTGCCAACAACTACTGACCGCAGGGGAAAGGTTTCTGGGCAAAGGCTCCTTTACCTGGTCCATCAAGACTGCACGGATGTGATTCCGGATGGGGGTCAGCCAACCGAGCAAACTGCACAGAGCAGGACAGAAAGAGGAGCCGTGAGCAAGGACACCCTGCAAACGTCCTCAGGTTTTCTGCCTTCAGGCCACTCTGATATGCTGAACGAGCTCTCACAGGACAAGCCAGCCCCCCCTTTTCCCACGCACGCACCCTCCCACCCCTGCCAGCCCACAGAGAGAACACCGCCCAAGTCGGATCGGCGGGTGGCCCCATTGATTCGGCCTTCGCGGGTTCACCTTCGTGGGTTCAATGCCACCTGCAGCAAAGCCAGAGAAGCCAACCAACCCTGATGGCACTCGCACGCCCTGGGCAAGAAGGCCTCACTGCCAGAGCCAGGCTGGACAGGATTGGGCCCTTACTCGGATGTCAATGATAACTGCCAGGGGTGTGCCAACTGCACCTTTCACACAGTCGCATCCCTGGCCCCTGCCCCACCCAGGGCCAGTTCTGCAGCCTGCCGCCCCCCCAACTGCCACCCCCCACTCACCTGGAATCTCTGGAGCCTCGTGCGATGTCCGCGGGGCCTCCGAAAGCAGTCTGACACTTTCGGAGAGCCTTTAAGCAGCACTTCCTGTTTTTGTCGGAACATTGGAAGTACTGTTGAAAAGCCCCCTAAAAGCTTCAGAACGCTTGTGGAGGCCCCGCGGAAGCCGTGCTTGGCCTGCCTGCCTGGTCCTCAGGAGGGCCCCAGAGGGGGAGTGGCAGCCATTCCGGATGGCAGGCGGCGGCAGCGGCTCGTGGGGCATCCACAGTGGCCCCCTGACCCCCTCCTCAGGGGTGCCTGGAGGAACTCCTCGGCTTTCACCTCTAAGTGGCAGCAGAATCTCCTGAACCTTAATTACAATATCGTACCCTGTTATTCAAACTTCTGCAGGAAATTTTCTCTCAGGTACCCCAGGGTGGTGAAAAGTATCATAGTACACGCGCGCACACACACACACATTGCTTCCACCTACTTTGTTCCACCAAGTACGATCTGCACATCTCCCAAAATGGACTTGCAAGCAGCAATGCTCAAGACGGGGAAACCGTGGGCGCTGCGCATGACCCGTATATCGAGCATGATGGAGGATGCCACCCTCAGCTGCAAGGGAGACAAAATCCTACACAGGGAGGAAAGGAAGTCAGTTCCTGACTGTTTGTTTATTCATCTGTCCGTCCACTTTGTCGTTTGCATTTCCTTACGAATGACACAGGTCAGGTGCCTTCCTCAAGGACCTCATGACTGAGAAAATAGTCACAAGGAAGACAACAGCAGAGGAGGAGTTGGGCAGGTAAAGGTGAGAAGATGTTTCAGTGTTGGCACAAGGTTGCTGTGGGCCTGGGATTCTGTTCTGCAAAGCTCACTGGCTGCCCCCTGTTGGAAGAGCCACAGCATGGGAGCAAGAGCTATACAGTAACTGAGGGTGTGGGCAGAGGACATGTGCTAATTCCCACCAGCAGGGGGAGCCATCACCAGTTCAGTTCCCACTTCAGGGCTTGTGGATTACTGCTCTCTCCTGCTTTGACTTGACTTCTCACTAGTGTCTTTTCCTATCTTGTTGTCCGTCCGTCCATCCCCCCACCGGAGTGGCCACGGCCAGCTGCTTCTCTGCTTCTTTTGGCAGTTTGGGCGTCCAAACCCCTTGTGCAACTCAGCTCTGCAGGCAGTGAGTTGTTTTTTTCCCCACAGCTCTGCTAACAGCCTCTGATTAGGTACAACTGCTGTCAAAGATACTGAAGAGGGGGTCAAGCTGGCCAAGAGGACCCCCTTATGTGCACTGGACCTTAGTCACTGCCCACCCTGGCAGACCCCCAGTGATACCCCTGATGTGGTCATCCCAGCAAAATCTACTTGGCCTTAGATATAAGAGTTACTCATTTTGCTTCAAACGTTCCTAATTTTGAGAAATCTCCTGCTTTTTAACTAGAGGAAAACCGTAGGACAGCCAAAGTGAATGTGCTTCCTCACAACATCTCAGACCCTCCTTTACAGGTTTCAAAATTGAAAATGGTCCCACCCAGCACTAAATGCGGGAACCAGAGTTCATATTTGCCAGCACGAATAGCTGGTCTGCAGCAATGCCCCCCAGGGGCTTCGAGGGACTTTCCAGCTGTGGGACACCCTTGCCTCGCTGCCTGGAGCCCCCACACATCTGTCCCTACGCTGCCCTCCAGGGTTTCCCAAGAGCTCAACCAGCACCCATGGATCCTGCCCACCCACCAGGGTCTTTGGGAGAGGCCCGTCCATGAAAGCATCCGCAGGGAGGTCTGCCTGGCCCCTTCCCAAACGGCCTTCAGACACCATTCGGAGAGAAGCACCCTTTTCTCATGTGCCTTCAATATTGGCCAGGTTGCAGCCTTCCCCCCTCCCTCCCCCCCCCCCTCAATGAAGTTGGGTGGTTTTGTTCTTTGTGCTGCCCAACATTTTACTTGCCCTGGTTTAAATGTTGCCTTTCTGTTTGACCGATACTTGCGTGTGGGCTTCTTGCCATCCTGTTGCCTGATGCTTTGAGGGTCCTCTTTAGGCAGAAAAGCAGCTTATGCATTGTACAGTAAAAGCATCGGAGAACGGCCCCGCCCCCTTCCCACAGGGCCCCATCGTGCTAGCAGTGCACTCACAGGTTGACTCTGATGTGGAAATCACTGCTCAGGGCCAGCTGGACGCCAGTCTTGGGGATGAGATTCACGGAGAGATGCGGAAGCTGAACGTTCAGAATGTTGATTCTGTGAACATTGCGGGGGGGGGGGTGAGAAGAGTTGAGTAACAGGGACTGCTGCAGTGTGTCATCCTGCTTGCAGGTAGTCTGCTAGATTCTGGTTCATGGTTTCGCATCTCTTTTCCCCCAGGAGGAGAAAAGCAACTGGGCCAACCGATGATAAGAACTGTCAAGCCTGCCTGAGAAGACAGAAGACCCCTCCGTCATGGGGGGTCTTTAAGCAGAGGCTGGAGAGTCACCTATTGGGGATGTTGTGGCTGTGGACAGACTGTCTGCTTTGGCAGGGGGTCCGACTCAATGAGCTGTAAGTCCCTTCCATGATTCTATGGGGCAGGAGGCGATGTTGATCAGGCCAACAGCCCAGAGAGAAAGAGTTGATTCCTCCTCCCTCTCTGCTATTGTCTGACTGTCCTCCATGCACACACGCGCGCACACACACACACACACACACACACACACACATGCACTGGGGTAAAACCAAAGGCCACTGAGAACTGCTGCTCATCCTGCCTTATGTTTCCTGCAAGCCAAAGGGGACAAACTCAGGGTCGCCAAAGGGCTTGTGTGGAACCAGAAAGTGTTCTGGTTTGGGGTGTGTGTGTTTTTTTCCCCCTTTGCATCACAGGCCCTCTCACCCACACTGAGCTTGGGAGTCTCAGAGTTCGCAAGAACTGGGGAGTGAGCTTGGCTCTTACAAGGGGTGGGGGCACCTCCCATAGGCTTAGTGGCCCTGAGAACCCCTCGCCCACCTGACTGGGGCTGTTGTGAGGGGTGTGGGGGGGGCATGACCAAGCTGCTTTGAACTTTGAGGAATGGTTTACGTCAACGGCTCCATCCCAGCCGCCCAGGCTCTGCACTCAGGGAGGCCCCTCCAAATGTCCCCGGCTGGACCGAGGGAAAGGCCCGACTCACCCCACAACGTTCAGCACCGATCCCAGAATACTCCGCCTGCCCACAAAGTTGGGGATGTTGAGGACCATCAGCCCCTTCGCCAGGAACGGCTTCCCTTCCTGGCACACTGTGGAGAGGAGAAGACGGGCACGGCTGGGGCAGGAGCCGCCTCTGTGGGCACTGCTCTGGGCGCAGCTCTGGGGGCCAAGTGGTGGCCGGGAGGCTCCAGGTCCCAGCTCCCACAGCCCGGAGGGGGGCCACATATGCCCAGATCAAGGTTTTCCCTGGATTTCAGGAGCTCCCCCGGCGCAGCTCTGGGGCATTTCCTGGCCTGAATTGCCAGCTGTCGCTTCAACAGTGGTGGAGTGAAGGCAGCCTATGCAGGCTGGGGGGTCACTGAGGAAGACCTAAGCCCACCCGACCCGCCTCGGCCAAGCTGAGCAGGGAAGACACAGCTCAGCTGTGCCTAAAGTGGGAGTTGCCACCAGGTCCGAAGAAGCCAGCGTGAGATCCACCGTCCTGAGATCAACCCCCAAAAGTCTGCAATTAAATGGACCAGCAGCGCAATCCCATGCAGGTCTACTCAGAATGAAGCCGATTTTGCTCCCAGTTAGGCAAGGAGAGACCTGCAGCCTAAGGCAGCAACCCTGCCTTAGTGTAGGTGCGGCCAAGGATAGGGAGGGCAAAAACAACCGTGCCAAGAAGGAGACACCAGACAGCACCGGACACGGTGCAGGATGAGCACGGTTTGGCCCGGGAGTTTGGCTGCGTGGAGTGTCCTCATTGGGAAGTGAGTGCGAAGCTCAGCCAACGTCCAACTCCGTCTTCCCAAGTGGGAGGGGCCTCCTGACCCCCCCAGACACGCAGGCCCCTACTTACTGTACTCAAGCGCCTCCCGGTTGACTCTCACCACCGTCCCTGGGGTGGTCCCACGTGACGGGGCCAGGAGGCAGAGCAGGACACTCAAGGTGCAGAGCTTGAACATCTCCCTGGTTGCGGTCGAGCCTCTGGGGAAACCTGGAAAGGGGGTGGTGAGAGGAAGCAAGGGCGGGAGGGCAGGAGGGCAACTCTGCCAGGCGACTCCAGCCCCTGCCTGCTCCTGCTCCAGCCTTTCCTTGAACAGGCCGGCGACTGCTCTGGGACATCCTCTAGGAATGCCCACCTCCTTCCCTTTCCAGTCCGCCATTTGGATTGGCCATGCAAACAAAACTGTACATCATGTAATGCCTTTTGCAGCTGCAAAGGTTTGGGAGAGAAGCCTAAATTTGGATTGCTGACTGACGTGCCTCTGACAACCCAGAGGTCTGGGGGCTTGCCCCTTCCCAACAGCCCTCTTCCCCAGGCACAAGATTCATTGTCATCCCCCCAAAGGCCTGCATGCCTCCCCCTCTTTCCTCCATTTGCCCCAGAGCTGCAGTTTTATCATCCCATTTTTACCCACCAGGAACAATACAAATTCTTCTTGCGAGTCACTCACGTCTCAGCGGAGCCTGAGTAAGTCATGATCAAGCTAAGGGGTATGTGTGTCAACATCCATGAGTGTTGGGAGAGTGTGAACAGATAAAAGGAAATACTGTTTTACCCAGCTGGTAATTAATCTGTGGAACTCCTTGGCAAAGGAGGCGGTGATGGCATCTGGCCTCAGAGCCTTTCAAAGGGGACTGGACAGATTTCTGGAGGAAAAGACCATTGTGGGCTATAGGCCAAGTTGGGTGGTGCAACCTCCTTACATTAGTAGTAGGCTACTTCCGAATGCCAGGGGAGTGGCCACAGGCATCTTGTTGTCATGTGCTCCCTGAGGCATCTGGTGGGCCACTGTGGGATACAGGAAGCTGGACTAGATGGGCCTTGGTCTGATCCAGCAGGGCTCTTCTTATGTTCCTACCTTTTTGCTGAGTACACAGACACTCTCTGCTATATACTCAGTACATACTCCAAAATATACAGGTGGGCGCACATCCCATTTTTGCAGTGTGTACATTTGCAGCATTAGAAATTGTGGACAGTGTTTAACTTTCCTTTTAAAATGTACATCCCTTGGAAGAATGTTCTTAAGTTTGCATGTATGTGGCATTATCTATATATTGCATGTATCCTGGAGCTTCAAATGTTCATTGAGGAAGCCTTCGGGTCTTGGCAAGACACTTGGCGGACAGGTCCACATGGAAAGGTGTGTGGGAAGCAAATCCGAAAGGCTGCCGCACACCTGTCTCCGACCCTCTGACCTTTTCCCTTCTTGCAAACATACCTTGTTTTGTCTTTAAAGAAAACTGGAAGTGGGGGAAGGGCAGGGACACACAATGCTTTGTTTAGTGAGACCACAAAAAATGGGAAAGGTTAGCAGAAGTTGGTGGACAGCCTCAGCTGCAGGTCTCCTCAGAGGACAATCCCATTGTAGCCGGTGGAGTTTACTCCCAGCTGTGGCTTTCCTAGAGGGGGCACAAAATGCTGTTTTGCAGGATCCTGAGCTCCTCGGTCCTGAGTATCCTGAGCAGCCTCAAAGAGAGGGGCCGCTTGACGCAGGAGCTCAGGGTCCTGCAAAACTTAGCATTTTGTGCCCACTCTAGGAACGCCACTGCTCCCAGGTGTGTGTGGACAGGACTGCAGCCTTACTGCACCCCCCCCCCCGCCCAGCTGTGTGTGATCCTTATGGACCAAATCACGTGACTGATTTCTTGTGTGCCTCTTCAAGGGTCTCCCCCCTCCTCACAAAGCATGTGCAGTTTACTGGCCTTTGGTAATAAGGATGGGCACGATGGGTGAGGGTGAGGGTTAGGGTTAGGCCTCACCACCACCCGAAAGGGACGGATGCCACTGCCCCTTCCTCACCTGGTCAGAGGTGGATCTAAGGAGGGGGCAAATCTGTAAGTGTTGCAAGGAGCTTTACCCTGTCATGTAAATCCCGCCTCTCCCTTGCTGCTGTAGCCAGTAAGCAACGCCAAGATGTTGCTGTTCCCTGTGAGGATTGGCTAAAACGGTGCAGGAGAGGAGTGCTTTCCACTGCAAGGTAAGGCTTCTTGCAAAACTTAGAGCTTTGCCTCCCCTTAGATCTGCCTCTGCACCTGGTGGCCAGATAAGCCCCCCTTCTTCCCTTACCTGTTGCTGTGAAGAGTGAGTCTCAGCGATGTCCGTGGCACCTCTCTCCTTGGGCTGGACTTTGTGGGGGGGGGAAGAACCTCGGTTTTATGCAGCTCCCTGGGCTACAGCAGGAAGTGGAGTGGTGGCAACCGGAGGTTGTAGAAGGGTGTTGGATGTTTACTTGGGACTCTGAACATAGTGGGAAAGTGGGAAAGTGCACTTCGCCCACAATGTATATTTGGGATGGAGTTAACCAAGCCGTGGCACACCCTCCCATGTGCCCAAATGCATAAAGGCTTAGTGGCTCTCCGGGCTGCGGAGCTGTCAACACCAATGGCAAGATCCATCCTCCAGGCTCCCGCACCGGGTCTGAAGCCTTCCCGTGCGAGACAGCAGCGCATCCTGTGTCCCTGCAAAATTGCAGTCTGAGGGCACAGCCCTGTGCATGTCTGCGAAGTCCCAGCGTGTCCAAAGAGGCCGACTCCCAGGAAAGCGTGGACAGGATTGCAGCCGGACACTGAGAGGGGTGTGCACTGAGTGAGTTCACTGCTGTTGTGAGTCTGGAGCCAGGCACTTCTGCCTGGTGCACAGATCGGGCCTTGAGTCATTGCACCACCACAGTTCTGCACCGTGCTGCTTCACAGCCTGCGCTGCCTTTGCCCAGGTCCCAAAGACCAACACTGGCCCGGCTTTGTGGAAGGCAAGCTGAGCCTGCGTCACTGCCACTTGCCACAGCGTCCGGGGGAAAAGCAGGATCTGGGTTGCAGGTTGCCCAGGGGCAGCCCAGCTCCCTCTCCAAGGGTCCTGCCAGGCAGATCTGCACACCACAGATGCACACCACCCCTGGCTCATCATTGGGTGACTGCAGTGGTCAGTGGGGGCTTGCACATATGGTTCGGCTGTCACCAGAGGAAGGCAGCATGCTCATCACATGGATTCCTGCTTTTCCATGGCGTCAGTTCATACACTTCGCTGCCGGCCCCCAACTGGACAGCCCCCCCCCCGGTGCAGAGACATCCAGTGATGGGCATTCATTTATGAGCCAACCAGCCCTGGGCGAACGGCAGCTGCACGTGTGCATGGAATGGGCGCAGCGGAAGGCACGGCGTTGGCAGCGCTGCATGTGAGCTTCCCAGAGGCAGCTGGTGGGCAACGTAGGAACCAGGGATGCCGGGCCGGAGGAGCCATGAGCCAGTCCAGCCTGGCCCCTCTGCTGCCATGTTCGTGATGCTCCATTCACACAGGCAAGCGATGAGGTGATGCTGCAGGGGCCACGGGATGCTGAGGAGGGGTCTCGTCGGGGTGGAGCACAGAAGCCTCAGGCCCAGCTCAGTCCTAACCAGCTCCCCAGCACTGATGCAGCCACAGGGCAGCTCCGAGGTCAGAGCCCAGAAGTTCCCTTACTTGGAAGAGGCCTCCGTGACACACACCCCACCCCAGGATGCAGCACACGCCTCCTTGGCACGGCTGCCTCAGCCCCGGAAGGTTAGCTAGGACTGGGCCACAAAGGAAGCAGTGACTTGTCTGAGAGGGGACATGATTGAGACCTACAAAATAATGCACGGGAGGGATAGAGTCGATAGAGGGATGTTCTTTTCCCTCTCTCAAAACACCAGAACCAGGGGGCATCCGCTAAAACTGAGGGTTGGGAGAGTTAAAACAGATAAAAGGAAGTACTTTTTTACCCAACAGGTAGTTAATCTGTGGAACTCTTTGCTACAGGAGGTGGTGATGGCATCTGGCCTAGATGCCTTTAAGAGGGGATTGGACGGATTTCTGGAGGAAAGGTCCATCGTGGGCTATAGGCAATGATGGATTGTGCCACCTCCTTACAAAGGTGGTGGGCTACTTCAGAGTACCGGGTGCAAGGGAGTGGCAACAGGATGCAAGCATCTTGTTGTTTCATGCCTCCCTGGGGCACCTGGTGGGCCACTGTGAGATACAGGAAGCTGGACTAGATGGGCCTTTGGCCTGATCCAGCAGGGCTCTTCTTATGTTCTTATGTTCTTATGAGTGCAGCAAAGAAGGATGACCTTCCTCCTTGTTAATGATGGTTCTCTCTCTCTCTCTCTCTCTCTCTCTCTCTCTCTCTCTCTCTCTCTCAGTCCAAGGCTTGCTCTGCCTGTGGTCCTCTTGACATCACTTTACAAATGTTTTTTTGTTGTTGTTCCCTAGCATTGGGCAGTAACATCTGCGACTGCCCTCCTGCCCTCACCCAGCCGGCCCTCGCCCACCTCTGTGTCTGCCAACAATTTGGGGAGGTGCCTGGGGTCCACTGCTGTCAGCCCCACCACCTCCTCTGGTGGGAGGGGGCGCCATCTCCAAGGGGCTCCTGACACTCCCCCACATTCCAGACCAGCTCATCCCCCAGAGCCTCGCAGAGGGCCCTTCTTCTCCTTGTGCCCCCTTGACTTAAGCAAGGGGGAGTGTAGCAACAGGAAAGGCCTCCTTGGTGACCCCCCCCCCCGAGTGGAATCCCCTCTCAGGTGAATAAGCATCAGCCCCTCCCCGGGCACATTCCAAGAAGACGTGAAGATGTGTTTTTTTTTTCCAAATGACTTTTGGTGGTGGGAGAAGATATTTGTTTGGCGGGTGGTGACCTACTGGCTCTTTTATTCTGTGCCGGCCTTGTTCTGATGGTTTTAGCTTCTGTTTGTTTGTGCTCCTGTGGTTCTGATATGTGACTGGAGTATGCAGGTACATTCATGCTGCTCAGGATGGGGACCAGGGCAGAGAGGGGGGAAAGGGGGATGTGTCAGCAGCAGAGACTCTGCCAGTCTCCTACCCAGTGGTGTCATCTAAATGATTTAACAACAGGTACTCACTTTTGATTGGCACATGTCGGGACCCGCCCACCGGAAGTGACGTCATAAGCCGGAAGTGATGTCGTGGCAAGAAGAGACATGAAAAAAGCCCTTTTTGAGGCCTCAGACAATTTTAAACTGACCCAACAGTTGCAACAGTATTCCACAGCACCCCCAGAACATGTTAAGGAGGCCTGGCATCATGTTAAAGTGACCCAACAGTTCCAAAACCCCAGAGCAGCTCATTTTTCAGTGGCAAGGCAAGGCAAGGCTCCGCTCGCTGCCTGCCTGCCTGCCTGGCTCTGAGAACGTGCAGGCAACTCAAACGTGCAGGAAATTCAAACGTTGCAAGGGGCGGAGTCAACGAGTGGGCGGGCGAATGGGCGGGGCCAACCGTAATCCTAGAAACCGGTACTCGCGTACCCCCGCATACCCCCTGCATGACATCACTGCTCCTACCCCTTTTCTTGGCTTTGATCCACACCCGCCCTCAGGTCTACTCAGAGTTGACACAGTCAAAGTGCTGGCACAGGCCCAGGCAGGGAAAACAGAGGTTTACCCCAAGGACACCTCCAAGACTGGCCCCAAATGGAGGGACAAATCTCACCCTCCATTGGTGTGGCTGCACTGGCAAGGAGGGGGCTCATTAGGATGGGGCTGTGAGTAATTGCACAAGACAATAATTACGCAACTCTGGATGGCAGAAGAAATGGAAGGGGGGTGGCTGGATTGGGGCTGGCGAAGCTCTCAGAGAAGCTCAGGGGGGAGATATAAACAAAGCCTTTTGTGGGTTCACATTTTTCCTGAGCTCACAAAGCTGCTCATCCGTCTGTTTATTTAGTAAACACTTCATAAAGTAAAGTATTTAGTTTGTTTATAAAGTAAAGGCTTTATTTGCTTTCTGGGGCATTTCTCCTCTTGCTGCTTCCTCATTCGCCATCCATCAGGACGGCCTCTTAGGCTCCTCCCAGTGCTCAGAATCCTGAGATGCTCCTTCCCGGCACACCGGACGTCTTTCCAGCCATACACTTGGCCCCTGGAGCTCGGCTCAGAAGCCCTGAGGGGGTGGCTGTTAAAATGAGTAGAAGTGCGGCACTTTGCACAAGGCACATCTTGGCCTTTTCCCCTTTCAGCTCTCCAGGGCTCTTCTTATGTTCTTATAAGTACTTTTTTACCCAGCGGGTAGTTAATCTGTGGAACTCTTTGCCACAGGAGGTGGTGATGGCACGTGGTCTTGATGCCTTTAAGAGGGGATTGGACAGATTTCTGGAGGAAAGGTCCATTGTGGGCTATAGGCAATGATGGATTGTGCAACCTCCTTACATTGGTGGAGGGCTACTTCAGAGTACCAGGTGCAAAGGAGTGGCAACAGGATGCAAGCATCTTGTTGTCTCCTGCCTCCCTGGGGCACCTGGTGGGCCGCTGTGAGATACAGGAAGCTGGACTAGATGGGCCTTTGGCCTGATCCAGCAGGGCTCTTCTTATGTTCTTATGTTCTTAGGTCTTTGCCAAACCTGAGCCACCCCGCACAGAGCATCATCCATGCAGCCTGTGGCCCGCCCGCCCAGCAATAGCCCTCCCCCTCCCTACCTGGGATAAAGTTCACAACCTCTCTACGAAGCTCCCTTTGTTGCAGAAGAGCCCCATTGCCGACACTCGTTCCCAACGTTCAGCCAAACCCTCCCTGCCTGCAGTTGGAACAGGCTGACTTGCTTGTGCTCACAGCGTTCGTTCAGAGGCACACCTGGCATTCCGGTGACGCAGGGAGGATCCTCTCCTTGGGCTTGGTCCCCACCCCCAGAGGAGGGCAATTGCTTCTTCCCCTAGAAGGTGAAAACAGGGACCAGGACGCAGTCCCTGCAGGAGGGTGTGACGGCGCCATGAGAAAGGGTTGCTGGCACTTGACAGGCTGGCTCTGGTGTGCCACTGCAAGGCCCCCTGATGTGCTGGCCTGTCCCTGGAAGACTCTGAGGGACTCATGCCATTGTACAAATCGATGGTAAGGCCGCACCTGGAATATTTTGTCCAGTTCTGGTTGCCGCATCTCAAAAAGGACATAATGGAGCTGGAAAAGATGCAGAAGAGAGCGACAAAAATGATTACGGGGCTGGGGCACCTCCCTTATGAAGAAAGACTGCAGCGTTTGGGGCTCTTCAGCCTAGAAAAAAGGCGCCTGAGGGGGGACATGATTGAGACACACAAAATTATGCATGGAAGGGATAAAGTCGATAGAGGGATGTTCTTTTCCCTCTCTCAAAACTCCAGAACCAGGTGTTTAGCATCCGCTAAAACTGAGGGTTGGGAGAGTTAAAACAGATAGAAGGAAGTACTTTTTTACCCAGTGGGTGGTTAGTCTGTGGAACTCTTTGCCACAGGAGGTGCTGATGGCATCTGGTCTTGATGCCTTTAAGAGGGGATTGGATGGATTTCTGGAAGAAAAGTCCATTGTGGGCTATAAGCAATGATGGGTTGTAACCTCCTTACATTAGTAGTAGGCCACTTCAGAGTACCGGGTGCAAGGGAGTGGCAACAGGATGCAGGGATCTTGTCGTCTTGTGTGCTCCTTGGGGCACCTGGTGGGTCGCTGTGAGATACAGGAAGCTGGACTAGATGGGCCTTTGGCCTGATCCAGCAGGGCTCTTCTTATGTTCTTATGTTCTTATGAGGGCACACGGCAGGCTGCATCTCACACTCACTGGGCCTTTTGGACTGCAGGTTGACCGCAATTTCTTCATGGTTTGCTGCCAAATACGAGCTGCTCAATTGCGGAAGGTCCTCGGTCAGCCAAGAAAAAGCAGGGGCTCCGAGCCCTTTTCACCGCCTGAGCGCTCCGAATTTGGAAGCAGATGCTGCCGTTGGGCAAACCCGGAAGCAGCGAGGGAGCAGGGGGGGCAGCCCTGCCGCTCGGCCCCCCTCCCACCGATTCTTTTTCAAAGTTCCTGCCAGTTTTCCAACCTGATCACATTGGGCTGTTGGTTTTTCAAAGGCGAAAGGGGTGGATAGCCTTACTGGAGAAGTGAGGGGGGAAATGCATGCAGGGTTTCGGAGTTATACATGTAAAAAAATAGGCGATAACTTCGATTATGTAAAAGAGGAAAAAATCAACATATGATAAAGTTAGAAATACAGGACATTCTAGCTCAACAAGGTAGTATATAATCCATTGCCTGAATGAAGTTAGACAGGACAGGAGCACCTCCAAGAGCCTGAGAAACCGAGCTAGACCGAATGAAACCAGCCACTGCCCAAGAGCCTGCGAGGCCCCTGTGGCTGTGGCTGTGGTGGAGAGAAGTTCCCCCTCCTATCAGAAAGAACGGCTAGCTCGGGGCGCGATCCAAGGACGCCCATGGCCAGTGCAAGCGGCTTGTGTTGGCCCTGCAGTGCGGCCAACGGGCCGTAAAGCACATTTGAGCAGTGGCGTCATGCAGCCGGAACGCTGGGTGGGAGGAACGGGTGAGCAGCACCCGGGGAAGACGGCGAAATGGAGCGGTACACAACGGGCAGGCTGCCGCTCACCCGTTCCTCCCACCCAGCATTCCGGCTGCATGACGCCGCTGCGTTTGAGTCAGCACAAGGTGTGCTGGGCCTATGCAGGCAGCCGCGTTGCCCACTTTCACCAAAGAGAGGCCCGGGTGAGTCCCCCTGCGCTGGCTGAGTGTGGCCAGCATAGGAGCTCTTCTGGATCGAGAGGCGGGAGGGAGGCGGAGCGGGGAGGGGGGAGGGCGTCCCCGCAGGCAGGGCAAGCTGGGGAGCGGGAGGAGCCTGGAGGCATCCACTGGGCCGCATTCAGCCCCCCAACCCCAGGCCCCGTGGCAGGGCGCTCCGACTTGCACCTGCAAACCAGCAAGTGCAGACACGGGCAGCCCCCTCAGCCCACCTGGGAAACATTCCCCTTGTCCCTGGGGAGCGCCAGCCCTTACCTGTGCCTGGACGCAGCGCAGGCCACTCGGCCCGCCTGCTCCAGGGCAGGTTAGGATTCTGCTGCCCACTGAATGCTGGGAAGGACATCCGCTTTCCTTTCGGGAGCAGCGAGTCACAGGCAGGTGTCGGCAGACTCCACCCTGCGACGACTCAGGGGAAGACTCTCAGCAGGGGCAGAGGAGGGATTTTGGGAGCGGTGCATTCTGGAGACTGACGGCCCCGCCGTGCTCTTGGCCTGCACCCGGGCTGCAGCGACTGCTCCCCCCACTCATCCAAGGAACACGCTTTGAGCAGAGCAGAGCAGAGCCAGGGGCGGAAGAGAGCAGCCTCGGAAGAGGGCAGCCAGGTGAAGTGCACACCTCAGACCCTCCATGGCAAGGCCTTGAGGCCCTGCAGGGACACCCACCAGCTGGAAGGAGCCCTCCGGCCAAGGGTGGGACTGGCAGGACTCTCAAGGCAAAGCAGGGTGCTCGGGGCTCCCTGCACAAAGATGCCTGCTGGGAGCCAGGCAAGCAGGGTGCAAGCCCAGCCAAGGAGCTTGTCCTCACCAGCCAGCCCAGAGACATTCCTGGCAAGGACACGAGTGGGCGGCCTGGAGCTGGCAGAGCCCCAGGGCCCACTGGAAGCAGCCGGTCAGCCGCCTTGCCAAGCAGCAGCTGGGCCCACACTGGGCACTGCAGCCAAGCAGGCTGTCGGCTTCCCTTGGGGTCTGCGTGGGGTCTGCAGCTGTGGGGAGCAGGGAGAAGCGCCAAGGGATAGCCAACAGCATCAGCCACACTTCCTCTTCCTCTTTGCCGTCTGCCCCCAATTCCTTTTCCAGTCCAGGGAATGGAAGGAGAAGGAGGAACTGTGGAGGCAAGGAAGCCAACAGAGATGGGCAGGCCCCACCAATCTTGGGCACAATCCCCACCAACCTTAGGCAGCCACCTCAGCTGGCCCCATGGATGGGCCAGCCCTGACTTGAAGCAGGCAGAAATTAGGAAGGGAAAAGGAAAGCAGGCGGAAGGGGCAAGACGTTTATTGCAGAATTCAGCCCTCACTAAAAAATCTGCTTTGGATTCTCCTTCCACATCCCTAAAGCAATCGCTGGGACTGGGCAGGATGGGATGAGTGGCGCTTTCATGCTTCACGAAGCACAACATCCTTCGAGACCACAGGTACTTACAAAGAGGGTGTGAGCGTGTCAGCGGGGCCAGCATTCCTCCAGGGTCAACACACACACAGAGAGAGCTCACTGTCAGGTTTGGCTTCCTTTCCTCTCCAGTAACAAACCTTGTTTGCAGTGTCATCCATCATGCTTACTTACACAAGCCCTCAAACAGCTACCCGTTTCAGGAAGCTCCAGGTAGCAGGGCAGAGCTCCCCAGTTGCGCGCTGGCGGTGTGGGAAACTGGCTTGCCATGCTGTGGAATTCACTGTGACCAGATCATGCACTGAATTGCACCTCATTGGGAGAGTAGAGTGCTGCGAGTGGGAGAGCTGACGGGAGCCTCCGCATCCAGGCGCAGTATTCCTTTGTGCACCAGTGGTTGGAGAGGAGAACGGTGACGGGGGGGAGGATGCCTTGCCCTGGAAGGGCACACCCAGTAGTGTCAGCCTACCGGTACGCTGGGCGTGTCTTCCGGGTGAGCGGCAGCGCGATCGCTGCGTTCTGTTGCGTAACGGCGAAAGCCCGCCCGCCCGCTGCGGGCTTTTGCCGTTAC
>JAJKFI010000109.1:43306-58067 GCA_029204185.1 Lerista edwardsae | reverse complement strand
GTAACGGCAAAAGCCCGCAGCGGGCGGGCGGGCTTTCGCCGTTACGCAACAGAACGCAGCGATCGCGCTGCCGCTCACCCGGAAGACACGCCCAGCGTACCGGTAGGCTGACACTACTGGGCACACCTATGCTCTTATGCTAGGAGACCACTGGATTCTTTATCAAGGCTGGACAGAAACAGCCAGAAACGTGCCTTTGTCCGCCCAAAATTGCCAGGGAGGACAAGGATCCACTGAGTCTTTTGTGGTTGTCCCCACTTTGGTGGCAAGGCGATTGAACGGTCATGCCAATGAGGTTGAGGATTGCTCTGAGAAGTGCTCCTCTCGGACAAAACGTCTCCACACACGGCGCTGTCAGGCCCCTGGGCCACGTGGCACAGTGCGGCCTGCTCGCCTGGCACCTGCTCTCAAGGCGCCAACCAGGGCCGGCCGGGGCTTCCCCCTCCCGCTGGAGTCAGATGTTGAATCTGCAGAGCGGCCTCTGCCACTGGGCAACAGCACCGCCCTCCAGCAGTTGCTGGCAATTCCAGACTGAAAGGGGTCCCCGAGGAGAGGGACAATGTGGCTCCTCTCAGGCTCCCCCACCTTCCTTCATTGGCGGGGGGCAAGATGTGTCACCACGGCAACCTTTCTCCAGGGAGGGGGAGAAAGCAGCTTGGAGAAGGGCCATAAATGGTGGGGAGAACAGGGTGCCTTGGCTGTTCTCCGCCTGGTCCTCTGCTCAGACTGACAGCCTCCTGCAGGGGCTTTTCTCTGCCTGGGCCTTTCCTTCCCTGCCAAACCACTGAGATGTACGCCTGGTTCTGCTGCACATGCAGAAGGTGTTCCCCCTTGTGTGCATGCCCTGTGTACGCACACCAGGCAACAGTGTTTATTTTGCACTGTGTGTTTTCTGATTCCCCCTTCCCCGTTTTGCCCGTTGATCCCTCCAGTTGCCCCCCTCCCTTTGTCTCTCCCTCTCATCCTGGGCAATGCCCTCCTACTGAGGGGCATCAAGAGCCACCGCACCTTGGACCTCTGCGCACACCTGGAAGCTCCCCAGGTGCGAATGCTACGTGTGTCACAGAAGGCAGTTGCTACCACACAGTCACACTGGCCCAGGCATGGTGTCAGGGAAGGGTTAAAAGGCTGACGTCCCTTCGGCTGAGCTCCTGTTTGCACACAGCGCAAGAGACCCTTTCAGAGGCCGCCCAGGTGCCAAGACCAACAGAAGGCCAGTCGGAGGCACGTCAGCGTCCCCATTCAGAGGCCCTCCCCTAATCCCCTCGGATGCTGCTGCCCTTTCTTCTTGGGTCACGCTTCACTTGCGCATCAGCAGTCAGCTGGCTAATTGCTCTTTTGGAGCCGAAGCGCATGAGACAAAGCAAATGAAAATCCCCAGCCTAGAAGTCAAAAGGATGTCCTGTTCGCTTTTATCGCAAGCGGGTCAGTGGCCAGTTCTGTGGGTCTCAAGGGGTACGGACTGTTCCCAGCTGGATCGCAGCCTGTGCCAGTGAGGGCCGAGTTTTCGGAGAGAAGGGACAAGCGCAAGGCATGTCCCAGCCACGCACAGGGAGCAGGAGGTGCACGAGGAACGAACGAATGACGTGCTCCACCAGGAATGCAGGCTGCAGGCTGTGCAGGGCTTGAATCAAGCACCAGGGCCCTTGGTTAGCAGCCACTCTGGGGCCCTTCCAGGCTGCTTTCCCCACCCCACACACCCCCATTTCACGCATCCCACTGTGAGCAGGAAGCAGACCAAGGAGGCTTGTGTTTGCAGCGGGCTGGAGGGCGGGTGACAAGTGGGGTGACAGGCCCCCGAATCTGCCGTTCTTCCACCCCGCCTGCCGTCATGCCAGCTGCATCAGGTCCCCTCCTGTGCAGGCCCCCCCCCCGGAAGCTGATGGCAAAAGAAGCATCAGGGAGCCAACTGACCAGAACTACTCAGATTCCTCTGCCTCTGTCCACACAAAGGCACAACCTTGCAGTGCGGGACACAAAACAACCTGTAAGAGAACGGGGGCGGGGGGGAGAGCTGCCTGCTGTGGTCTGAATGAAACAGGCTAGGGATCTTTCAGAAACAGAAACTGAAAAGAGGCAGAGGGGCTACCGCGCAGGGTTCAGTTCTTAGAAGGCAGCTGCAGTGAGACAAGGTCAGGTCTGGAAGTCAGAGGCAAAGGGGATCGAGTCCTCTCGCTGGGCCCCAGACGCTTGCCCTGTCCAGAAAAGGCTTCCTCTGGTGGCAGGTCCAGGATTCAGCTCCCAGCCCTGAAAGGGCACCTTGCAAAGTGCAGTTTAACCCCACAAGTGCTGCAACAAAATGTGCCACCTCTACATGCAGCCATCTCCTTTTGTGCAATTTTGTGGAATAGGAATCCTCCCCCTCCCCCTCCCCCTCCCCCCCCCACGACTCCGACAGTGGGGAAACTCCGTCCCAGCCCCCACCATGGTCAGTGGAGGGGCCAGGCCAACGCGCAGGTGCAGCAGGAGGCCCCAGCAGGAGGCCAGGTGTTCCGCTGGACCACCCTTCCCCCAGGCCCAATGCCGGCCAGCCTGGGGCCAAGCAAGCACCTGCCAGCCTCAGCCTTCCCTGGGGGGGTGCAGGGGCCGAGGGCAAGCGGACTGAGCCAGGCCAGCTCCACGACAGGCATGCGCCTGGGCTGCCTTGTTCGGCGGGGAGGTTCCCACTGCCCAGGGCCTCCAGCGGACGAGCGTGCCTGTCGAGAGGGGAACTGCGGGGACCATGCACTGCCCCCCTGGGCGTAGCCACTCGTGTCGGGGCCCCAGCCAGTCGGGAACGGGCTCAGCAAAAACGACCCACCTCCAAATGAATTTGAGAAGCTGAGCCTGAGGCCTGTCACATGCCAGTGATGCGGCCTCCACCCACCACCCACCACCCACCCACCACTGCTGCTGCTGCCGCTGCATTCCCTGTCCAGGGTGCCCACGACAGCCACAGGGGCAGGCCCACTGCTGGGTCCCAGACGCTGCCGTAGGGCCTGCAGGGCCACATCCGGAGCCGTGAGGAGCACAGCTGCAAACCCGGCTGCCGCCCACTCAGTGCACCTTCGCCCACAGATGCTGCCCTTGAAGAAGTCTGTTCCTCTGTGCCCCCCCTCCTTCTGCGGAGTCTCCTGTCTGCAGGCGGCACAGGATCCGTCCCAGCCTGTGCCTGGGGGGCCCCCTGGTGGCTGTCCTCTTCTCCAGGCCTTCTGCTCCACTGGTGTCTTCAGTGGCTTCTCAGCATCGCTCCCTTCTCCATCTTCCCCCGACAGGAGAGTGGACTCCTGTGCTGCAGAGCAGCCCCCCCTTCGGCTAGGGTTTGCCTGCTTCATTAATAAGGCTCAACCCGCACTGTGCACCCTGGGCCAAGTTCTGGAGTGCCTCTGGCTGATCTGCTGCAGTTCAGGGCCTCTCTGTGCAGCTGCTGGGAAGGGTCTGAGCTGGTCAGGACCAGATTCCCACTGTGGTGCAAACTGCTACAGCCCCAGCCTGGCTACTGACATCACCATTGTTCAGGTGTGTTGACCCTTTGGTGCAAAGTAAATAATCTTATTTTCAATATAAACAAGACGAAGGAATTTATAGTGGACTACAGGAAGAACAGCTCGGACATCCAGCCGTTGTATATCGAGGGTGTTATGGTAGAACAGGTGGAGGAATGTAAATTTCTGGGTATTACCTTGAAACAAGATTTAACGTGGGGTGCAAATACTACAGTCCTTGAAAAAAAGGCCCAACAACGATTGTACTTTCTGAGACTTTTAAGATCACAACAATTGCCAGAGAGTCTGTTGGTTGCCTTCTATCGAAGCTCTATAGAGAGCATCTTATCTTATTGCCTCTGTGCATGGTTTAGGAGTTGTACAGGGGTGGAGAAAAAGGCACTCCAAAGAGTGATAAAGAGGGCACAAAAGATCATTGGTTGTCCTCTTCTCTCTCTGGAGGATTTGTACAATATGGGATGTAGTAGGAAGATGCAAAAGATCTTGAGAGATTCTTCACATCCGGGACACTCGATGTTTGATATCTTACCGTTGGGAAGAAGATATAGAGTGCTGAAAGCTAGGACAAGCAGATTTAAACATAGTTTTTACCCAAGTGCTGTGATCAGGCTAAATGCAGAGCTTTGAATTTGGTGGTTTAAACAAATGTATATCTCATGGTTGTATGGTTTTTAGTGTTATTTTAATTGTTATTTGTATATGTCATTTGGTGTTGTCCAGCTGTATGATGCGAAGACCACTTCATTTCGTTGTTCTCATACCTTGAGTACAATGACAAATAAATTTCTATCTATCTATCTATCTATCTATCTATCTATCTATCTATCTATCTATCTATCTATCATCTATCTATCTATCTATCTATCTATCTATCTATCTATCTATCTATCTGTCTATCCTCATCATCACAGCTCCCTCTCGCTGCCCCAACCCTGTGAACCGGGAGATCTTTGGCATTATCCTGACAATAAAAGCTACGCATCTCAAACAGATCCTTACCTCATTTCCTGCCAGTCCACTGAGCGAGCCATGAGCCCCTGAAAGTGGTCTCTGCACATGTAACCCATTTCCCCCATGTGCCTGCCCATCTCACAGATGTCTTAGGCTGCTTCTGGCATCAGAGGAGATGCTGGTTCCTGGGCAAAGTGAGCACAGGGGAGAGCCCAACTCCCTGAAAGTGGGGTGGAGCATACAAGTGCAAAGTGGGGCGGGGGAAGAGGAGAGGGAAACGCAGGGACGTTAACCATCTATGGGGGTGGAGTGATTGCCCAGAGGGAAGCAGACTTAGAGGGGGGAAGGGTTTTGGGGTGGGTGAAGGGGAGAGGTGAAGAGGACCACCGCCGTCAAACCGCCCCCTTCCCAAGCCTGATCCACCTTCCATCCTGCCCCCATTGCTGCCCTGCTCCACCCACTCCCGGCTCCCTCTTACAGGTGTCAGTTGGCAGCTGGTGTGCACAGCTGGCCACTTGCCACTTAAGGCAGCAGCCAGCCCATGTGCTCTGGCCCACTGCCTTCGGGGGCTGCCGGAAAGCATGTTAAGCTGCTAGAATGCGTTTTCCGACAGCATAACAGGATAAGCCTGTTGTTGTTCAGTCACTAAGTCGTGTCACTAAGTCTTCGCGACCCCTTGGACCACAGCACGCCAGGCCTCCTTGTCCTCCACTAGCTTCCGGAGTTCACCCAATTTCATGTTCATCGCTTCGGTGACACTCTCTAACCATCTCATCCTCTGCCGCCCCCTTCTCCTTTTGCCTTCCATCTTTCCCAGCATGAGGGTCTTTTCTGAAGAGTCCTCTCTTCTCAGGAGGTGGCCAAAGTATTTGAGCTTCAGCTTCAGGATTTGTCCTTCCAGGGAGCAATCAGGCTTGACTTCCTGTAGGATTGACTGATTGGATCACCATAATTCAACACCATAATTCAAAAGCATCCATTCTTCGGCGCTCTGCCTTTCGTATGGTCCAGCTCTCACAGCCATACATTGCTACTGGGAAAACCATCGCTTTGACTATGCGAACCTTTGTTGGCAGGGTGATGCCTCGGCTCTTTTAGGATGAGCCTACCCCACCGCAATCCAATGCACGTCTACTCTACCAAAGCACTCTACCAATCTACCAAAGTAAGGTTTACTGAGTTTCATGGAACTTACTCCCAGGTTGGCGAGTTCAGAACTGCCGCCTAAGACACCAGGGCTTTTTTTCCACATGTGAATTTGTATCTGCTAAATTCAATGGTGGGTCTTAATTCCCCATTGTGAGACAGGAGGAAAGGAGACACTGGAACTGCAGGGAAGTCACCACGTTTATTCAGCAAGCAACCTGGGAAGACCCCAGTGGGGCCACTTCAGAGGCAGGACCTGGGAAGTGGGCGGAGGGGGAGCTTCTTGCCACCTCGCTGTCCCTTGTGCTCCGGAGACCCCGTCCTGCCGCAGATCCGCTTGCTCACCCACACAGCACAAGGGAATCCTACGCAGAGGGGGGGGCAAGTGGCATCCCTCAGTGTGTTTCTGCCACAGGGAACAGGGCACCCCCAGGAGGGAGATTCCCCATGCGCTCACATGCCCCATGTGCCCACTGGGCACTCGCCAATGGCACTCGCCATTCCCCTTGCACATCTCATGTGCTGAAGTGGTCAGGTGGCCTCCCCAGAGTTGCACTCCTGGATTACAGAGAATCATTCCTGCAGAGTGCTCTGAACCCAGAACCAGGAGATGGAGGTTGAGAACTATTACGAAGTTACTCAAAGGGGGCGGCATTTCCTCGGCTTCTGTCTTACCAGGGCCACCTGGACGCTGGTCACCGGAATGCCGAAGAGCAGGGGCATCGGGAGGCCAACAGAGAGGTGCCCTGGGAGGAAGAAAGGGATCCGGTTATTTTGGACGGGGTTGAAGGGACTCCTCACTCCACTTAGGGCCGGATCTGGGCCCTGATCGCAGTCGCCATGGAACAGGCTGACAGGGATGTTGCAGCACCCGCAGAGCCAGGAGGTGGGCCAGGGGGCTGAGTTGCCTGGGGGATTCTGCTGAGCATTTCCTCCTCTTGCCTTACCGTTGAGGACAGGCACCAAGGCTTCACTCAGGAACTGGGCGAAGAGGGCCCCCAGAACGGGAATCTGCATGAGAAGGAGGGAGAGGGATGTGGGCAGGCACACAGGGGGCAGGGGCCCTTCTGGAGCAGGAAGCAGGACTGCAGGGGGGGGACTTACGTTGGCAGAGCCAGGGTCTGTGGATTCCAGGAGCAGCTCATGACTGAGGAGCAGGGAGAAGAATCACTGTCAGAATCAGAGCATCAGGAAGCAGCCCGAATTTCGCCCTGGGTCCCCCTCCCAAAGAGGCGCTGCTGAGCTAATTACACTCGGGGCTTGGTTGGGTTCCAGGGCCCCCAGTTTCAGTACAGGGAGAGAGACACAGGTGTACCCAAAGTTGCACAGAAAGGGCATTTCTGGAGGGAGCTGAACTGAGAGGGAAGGTCAGTACAGGTGGCAACATGTTCGGTGCAAAACTCTCCTCCTGCCTTTTATCTCAGAGCGCAATCCTAAACTGGAGTTAAACTGGCATAAACTAAACCAGCATAGTTTGGCTGGCACAAGGGCCACCATCAAGCGTGTTTGGACTATTCTTGGAGTCAGGGAGGATTAGATGGCTCACATCTGCGTGGTGGCCTCTCTGACTCCAAGAGTGGTCCGAGCATACTTTACGGTGTCCCTTGTGCTGGCCAGACTTTGCTGGCTTAGCTTATGCCAGCCTAACTTTGTTTAGGATTGCACCCTCCCTCAGTGCAGGAACCTGCGAACCGGATTGACTGGGAAGAAGGAGTCCTGTCCAAGGATGTCTGCTTCGATCATCACAAGCCTTCCATGATGTTTCTCCATCAAGATGCTCGTGTGAACAGGGTGACCAGAAGTCATAACCGCAAAGGAGGACACAGCACTCCCAAATAGAGGACATTCAAGAAAAATGTAGGACTTTACAAAATAAAAGCTTAAAGCACATATCTATTGATTTGGGGGTGTCTTGTCCTCCTTCAATGCAACCCATCCTAGAAAGGAACAAAGGACGAACATGCAAGCAAATGATGCTGGCGCCCAACTCTGTCTCGAAATGTAGGACATTTTGAAATTTACCCAGGACAGAAGGTTGAAAGGTAGGACATGTCCTAGAAAAGGAGGATGTCTGGTGTGACTGTGTGTGACTTCATCCACCCCTGAGCCATAATTGGCCCTCAGACACAACTGTGTTCAGGACTGAGAGGAAGGCTCACCTACCTTGAGAATGTCAGGGCAATGTTCAGTTTGCCAGCAATTATGGAGAAGGCGGGATTAAAAACAGTGTTCTGCAAACACACGTTGAAGAAAGTCAAGGGTTGATCCACCTCTTGCTCACAGAGGAAAACACAGTGAAGTACTGTTATTGTCATCATCATCACCATCACCATCACTCCAGCAGCAGTGCGGGATGTGCATCCATTTCACATGAATGAAACGTCGAGCAAAAACGAGCCCATTTGGCCCCATGTCATGCAATGAACACCTAAGGGGCTTGCATGGTTAACCCCCCCCATGTGTTTCCCACAATGCCCTGGGTGATGTGAGAGAGGGCAGCTGCTACCAGTGGAACCCCCACCCCAAACTTCAGACCAAGGCAACATTCTGGGTGGGGGAGGAAACCGGTCAGAGCCAGAAAGCAGTGGCTGAGAGTGTCTCTTGGCACTCGGGTCAGAAAGGGGGGCAGCTCACCACTCCGACAGCCCAACCCTAAGTAAAGCTGGCACAGTAAGGCCGACATAGCAGGACGGTATCCTAAAGCTCATTAGGAGGAGGCGGCAGCAACGTGCAGGACAAGGGGAGGTTTTCCCCTTGCACCCGCGTAAGCCCCGGTCGCCCCTATGGGCCTGCTCGGATCTGCGCCTGCTGTTTTGCAGGCGCAGAGGCACGTGGAGAGGAGTGGCCTGAATTAGGACCGCCCTGGCCGAGGACGGGCTGTAGGATATGGCATTACAGCCGTCCTGCGTCACCGCCTCCGTCGCTGCCCACTGTGCCACCAGCTATGCCCCCGGAACACCTCTGGAACGCCCTCGCAAACGCCCTGCACCAACCGAGCACCACCGACGCTCGACTGGCGCAAGGCAGCACTGCTGACGGTTGTGGCAGCACCCAAGCGTCGGCACTGCTGCTTGTACTGATCCAGTGCCATCGCGCTGACGCAGACGCACTTGACGGCACATTTGCGACAGCGTTTGGCCGGCGCAACAGGGGTACAGGATTGCGCTCTGACACACGACACTGCAAGCCTTGTCCCCCCCCCCCGGTTAAAACAGGAGGGGGATTCATGATGAAGGAAAAAATGAGAATGAGTGCCGGAACAAGCAGGGATCTGGCAAGAAAAACAGAGGGGGGGAAGCCACCGAGAGACCCCAGCCCCCACCCCAGGCGCCCCTCCTCCCCTCGCCACTCACGTCCTTAAAGACACACAAGCCACACTCAGTGCCATCGGGCTTCCTGGTGAACGCCTTGATCTGCACGCTGAGCCCCACGGAGGGACCGGCGGCTCCAAATTGGCACAGGGGGGCTTCCACCAAGGAGATCCGCAGGTACAGCTCAGCCTGGGGAAGGGGCAGAAGGGGACCATCGGCAGAGCATCAGGGCTTGCCTCCCAGCCCCAGAGTGGCAGAAGCCAGCTGGGTGCCCCCAGGGACTGAGGACTCCCCAAATGGACCGGCTTACCGAGATGGAAACAGGTTCGGGTCCTGCGCCACAGTCCTTAGGAAAAACACAAAAATGTGTACACAAACCAACAATGCGGGGAGGGGGAGAAAGTGGACAGAGGGATGCTCTTTTCTCTCTCAAACACCAGAACCAGGGGACATCCACTAAAATTGAGTTAGAACAGAACGAAAAATATTTCTTTACCCAGTGTGTATTTAGTCTGTGGAACTCCTTGCCACACTCCAGGCCGAGATGCCTTTAAAGGGCAGATTTATGGAAGAAAAGGCCATCACAAGGTTACACGCCTTGGTGACTATATGCAACCTCCTGGTTTCAGAAGTAGCCTTTCACTGAATGCCAGATGCAAGGGAGTGGCAACAGGACGCAAGTTCAGGTCGTGCTTCAGTATCGGCGGGGGGGGGGGGGGGTATTTGGGCCCCCCCCCACCCCCCAACCCCGAACCTAAACGGAGCCATGTAGGCCTCAGAATGGCTGTTTATGGGGGGGGGAAGTACTGCCAGTTTTTGCTCAAGGGCTTCCCAGGCCTCAGAATGCCTTATAAAGGAATAAAAAGTCACTTCTGGGTTTTGCCCAAAAACCAGAAGTGCAGGGTTTTTTTTTTTGCCTTAAATGGCCTTTCGGAGGTCTGCAGAGGCTGTGGGCGATTGAGCGCAGCCTCTGCAGCCCGCAGAAAAAAACAAACCCAGAACTGGTCAAAGCTCAGCTCTGGGAGCATCCTGAGGTTCAAGTAGTGCCTGATGGGGGTCGGGGACCCTCACTGAGCCAAATCTGCAGATGAAAAATCCACAGATAATCAGGCACTTCCTGTGTCTTGCCGTCTTGGGTGCTCCTTGTGGCGTCTGGTGGGCCACTGCAGGAAGCTGGACTAGAGGGGCCTTTCGCCTGATCCAGCATAGGGGCCCTTTTCAGGTTGTGTTTGATCGGCTACTATTCTTGGTGTCTAGAATTGTTAAAGGGCCACTCACCTGAAGTCCAAACTGAGACACAATAGCTTGTTTCAGCACAGCCGCATTAGAGAACTGTTTTGAAAAGGGAAAAAGGTCCACAAATCAAGGAAGCTGGAAGGAGACTGAAGAGGAGTCACTGTGAATCTGTCACCGGGAGCTTGACTGTGCCCAACAGTGGCACACAGACACACACCTCCATCCTGTGACAAGGTTGTACTTCCTCCCCACGCCATCGCCCATTCCGGACAGGACATGTGCAGGACAGAGGCCCCCCTGCCTGTGTTTGTGACTTCCGTATTCATTACTCTGCCCATGATGTGATCATCCCCTAGCGCTAGGACTGGTGGGGCTCGACTCCGAGGGAAGGATTCTTGGAGGTCTCACTATCTCCTCCAACCCAGGAAGGTCACAGTTTTGACTGAGGCGGGAATACTGATTGTGTTACAGTATCAGAAATATGGCGATCTGCAGTGCTGCTGTCTTTTTGCATCTGTTCCAGCAGGGGGCAGTCAGGCTGGCAAGTTAGCAGTGGAGTTCAGTGGGCAGATGGCGCCCAGACCTTTCGGCGGCCAATCTAGAGGAGGCCAGCGGAAGTAAGAGGAAGAACAAGGGGTGGGTGTCCCTTCCTCTCGTGGGTGGTCCGTGGAAAGATCAGGGCAGTTTTGGGAGACGGAGATGGTCAGATCGGGAGTTCTCCGTGTGCGGGACACGGAGCCTGCAACAGAAGCCGATGAAGAGAGCTAGCCAAGAGCCAGGGCCCTTGGGGGGGGTCACAGCAGCCCCCTGGGAAAGCCGCCTGTTGGCGTCTGCAGAGATGCACTGCCTGTGGAGCAACAGGGCTCGATGGATGTAAAAGCGCTGACCAGATTAAAGAGCCACCAGCCAGTGTCCAGAGCATCCTTCCGAGGCGCCGTAAGTACCGCCAAGCCCCGTTGCTGCCCTCGCACCCGGCACTCACCGCCATGACCGACGTGACACCCCCCCCCCACAGCAGCATGAGGGTTTTTTGCAGAACCCACTGGGGGAACCTTCATGAGCATCCTGCATGACACGTACCTTTGCCTAGTAGAAGATCCGTTATAGTAGGCACAGTACACTGATGTTCCAGAGATGTTTGCTGTGACAGGTTTGCACAACTGAGTCACCCCCCCTGCTTTTCCTGTGTACTTGAACCTCCTTGACCCGAGTCACCTGCCACCTGTGAGCACAGCGGCAGCCCCTGCACTTGAAGGTCCTCCCGCACCTGGGACTGCTGACCCACCTGGTCCGGGACGCAGGTCACCTCGAGAGGCTGCAGCTGAAGCAGGGCCACCTGGGCGATGGTCAGGAAGGCCGGGTGCAGCCCGTAGCAGAGCTTGTAGGTCTGGGTGGGAGGGTCGTTGCAGGGGAGAGCGTCAACGGGGAGGGAGAGGATGCCGCCGTCCAGGGCCACGATCTCGGTCTGGAAAGAAAGAGGCGTTGGCCACAGGTCTGCTTCAGGACAGGGGAGGCAGGGTGGGGTGTGGCTGTGCCTGGTATGACGGGGAGACCCAGGCCGGGGGTGGTCATGTGTAGGCAGAGGCTCTGCGTGGTCCAGGGCAGTGCTGGCCCCAGGCTCCTGGAAGCCATGCCTTGGCCCCCACAGAACCCCCAGCCCCCCCGAGCCCCCCCGGGCATGACCACTGCTATTCTTGGGAGGGTTGTTCAGTGGCCAGCCTGGCCAAGGAGGCCCTCCGGGGGGGGCACGAGTCCTTGACCTGGCTGACCCCTGAGGCCACCCCTCATCAGCTTTCCACCTGGCACAGAAAAGGAGGACAGGTCAGCCCCATGCAAGCCACTTGGGGGGAGGGGTGGCTTCCAAGACAGGGACACTGCTGGAAAGCGCTCCTGCCATTTTGATAACACCTGGCATTGAAACAGAGCCAGGGGCAGACCTAGTCAAAATGGCGCCCGGGGTGCCCAATAGAAGTGCGCCCCCACAGGAGCCCAGGTCTACCCACCAGAAGCAGCCGCGGGTAGACCTAGGCTCCACGGAGCCCAGGTCTACCCATTGGGACCTAGGTCTACCCATTGGGACCAGCCTTATACACTACCCGCAGTCGTTTCTAATGGGTAGACCTGGGCTCCGGATCCCAGGTCTACCCATGCAATGTTGCGGGGCCACTGGCGCCCCCCTAGACGGCCCCAAGACAGTGCCCAGGGCTTGTGCCCCCCTTAGACCCCCCCCTAGATCCGCGACTGAACAGAGCCACAACAGCAGTCAGGGTGGGGGTGCTGGAGCCCAGGTATCAGCCACAGACATTGTCCGCATCTCCGTGGCTTCTGGCAATCAGCTCTGGTGTTTCTTTTGCGCTGGAAAACTGCAGGGCCTGCGTGAGGTGACTGAACGCACCTGTGCCTGGATGTGCCCGCAATACGGCAGGAAGACCCCGCCATGACTCAGCACTGTGCTGATTGGCCGGAAGGCAGGATGAAAGGCAGTGAGCAGAACAAGCCTTCTGCCTGGGCTGCGAGAGGGTTTGAGGGCGAAGCGCTGCCGGACTGTTTAGACCCCTGCAACCCTCTGCTGCTGTGCGTATCCTGACCGAATGCAAACTGCCCTCGGCCTGTTACCTGGACTGTTCTAATTGGCGTTTCCTTGCAACTAAAATGCATGTCTCTGGAGAAGTAAAACTACGCCTGGATGCGCCTCCTTCCACTGACGGGTTCACTGACTGTTTCCACGGCTGAGGGGGCCGCTTCGCGTGTCTCTGACTTGGCCCTGAAGTCAGTGGCTGCGTTCACAGACGTGCCAAACAGCCCCTGCTGCTATTCAACAACAGGCCCCGCCCCTTCCTCAGGGAACCAGCAACTAACTCGGCTGGGCCCTCATCGGAGACAGGCACGATCAGAGATGTGCCCAAGCTGTGGTGGCGCAGCAAAGGTTTGTCACTGGTAGCCAACATACTTACACTGGAATATATGCCATAGTAGTCAGGGGTTACATAGGGGAAGCTCCACAGCCGAAACTTGATAAGGCCATATGAGCCCAATGGAAGATCCACTGCACGGAAGAAGAAGAAGGAAGCATCACGCCTGGCGGCGGCAGCCACACAATCCATCCCTTCCGTCCCCAACCCCTCATTCTGCCGTGGTCATCTAACACCAAAGCACCACATCCAGGGTGCCCCTCCCCCTCCAAAAGCTCCAAAAGTGCCCTCTCCGTGTAACAGGCAGGGAGGGAATGCCAAGAACCCACTTGGCATTCGGGGGTGGGGGAGCCCAGTGGGGCCGAGGTTTGCTTGATGGTGGCTTAAATGGGGCAGAAGGTGGCCCACGGCTTAACAGGTCCATCAGTCATGGGTCTGCCTTGCCCCATTTACACCCGATGTGGGGGTTGGGCTCTGCATTTAACCCACGTGTAGCATCTTCTGTACAAAGCGGAAGTTTGAGCTCTGATCGAAATGGGTGTGGGGCTGAATGGGAAAAGTTAATTTTTAATTTTAATATGTTATTTTAAAGGGTTTTTTTATTTTTTGTAAACTGCTTTGAATCTTAGAAAAGCGGTGTATAAATCTAATAATAAAATAAATAATAAATAAATCATCTTGCCCCCCAGACACGATGTCCAGGGTTGTTTCACTTCCAGTACTGAAGGGGACGAACTCTGGTGTGATAAAAGTGCGGTCAGGCCCTCTAATTCACACGCCCCATATGATGCGAAAAGTCTCTCTCTCTCTCTCTCTCTCTCTCTCTCTCTCTCTCTCTCTCTCTGTCACACACACACACACACACACACACACACACACACACACACCCCTGCTCTGCCTTGGCCCTCAGGTCCAACTGCTCAGCTCTGAGCTTGCTGCTCTGAGCAAACTGGGGAAATGCGATGGGGCAGAGCGGAAGCAGGTGCAAAAGGCTCACCATTTAGCATGCTTATCACGTTTGATTTTATCAGATCAATGGCAGTCTTCACTGTCGGACACACCTGCAGGACACAGACAGAGGGTCAAAGGCAGAGGCCTGCGGAAGACGCCTTCCCACCGCTTTGCAGAGACTGGATGTTGCCCCGTCAGCGCTTCTGAAGGCGGAGCCGAGTGTGCCCGTGGCAGCCCCCTTGGCTCACCGATGAGGCAGAACGAGAAGAGCGGCTGGGCCAGGCCAGACACCTGCTTCTCAGGCACCCTCAAGCCAGGCAGGCAATGAAAGGGCAGACCTTCCTTGCCCCTCGTTGGCAGAGAAGCCCCGTCTGTGAACTTACCAGCAAGGGCAGGTTTGTGGAGAGAGCGAGCTGGAGGATCGAGTTCAGCGCTGATGAAATCAAACTGCACGAAGAAGCGGGAAAAGCGTGAACATTCTGCTTCTTACTGAGGTTGTCGTTGATAACATCACTTACTGGTTAAAGATGGCCCCGATACGTGCAAACTGGTCTTCCAAATGAATTGTAGCCCTGAGCACAATCTTGGGCAGCAAAATCCTCCCACCCCACCCCGGTCCGTAGCAGGCAGTGCTGCCAATGGCACGTGCACTGGGAGGAGGGGCAACCAGGTGGCCTCAGAGAGCCAATTTCAAACCTCTTTCACTTCCCTCCTGGGAGGCTGCCTCTCTCCCCAGACCCAGGCCTGATATTTGGCTGGCCCAAGTCAA
>JAJKFI010000109.1:33220-43296 GCA_029204185.1 Lerista edwardsae | reverse complement strand
GTGGGCCGTAAGCGGCTCACAGGACCCTGGCCTGTTGGGGACCTGCCTCCCTGAGAAAGTACTACAGGGGGTGAAATCCATGGAATCCTGTATCCATGGATCACGTACTCACAGTTTCCAGTATCCGCAGCTGTGCCCCCTGCGCCCATTTACCAGGCGAAGAAAATTCTCCTTCAACTGAGTGCTGTCAGCCTAGAGGCTAACAGCATTTTGCAAGCCACCTCTTAGCAGGCAGGAAAATTATTATTTATTATTATTTATTATTTAATAGATTTTTATCCCGCCTTTATGCCCGAAGGCACTCAAGGCGGCATTCCAACATGCAATAAAATTTAACATTAAAAAAACAATATAAAAGAATATTAAAACAGTATAATAAAACACAATTAAAATACAACAATAAAATTTAAAATCCTTGTGGATCATAAGATATAAAAATATAACACACCAGCCAGCCAACCTGTCAACAGTTAAAAGCTTTTTGGAATAAAAAGGTCTTCAGCCCCTGCCGAAATGTTAACAGAGAGGGAGCTGTTCTCAATTCCAAGGGGAGGGTATTCCAAAGTTGGGATTTGTTTCTTTGAAGTAGTTTTTTTAAAGTGTTCTGCCTACAGGAACAATTGGGGGGGGAACTAGGAAGTGGTCAACAGGAATCCAAGTTGGCATTTCCCATTCACCTCCGTCAGTTTTCCCTAGTCTGCTGGCTGCTGGGAGGCAGCTTGCAAAACACTGTAAGCCTCTTAGAGCGCAATCCTAACCTGGAGTGTGGCCGGCACAGTTAGGCCAGCACAATTTGGCCAGCACAAGGGACATTGTGAAGTCTGTTGGGACCACTCTTGGAGTCAGGGAGGCCAGCGCACAGACATGCGCCAGCTCACAGACGGAGCCTCCCTGACTCCGAGAGTGGTCCAAATGCGCTTTACGGTGGCTCTCGTGCCGGCCAAACTTTGCTGGCCTAACTGTGCCGGCCTCACTCTAGCTTAGGATTGGGCTCGAGCAGCACAATCCTAAACTGCACTGAGATAGCCAGGCTGGCACAGCTGGGCTGCTTCCTAAGCACGTTAGGACGGAGGCAGCAGCAGCTCAGCCCAGGATGAGGGGATGCTTTCCCCTTGCCCCGAGGTAAGCCCCAGCCAGCCTTATGGGGCTGCTTGGATCTGCTCCTGCAGATTCCCAGGCTCGGTCCAAGTGGCCAATAGCGGCCCAGGGACAGGGGTTAGGCTATGGCATGGATATGGTGAGGATATGGCCGTGGTCCGTCTCCAGCCCCATCACCGCTCCACTACGCCTCTGGCATGCCCTCACCGCAGTCCTGCACTGGCCGAGCGACACCAGCGCTTGACCCGGCAGCTGATGGGTGCAGCGCCTCCCCTTCCTCAGCGCTGCTCCTTGCACTAGTCCAGCCACCGATTCCACGGTGCAGACGTGCCTTATGGCATGTTCACAACAGCGCCGGTGCAACACGAGAGCGCTGCCCTGGCACAACGCCAAGCTAGAACTGAGCTCTAAATGCATTAAGTCAGAATTTCTTAAGGGTATGATTTTAAACTGGGTGGAAAGACACATGGGGGTGGGGGGGTTCCCCCAGGTCTGTGGCTTACGGGGGGGAGCAGGAATGGGGGGGAGCAGGAATGAATCCCCCATGGCTACCAGGGCACACCCATACTGTGGATTCATCAAGAAATCAGCAACATTGGCCGATGGCCTGAACCAACGTTTAATGCAAAAGAAGATCCCAGAACGACCATGTCCCTTTTGTAATGCATCAGAGAGAACACGGGCGCAGGCCTTTGGGAACATGCCTCAAGGTGTACACCAGGCAGTGCCAAGGGGTGTTCGGCCAGAGTCTCTGCCTGGCACAAGCGGAGAAGACACCCAAGAGGTCCACAACACTCCTCTGTTTTTGCTCAGTTTAACCAGAAGGACACGTGGTGTGGAAAGGGTTCTCTCGGAGCAGGAGCCTTGACACCCATGGATTTGCACCCGCCAGCATGGCCAACAGCACCCTTTCCCTAAGGAAGACTTACCCACCCTGGAGGCTGACGTCAATTGCATCCACCGGAAAATTACATACCGGAACTTCAAGTTGGAAGGTGTTATTTGCAAAGTTCACCATTTTGTACTGAGACTGGAACGTCACATCCAGTGAAACACTGACCAGCAAGGGGACAAGGCCCAACCTGAAACGAGCAAAAGGAACCCCCCTGTCACACAGTGTCCCGGGAGTGATGCGACTCTTTCAACTAAGGAACATGCAGCTGAACCTCCATCAAACTCACACTCCGTATCACATGGGAGGAAGTCATCAGTGGGCCTGACATTGTCCTCCGGCTGTTCCCTGTGGCCTCTTTACCCCCTGTGAAACATGACTGCCCATCGCAAACCCAGATGCACTGGCTAACTGGTTGGCTGCTGTTTGCTTTGGTTTGTGTCCATACAAATCTACAATTCCCCCCCCCCCGCCATGCCCTCTGGAACCCTCCTTGGCAGATGGCATCATTTCACTGATCTACACTGTTCCTTATTGTCCGCAGATGCTCCTCATAAACTTCCGGTCCTGCTTCTAAGGGACTTTTAGATGTTCCTGGAGGTTGTTGGAGGAGACACTGTGACGCTCATCCTGAGCTGGGTCATCTCCTGGTAAGCCACTAGACATGATAACTGCAGGTCAACTCACAATACAACTTCAGACCCCTCTTGGCCTGCCTCCCTGGGCTCCGGTTGTCAATTCTGTTCATTCATCCCCATCAGGGGCGGGAGCAAGAGTGACAGTCTAGGCACAAGAGCCACAATACTCACGTCGTGCCAGTGAGCTGCAGTTTTAGGCTGATGACAAATTCAGCACCAACTCCTGGCAAAGGAATCATTTGGAAACTGGACACTTGGACATCCGCAACTGTCAGCCTGAAGTGCAAGGATGGAATACCATGAGAAGAGGAGGAGGAGGAGGCCCAGATCACCAAGTCAACAGCAGAACGGAATGGCCCATTCTGGTGCTTCTCTGTGACAAGAAGGACACATCTTGTCCCAAAGGGGCTGAATGACCAATGCCCTGTAGCCAATACCTTGCTCAGCCCCGTCTCTCCGATTGAGCGCCCCTAAACCTTGGAAGGCCCCAAACATGAGAGCTCTCCAGCTTGACAGCTCTCTCTTGTTCGCTTACCTAATTGTGGTACTGGTTAGACCTAACACTCCTGCAGAAACTCCAATGTCTGGAATCTGAATGTTTTTCAGGGTGTTCTGGAGAAAATCGCCTTGTAGCATTAAATCCGAGACAGCTGGAACACAAATACCCAGGAGTTGTAGGGTCAGGTCAATACATATGGGTGGGCGTTTGCAAACAGTTGTGATTGAGTCAATTTCTACATGTCTAACAATCACTGGCCATGTTGGCCATCGTTGGTATCATACATTTCATGCCCCAGGTAAACATGATTCCCCCCACACGATGGGCCCAGTCCTACCTAACCTTCCAGCCCCAAAGCAGCCCCAAGGTAAGTGAGGAGGCCTCCGTGACTGCCCCCAACCCTCCAGGTGGAAAAGGAAGAGCACAGGGCTGCCAGGAAGGGGGCTTGTCTCTCCAATCAGCCGCGATCGTTCAGTGCACCTGATCTTCAAAGTCTACCACATAATGGTGATTTCAGCCCACATGAGGTCTCTTCCGAAGGGTGCCTTGATCTGGCCGGTGATTTCTGCAGGCCAGACATTGCTGCAGCCACATGGAATGTAACTGTGCAGAAACAGCAGTCAAGAGGCTGTTTGGCAGGCAGCATCTCTGGTCGTTCACACACAATCCTTCCCTGCAACGTCTCATTCCCTGCAAGTGCCTCAACACAAACAGCTCGGCGTGAAATCCTTGTGTGCATAGAGCATCAGGGCACATGTCCCAGAGCTGACATAGCACTTACACCGCAGTGTTCTTCAGGCTCACGAGGGGCAGCGAACGGGCATAGCGTGACTCCTTACCCTGGCTCATTGCCGCCGGGTTGACAGCGCACTGGATCCCAGGGCTTCCTCCTCGCAAAGGGCTCAGCAAGCCGCAGAAGATGGCAAGGCCCAGAATCTTCCACATCGTCCTGTTCTTGCACCTTCAGGGAAAACACTCTTGCCTGAAATCTGTCCAGTTTACCACAGGAAAGAGCCCCCAACCAGCCTGTCTGTCATTGCAACTTCTCCTGAACACACCAGGGGCCCCGTCCAATTAGGGGCTTTTAGGCATGCAGCATGCGTAGTGTACACCCCCCCCCAGGGAGCCCAGCCGTCCCTCTTCAGCCTGGCTCCTTCGGTCGCTGGAGCCTGGGCCCTGGCAGCAGTGGGGCTGTGCGAAGGCATCACTCCACCCACATCCACCCTGGTTTGCGGTGCTTAATGTTCCCCTGTCTTTGTAACAGGTGTCCCAGTGTCCACAGTATCTGTGGCTAACTGAAACTGTGGATACTGAATCAGTGGATAGTGGGGCACGCCTGTACAGTACAAAGAGCACGGAGCTGTCCAGCACTGAGCACAGACCACGAGGAGTGCGGTTGCTCCAGTGCCGTCTGCGGCAATGGACAGAAGCTGCCCAGTGGCTCAGGACAAACCCCTCCCCAGCCCCCTTGAGAGGTGCTCAGCCCTCCTGCACCTCAAGTGCCTTCGCAGCCCCTCAACTCCAAGCCCACATTTTTTCGCCCAAGCAAAGGTGTCGCTTTGCTGTGCCTGAGAATGTTGCCCTGATGGACCAATTTGGCTACCACTGTTTCTTCCTGGGTGAGACGCTTGAGCTCCACCCAACGTATCCCACCACTTCAAGCTGCCCAGACCAAATCTGACGGAGCTGACTACGAACGGGATTGTCCAGTTGGATTCTCTCCAGACATATTGCCCTTACCTCGGTCAGGACAAAGAGGGTTCTTCGGAGCTGCCTCCTGCCTCCTGCTTCCACGTGCATCTTGGAGCGACCGTTCTTATACGGTATCTCCGCGGCCCCTGGAGGAATGGGGAAGCGATTGCGCAAGGCCTGGGAATGAAGGGCTGCAGGTAAGGGGGCTTCAGAGGCCCACCAGGTGGGCAGGAAAAGGGCAGGACCGCCAAGACCTCCGTCTGGACCAACAGGTTGCTCCACCATCGCCCGGCCAGTCCACATTCGCCACCACATTCCGCCTTTTACGAGGGCTCCGGGAGGCCTCCCTGCTGGCCAACGTGGCTGGAAAAGAGGCAACGCCACACCTGCTGAAGTCCAGGAACAGCCCAGAATCCTTCCCAAGGTGCAGGTCAGGTCTCATCTTCTGAAAGATCACCCCAGCAAAGCACACAAGAACTCCGCTGCCTCTCCTGCAAGCACCCCTCCCTCTCCTCTCTCTTCCCCCCCCCCCCATCTCCTCGCTGCTGCCATCATGTCAGGTTGTTCCCTCTGATGCATTTTCTCCCTTCGGCCTGACTCACTTCTGTGCTGATGAGGGTTAACAGTGGCTGATAGTAGACTTGCCAGTTTGTCAGAATGACAATAAGGGACACAGAGGTGTCGGGATCCTGCTGTCTGTTGATCGGGTTCCTGCTTTTTACTGCCTCACCCCCACCTTCAGCGGACAGTGTCACTTTTCCGAGAAAGATGGAGAGAGATCTTTAGTATTCTTGGAACTGCAACCACACACACACACACACACACACACACACACACACTTTCCTGGGAGTAAGTCCTTCTGAACACAGTGGGACTGACTTCTGAGTAGACATGCATAGAACTGTGCTGTGGAACCGCAACCTTGGCTTCCAGTGCCTGTGAGTGCGTCCTGGAACTAAATTCCTCCTGGAACCAAGTGCCAGGTAGGCGAGTGGAGCAGCTGAGCGAGTTCAATAGCAGGGTGAGGCAGCCAGGGCCCCAAACCACTGCCCTTCTGCTTCTGCGAGAAGAGGAGTAGCCGATTCCCACATCTAATATAGCTATGCAGGCAGGCAGGCAGCAGCGGGGCAGGGGCTATCCAGTGTTTTGCACTGAGTGCCACGTATGACTATATGCCTCTGGGGCATAAGTCGTGGATGTGTCCTTGCTGCAAAGAGCTCCAAGCGCTCAGGGAATGAGTCTGCTCCCTAGAATCCTTGGTTGCGGACCTGGAGAAGCAGAGGCCAGTAGAGAGGGACCATGGTGAGACTTCCGGGGACTTGCAGGCTTCGTTCCACCCTCAGAGGGGCAGCCCCTCGGCTGCTGGGGTAGGAAGTCCCAGGGCTGGAGGACGTCACTCTGGAAAAGAAGGGAACAATCCTCTAGGATTGGGGACCTCTTCTTCAGGTGACGGGCCCATATCCAGTCGCACTAAGGATACTCCTCTGCGGGAGGGGGGTCGGGGGCTTCTTGTAGTGGGAGATTTTTAGTTAGGAATATGGAGAGGGGAGTCTGTGATGGATGTGAGGACCGCATGGTGACATGCCTGCCTGACATGCCACGGTGCGAAGGTTGCGGACATCGGACATCACATCTCCTCTAGATAGGTTGGTAGAGAGTGCTGGGGAGGAGGTAGCAGTGGTGGTGCACGTTGGCACCAACGACGTGGGAAAATGTAGCCAGGCAGTCCTAGAGGCCAAATTTAGGTTGTTAGGGAGGAAGTTGAAAACCAAGACCCCAAAGGTAGCGTTCACAGAAGTGCTGCCTGTTCCACGCACAGGGCCAGGTAGGCAGGCGGAGATTAGAAGTCTCAGTGCGTGGATGAGACGGTGGTGTCGGGAGGAGGGGTTTAGATTTATTAGGCACTGGGGAGCGTTTTGGGGCAAGCCAAGCCTGTACAAGGAGGATGGGCTGCAGCTGAACCAAAATAGAACCGGACTGCTGGCGCGTAATATTAAAAAGGTAGCAGAGCAGCTTTTAAACTAAACCCCGGGGGAAAGCCAACAGGAGCCAAGTGGCATCCGGTTCAGAACTCCTCAGCCCTAGGGAATAAGGGTGGCGAGGTGGCAGAAGAACAAGGTAATGATAGTGTAGGAATTACAAGTAGAAGCGTGAGGGGAAGTGATGGTGAGTTCAGCAGAATAAGAGACTGTGGAGCTAAAGGTGGAAGCAAGCGGTCCTTCTTTGGGGACCCCATATACAGGTGCTTTTGTACTAATGCTCGGAGTCTTCGAGCAAATATGGGAGAATGTTTAGTGGCTAGGGAGAATATTGACATAGTAGGCATAACAGAAACCTGGTGGAATGCGGAGAACCAGTTGGATACCGCAATACCAGGCTATAAACTTTACAGGAGGGACAGGGAGGGGCATGTTGGAGGTGGGGTGGCCATCTATGTCAAAGAAAGGATAGATTCCAGACGTGTAGAGGTTGAAGGTGGGTCTGACTGTACCACAGAAGCATTGTGGATTAAACTATTAGGTCCAAGGAGTGATGTGGGTAGGTGTTATCATCCCCCAGATCAAAAACCTGAAAGGAACCTTGAGATGAGGAAACTAATTAGGGAGGCATCAAAGAGGGGTAGGATTGTGGTCATGGGGGATTTAATTATCCCCATATTGACTGGGTCAATTCGTGTTCCAGTCAAGAAAGGGAGACAGGGTTTCTTGACATGCTAAATGATTGTGCCTTGGAGCAACTTGTCATGGAGCCCACCAGAGGACAGGCGACTCTGGATATAATACTGTGTAACACCCAGGACCTAGTTAGGGATGTCAGTGTTACAGAGCCATTAGGGAACAGTGACCATGCTGCGATCTGTATCACCGTTCATGTTGGGGGTAGTGTGCCAAATAAATCTGATACAAAAACCCTTGACTCCCAAAGGGCAGACTTCCCACAAATGAGGAAACTAGTTAGGATGAAGTTAAAAGGGAAGGTGAAAAAAGTCCAAACACTCCAGAAAGCATGGAGGTTGTTTAGAATAACAGTAGTAGAAGCCCAGGGGAAGTGTGTCCCACAAAGAAAGAACATAAGAACATAAGAGCCCTGCTGGATCAGGCCAAAGGCCCATCTATTCCAGCTTCCTGTATCACAGCGGCCCCACCAGGTGCTCCAGGGAGGCATGAGACAACAAGATGCTTGGATCCTGTTGCCACTCCCTTGCACCCAGTACTCTGAAGTAGCCTACTACTAATGTAAGGATTACAACCCATCATTGCCTATAGCCCACAATGGACTTTTCTTCCAGAAATCCGTCCAATCCCCTCTTAAAGGCATCAAGACCAGATGCCATCACCACCTCCTGTGGCAAAGAGTTCCACAGATTAACTACCCGCTGGGTAAAAAAGTACTTCCTTTTATCTGTTTTAACTCTCCCAACCTTCAGTTTTAGCGGATGCCCCCTGGTTGTGGTGTTTTGAGAGAGGGAAAAGAACATCCCTCTATCGACTCTTCCCCTTCCGTGCTCAGCTAAAGAAGGGCTCAGCTAAATGCAAGAGGGTGCCAGCATGGGTAACGGGCAAAGTTAGAGAGGCTGTAAAGGGCAAAGAAGCTTCCTTCTGTAAGTGGAAGTCTTGCCCAAATGAAGAAAATAAAAAGGACCATAAACTCTGGCAAAAGACATGTAAGAAGGTGATATGGGAGGCAAAGGAAGACTTTGAGGAACGCATGGCTAGCAACATAAAGAGGAATAATAAAAGCTTTTTAAAAATATATTAGGAGTAGGAAACCTGCCAGAGAGGCAGTTGGCCCGCTGGATGGTGAGGGAGGGATGCGGACCTCAAAAGGTCCCCACTGGCCAGGAGCTCCCTGGTGACCCCTTGGTCCTTTATCAGATTTCTGGAGGAAAAGTCCAGGCTATAGGCTATAGGCCATGATGGGTTGTGTAACCTCCTTGTGTTAATAGTAGGCTACTTCAGAATGCCAGGTGCAGGGGAGTGGCAACAGGATGCAAGCATCTTGTTGTCTACTGAGCTCCCTGAGGCACCTGGTGGGCCGCTGTGAGATGCAGGAAGCTGACTAGGTGGCTTAAGTTCTTATGTTTATCAAGGGAGTGGCAACAGGATGCAGGTATCTAGTTGTCTTGTGTGCTCCCTGAGGCATCTGGTGGGCCACTGTGAGATGCAGGAAGCTGGATTAGGTTGGCCTGATCCCGCATAGGGGCTCTTCTTAGGTTCTTCAGCCTTGCCTGGCTCACCAACCCTTCTTGCCCTGCATCCAACTCCCTCTAGGGGCCACTGGCTAAGGAAGGGCATCGGTTCAGATCAACTGCTTTCCTGCTCAACCTTTCCCAACTCCTCCCTGCCCCCTGGTGCTGAGACGAGGGTTGGTGTCACTCGGGGCAAGGACTAATGGTGAGGGTTTTTTAAAAAATTGTTTTTAGTGCAGTCCTTTTACATTGCATTTTGTCCTAATCTTGCTTTCTGACAGGGATGTTTCATAGTTGTGCAATTGCTGCAGTCCAAAAATGCCAGTTTGCAATCCTGGAGTGTCATTTGATTATGTCTCAATGATGGCATTTCCTGCTTGAAGGCACTTCTGGCCATGACATCACTTCTGGTGAGTCCCAACACAACCGCCATTCTAAAAAGTGGGTACCATTGCTGAAACGTTTCAGAACCACTGCCATTTAATTTAAGATATTGGGGTTAGATTGATCTCTTACAAAACCAGGATGTTGAGGAAGAATGAAAGGACACTCCTATAACTTAAAGTACCAAAACAAAGAAGTATTGAAACTGGTGAAACATCAACATTCCCCGGTCAATCCTAAAATGTTGCAATAATTGACGTATATAACGAACAGAATAAGACGCCTACATTTGGCTCTCTCGTTCATGCTGATTAAGGTGTTTCACCCCAGCATTTCTTTTCTGGCCGTTAAAGAATCTCCGCATGTGTTTATTGGCATTTCCATGTGTTCATTGGGTGTTTATTATGTTCCAGTATGTTTATTGGCATTGCAAACCTGGGAAACAAAACCTACAATCTACCCTTTGGGGTGCACAACATTCTTAAACATTCTATTTGCACCAGCACTGAAGCTTCTCCTTCCCAAGTTATGGAGCCTGCAGAAGCCATGAGGTTGGAAAGCCATATGTGACTCCTCCCCCTCCCTGGGCTTCTCAGCCTCCAGCCAATCCTAAGGCAAGAACCCCTTGAGCTCCTCCTGTTGTGGGAAGAATGATCTTTGCAAGGGACTATGGGATCGGGACAA
>JAJKFI010000109.1:20035-33210 GCA_029204185.1 Lerista edwardsae | reverse complement strand
AAGCCGGCAACCGTTCGTGCGGCAATTCTTTGATGCACAACCCGGCATCCTCCTTCATCCAATGATCATCAGTTCCTTCAGAGATGGACAGGAGAAGCCGCTCCCACCTCCCTCCCCCACGTCCTGATTGATGCAAAACATTAACCCTTCCCTGCCTCCTGACTGGAACTGCTGGCTTCCAGAGGGCCCCACAAGGAAGAGACTCGAGTTTTTCAGGTTCATACTCGAGTTAGTGTCGGAGTCCCTTTACAAGCATGACTTGATTCTGCGACTCAGACTTGAGTCACCTGACTCGATTTCCCATCCCCGGTTTCTACTGCTTGTCTCAGGCCCGGGAAGGATTGCACAGTTTGCTGTGGGATAACAGGCCACCTCTCCTGCTCTGCTGCCCAAGAGAAAGGCCTCCATCCTGCCTGAAAGTGGCCTTTGCTTAGGGCGGGGGGGGGAGCAGCAGCTGTTCCCGCTCCAAACCAGCATACGGAGAAGCAGCAGCCCGGAGCCCAAGGATGTGGGCCCACACAAATAATAATAATAATAATAATAATAATAATAATAATAATAATAATAATAATAATAATAATAATAATAATAATAATAATAATAATAAATGTATTTATATACCACCTTTCTTAAGATCACTAGATTTCTCTAATGACTGTAACCCAAGGCGGTTTACATAGGCAGACTTTTATTCATAAACCCGAAGGTTTTTACAATTTACAGAAACGTTCTATCTTTCAAGAACAACACTCATACAGATCTTTCTCTCTGGATTTAGCCTTCTTTCTTAGCCACCCGTCTGTCTTCTGCTGGCTGATAAGAGGCTTCCCTGCTCCCACCAGAGACGCAGCTGACTTCAGCACACTCCTCCTCCCACGAGGCAGCTGGAACTCAGCTTTTAATCAGCCGCAGTTTGCAAGGTCTGCCGCTCACAGAGACTTCCGGTAGTCTCGAGCTCACAACCTTCAGATCTTCAGCTGTTATCTTTGGGCAAACGGAGGCATTAACCCTCTCGGCTAAATCTTCTGCCCTGTGCCCAGTTTCTTCCACAACTCGGCCCCCAAGAGATGCCAGCCTCCGATCTATGGCAGAGGCCCAGGAAGGGAAACAGGTTGGCCGCTGGAGAGGAGCATCAGAGCCCCTGTCCCAGTAGGATGGGCATGACTAGTGCGTATTCTCCTCTAGGAACAGGGCTCTCGCCAGGGGAAGGGGCTTGCCTGGGTTTGGCCAATGCACTCAGGAACCCCAGAACTCCCCTTACAGGGGTGAGGTCTGCTGCTTTGAGGCTCTGCCCCCTGCAGGCCACACGCACAGATGCCTGGGCACGTTGGAGACTGTCCTGGGCACTTTCCCAGCCGGTCTCCGCCTGCCTGGCAGTGGAGTCCCCTGGAGCATTCTGGAGCTGAGCTTTGAGCTGCTGGATGGGGAGGGGGGGCTTGCATAGTGTTCTTTGCTTTCTGTGTTCCTGGTCATTTACTTCAATGCTGAGCAGAAGGCACCAGAAGAAGGTGCAGAAGAGAGCGACAAAAATGATTACAGGGCTAGGGCACCTCCCTTATGAAGAAAGACTGCAGCGTCTGGGGCTCTTCAGTCTGGAAAAAAGGCGCCTGAGGGGAGACATGATTGAGACATACAAAATAATGCACGGAAGGGATAGAGTCGATAGAGGGATGTTCTTTTCCCTCTCACAAAACACCAGAACCAGGGGGCATCCGCTAAAACTGAGGGTTGGGAGAGTTAAAACAGATAAAAGGAAGTACTTTTTTTACTCAGCGGGTAGTTAATCTGTGGAACTCTTTGCCACAGGAGGTGGTGATGGCTTCTGGTCTGGATGCCTTTAAGAGGGGATTGGACGGATTTCTGGAGGAAAGGTCCATCGTGGGCTATAGGCAATGATGGATTGTGCAACCTCCTTACAAAGGTGGTGGGCTACTGGTACCGGGTGCAAGGGAGTGGCAACAGGATGCAAGCATCTTGTTGTCTCATGCCTCCCTGGGGCACCTGGTGAGATACAGGAAGCTAAGGCTAAGCTCGCTGTGAGATACAGGAAGCTGGACTAGATGGGCCTTTGGCCTGATCCAGCAGGGCTCTTCTTCTTAGGTTCTTAAGCCCATTGAGAGGACCACATGGCGCTCTTGCCTGCTCCCTGGATACTGGGCTCCCGCTCTGCCAAGGTTCAAGGGGACTGGAAGGAGGTCCAAGCACCTGGGACTCTCGCCTGGCCTCATCTCTGAGAACCCTCCTCCAGCAACAGACCCACCCAGGGCCTTTCCTGTCTGGTGGGGAGGTCTGGCTCTTGCCCTCCTCCAAGAGCCTCGGGAAGGAAGTTGTTCACGTGATCAGATTTGCCACAAGCTGCAAAGTGCTGCTCAAGAAGAACGACATGTCTCAGAGCGCAGTCCTATACCGGCGTTGTGCCAGTCCAAAACTGTGGCAAGCATGCCATCAAGCGCATCTGTGCCAGCGAGTAGGGAGCTGGACCGGTGCCAGCAGCAGCAGCGGCACTCGGGCACCACTTGCTAGGCCAGCGCTGCGTAGGATTGGGCTGCCTGAAGTGGCCCTCCGTGAAATGGCCCAGCCATATATTCCCTGGATATAACCTAATGGTTCACATTTTTCCTCTCACAACACTGTGTCCTCTGTGGTCTTCTCTACGGTCTTTGCCTCTTGTCACGGCTTCCAGGAGTTCTGTTCTTCTGGGTTCTGGGGCTCTGTTTCCAGGGCAACTGTCTGCACTATCTGTCCCTCTTCCTTTGCAAAGGAGCTGGACAGACAATTTGTTACTAGAGTTGCCCTAGAAACAGCCACAGAACCTGGAAGCAGTGGCGGATCTAGGGGGGGCAGGGGGGGCACGAGCCCTGGGCGCCATCTTGGGGCTGTTGAGGGGGGCACAGGTAGATCTGGGCTCCGGAGCCCAGGTCTACCCATTGGGAACAACCGCGGGTAGATCTGGGCTCCTGGAGCCCAGGTCTACCCCCCCCCGGTCCCCCACAAGCAGCCGCAGGTAGACCTGGGCTCCAATTTGCATGGGAGATTAGCATGTGCCTGCCCCCTCAGTTATATAGGCAAATTGGAAGCATTGCATGATGGTCTCTGCTCACATGTGGCTTTTTCAGACACTGACTCAGATCAAAGTGGAGACACAGGGATTTCAAACTGAAGTCAGCAAAGGTAAAGAACCAACTACAAAAAAAAAAAAACTAAGGCTAAGCTCACCGTGACCTTAAAAGTTATGATTAAATATGTCTTGGCACTGGAAAGAGGGTTTGAATTGGTGGTGCAAGGTCTGCACTATGAATGCTTTCCTGCCCTGCAGAGCACTGGTCTCCCTGTGGCTTGTTCTAATAGTATAGGTAGATCTGGGCTCTGCTGTAGTTTCTAATGGGTAGACCTGGGCTCCCCAGATCTACCCGTGGCTGTTCCCAACAGGTAGACCTGAGCTCTGGCAGCCCAGGTCTACCTGGGGCTGCTTGTGGTGGGTAGACCTGGGCTCCTGTGGGGGTACACTTCTATTGGGTGCCCTGGGTGCCATTTTGGCTAGGTCCGCCCCTGCCTGCAAGAGTCTTTCAGCCATTTTCAGCAGCTGTGCTGTTGAATTCCCACAGCACACTTAAGGACCCTTTGTGGCACACCAAGGTGCCATGGCACACCTGTTGAAAATCACTGGCTTAGAGAGACGGGGCTCCTTTTGAGCAGTAGCAACCCTGCTTAAGAAGAGAGCGAGCTGGGAGAGACAAGCTCCCCCACCTGAAGAGAGGGAAGCGTTTGACAGCCCACTGAGGAGCTCCTGCCCTAAGGAGGTTACAGAGAACATAGACCCAAGTCATGGCTTCGCACCAGGGCCGGAACCCTTGGGACTTCCTCCCATGACATGTGGTGGGCTAGGAATCAAGAACCTTCTTGGAGGTTTGAGCAGCAGTTTGACCCTTTGACCCTTTGTCTCCTTGAAGTTCCAGGCTCTGGGGAGAAATGAGATTGAGGGGGGTATATTTGATGTCCTAACTCGGGATCCAGTTTAGGAAGTGGATTTTGTATGTTTTCTTCTCACAGGTGCTGCTGTGAATTTGTATCCGTTAAATTCAATGGACTTTGATGAGTTTAACCCCAGCTAACTGGACAAGAGGCACTTTTTCAAGTGGTGTTCCTCTTATATTGAGCAGGGGGAGAGTAATTGTCCCTCTTCACCCCTGCACAGTGTCTTTCTAGTGGCTGTTGCTGGTGGTGGTCTGCATTTTTTTTTTTTTAGATTGTGAGCCCTTTTGGGACAGGGAGCCATTTAATTTCATTATTATTATTTGCCGGTAAACCGCTTTGTGAACTTGTGTTGAAAAGCAGTATAAAATACTATTGATTGATTGGTTGATGATTGATTGATTGATTGATTGATTTCCTGTTGTGAGACATGAGGAAAAGAGAGACACATCAGAAGTGCAGAGTAGGGACCACGTTTATTGAGCAAGTGACCCGAGAAGACCCCAGTGGAGCCGCGTCAGAAGCAGGTGGGCAGGGGGGTGACCTTCTTGCCAGCCTCGCTGTCCCTTGTGCTCCGGAGACCCCGTCATGCCGCAGATCCGCTTGCTCACCCACACAGCATGAGGGAATCCTATGCAGAGAGAGAGAGAGAGTGGGGGGGGCAAGTGGCCTCCCTCAATGTGTTTCTGCCCCGAGAGCAGGACACCTGCAGGAGGGAGCTTCCCCCCGGAACCGTGCCCCTTGCGTCCACTGGGCACTCGGCATTCAGGCCCACATCGCACATTGCGCATGAGAAGGTGGGCAGGTGGCCACCCTAGACCTGCACTCCTGGCTTGCAGCACAATCATTCCTGTGGAGTGCTCTGAACTCAGAACCAGGAGATGGATGCTCTCACTGGCTCTCTTCAGGACAGTTGCAATGGGAAATAGTTCTCACTGTGACGTTAGTCAAAGGGGGCAGCATTTCCTCGGCTTCTGTCTTACCAGGGCCACCTGGACGCTGGTCACCGGAATGGCAAAGAGCGGAGGCAGCGGGAGGCCAACAGAGAGGCGCCCTGGAGGAAGAACGGGATCCGGTTATTTTGGGCGGGGTTGAAGGGGTGCCTCACTCCACTCTGGACCGGATCTGGGCCCTGATCACAGCCGTGCTCATTCTTATCCCAAAAGGGTGACAGGGTTGCCGCCTGCCCTCTTGCAGCAGCAGCGTAACCAGGAGGTGGGGGCGGGGCTGCTGGACCAGACCTTAGATGCCAAGCACAGCTGCCTCAGGGATCCTGCAGAGCCTCCAGAGGAGTAAAGATAAGGAGCCTTACCATTGAGGACAGGCACCAAGGCTTCACTCAGGAGCTGGGCGATGAGGGGCTCCAGAACGGGAATCTGCATGGGAAGGAGGGAGAGGGATGTGGGCAGGCACACAGGGGGCAGGGGCCCTTCTGGAGCAGGAAGCAGGAAGCGGGGAGGGGGGACTTACGTCGGCAGAGCCAGGGTCTGTGGATTCCAGGATCAGCTCATGTCTGAGGAGCGGGGAGAAGAATGGCTCCGTCAGAATCAGAGCATCAGGAAGCAGCCCAAATTTCGCCCTGGGCCCCCCTCCCAAGGAGGCGCTGCTGAGCTAATTACACTCGGGGCTTGGTTGGGTTCCAGGGCCCCCAGTTTCAGTACAGGAAGAGAGACACAGGTGTACCCAAAGTTGCACAGAAAGGGCGTTTCTGGAGGGAGCTGAACTGAGAGGAAAGGTCGGTACAGGTGGCAACATAAGAACATAAGAAGAGCCCTGCTTGATCAGACCAAAGGCCCATCTAGTCCAGCTTCCTGTAACTCACAGCGGCCCACCAGGTGCCCACTCAGGGAGGCATGAGACAACAAGATGCTTGCATCCTGTTGCCACTCCCTTGCACGCGGTACCAGTAGCCAGTAGTAACATATTCAGTGCAAAACTCTCCTCCTGTCTTTTATCTCACTCAACGCAGAAACGTGCAAACAGGAGCGACTGGGAAGATGGAGGCAAGCCTTCTGTGATGCTTCTCCACTGAGATGCAGGTGGTGTGACTGCTTTTGTCTTCCCGCGAGCATGAACGGGCCCCCACAGGCACAACTGGCTCACCTACCTGTTGAGTGTCAGGGCAGCGGTCAGTTTGCCCTCCGCTATGGCGAAGACGGGATCAAACACAGCTTTCTGCAAACACACATTGAAGAAGGTCAGAGCGGCCACCAGGGGGGGGGGAGAGGTTCGACCCCCCTCTTGCTCACAGAGGAAAACGCATCATCGGGCACTGCGATCCTCACCACCTCCCCAGCAGCCATGAGGGATGTGCGTCCATTTCTGATGAATGGGAAGCTGGGCCAAAATTAGGCCCAATACAATAAAATTAGGTCATGCAACACATGGAATGTGAGGCCTGCAAGACCTGGGGGGGGGAGAAACAAGTCTTGCAGTGGCTCTCGATGTTTCTTAAGGTGTGGCAGGGCCAGAAACGGGGCAGCTGCTACCAGTGCACCCCCCTCCCCACCAAGCCCCAGACCAAGACAACCTCCTGGGCAGTGCGGGGGAGGAAACCAGTCACGGCCAGCAGGAGGCTGCTGAGAGGGTCAGAAGCGGGGGGGGGAAGCTCACCACACTGACACACAACACTGCACGCCTCCTGATGTCCCCCCCCACCCGCCCCGGTTCAAACATGGGGGGATTCATGATGAAAGAAAAATGTTACAGAATGAGTGCTGGAATGAACAGGGATCCGGCAAGAAAAGCAGAGAACACCCCCCCCAGCCCCACCGAGGCGCCCCTCCTCCCCTCGCCACTCACGTCCTTGAAGACACACAAGCCGCACTCAACGCCGTCGGGCTTCCTGATGAACACCTTGATCTGCACACTGAGCCCCACGGAGGGACCGGCGGCTCCGAATTGGCACAGGGGGCCTCCCACCAAGGAGATCCGCAGGTACAGCTCAGTCTGGGGAAGGGGCAGAAGGGGACCATCGACAGAGCATCAGGGCTTGCCGCCCAGCCCCGGAGTGGCAGAAGCCAGCTTGGTGCCCGCAGGGACTGAGGACTCCCCAAACGGACTGGCTTACCGAGATGGTTGAAGAGTCGTCGCTGCAGCCCTGAGAAGAAAGAAGCCATCCTCAGCAGTGCGTTCCAGAGCAGGCCGAAGGTCCTTTGGGGGAGAGCTTTTCCACCCCTCTCTCTTGGGCGAGGGATCTGGGCAATCCGGGGCACCACCACCCCGCCACTCTCCTCCTGGCAGGACTCCCACTCCCGCCTGCAAGCCAGCAATGCTGCAGAGTGCGTAGCTTTCAAGGTTCAGACAGGACTGTGAGTGGAGCTTCGCCTGTTGAGCGCCTGCCTGTCAGGCAGCTGCTCTTGACGGTGCAGGGTATGGCGGTGCCCACCGCAAAGGGCTACGCAAAGGTTTTTGCAACGATATCTGTAGAACGTCTCCCTGGCCTCCAGGATCAGGCCCGAGGCCCATCCAGCCCAGGATTCTGCTGTCCACAGTGGCCCACCAGCTGCCTCTGGGTGCTCCCGCATGCATCCCCCCTCCTGCACCACTGCTTGCCTGCCGCTGCTCTGCAGACACGGCTGCCCCTGCGTCTGGAGGCCCGCACAGTCATCAGAGCATGCAGCGACCGGAGCCGGCTTGGCGATCAGTGGGACCACTTTCCACGTGCGCGGAGTGAGCTGCACCGGCTCTCAGGCTGTGCCTAGGAGTGGCTCAATGTGCTGGTTGTGTCTTACAGTGTCTGCCCAGGGCCAGGATCCCTGGGGAAGGACCTTCTCCTGCCCCCCCTGCAAGTATTGGGCTCCCTCCTTTGCCTGAAATTAGGTGGGCCTTCTCAGAGGTGGCACCACTCCCTGCCTGTTGAGGAGCCTCAGGCCAACTGTTTTCCCACATTGTGGAATATTGCAAAGGTATTTGGGGGGGGGCCCTCTGGGAGTTATAGTCTGAATTTTAAGAGGAGGCAAGGGGTAGGTCTGCTGAAAATGAATTGAGCTGGTGCCTGTTTTTAGGCGCTTTGATTGGCTGCTATTCCTGGTGTTCTGAGCATGAGTCGAAATTTTAAAGGGCCGCTCACCTGAACTCCAAACTGAGTGTCAATCGCACTCTTCAGCTCATCGGCATGAGAGAACTGTTTTGAAAAGGAAAAAGTCCACAAATCAAGGAAACTGGACGGAGACCCCGGCATCTCCCCTACCCCCGTCAACCAGAAGAGGAGCCAGTGTAAATCTACCACCATGAGCTCGACTGAGCCCAGCAGTGACACAAGTGTCCATCCTGTGATCTTCCTCCCCACGCCATCGGCCATTCTGAGCAGGACATGTGGAGGACAGAGGCCCCCCTGCCTGTGTTTGTGACTTCCGTGTTCATTACCCTGCCCATGATGTGATCATCCCCTAGCGCTAGGACTGGTGGGGCTCTGAGGACAGGATTCTTGGAGGTCTCAGTGCCTCCTCCAACCCAAGAAGGTCACAGTTTTGACCGAGGCAGGAATACTGATGGCAGTGGCGGATCTAGGGGGGGCAGGGAGGGCAAGAGCCCTGGGCGCCATCTTGGGGCTGTCTAGGGGAGCGCCAGTGGCCCCCACAACATTGTGCAGGTAGACCTGGGCTCCAGAGCCCAGGTCTACCCATTGGGACCAGCTGCGAGTAGACCTGGGCTCCCTCGAAGCATTCTCGAAACATTCTCCCATGGTCGTTTCTAATGGGTAGTCCTGGGTTCCTTCGGGGGAGCCCAGTTCTACCCGCGGTCATTTCTAATGGATAGACTTGGGCTCCCTCAAGGGGAGCCCAGATCTACTGCGGTCGTTTCTAATGGATAGACCTGGGCTCCCTCGAGGGGAGCCCAGGTCTACCCGTGGCTGGTCCCAATGGGTAGACCTGGGCTCCCATGGGGGCACACTTCTATTGGGTGCCCCGGGCACCATTTTGACTAGATCCGCCCCTAACTGATGGTGTTACAGTACCAGAAATACAGCAGTCTGCAGTAAGGTTTGCCCATTGGGGTCCCTCCACCTGCTTCTTCTCTGTCCTTGAATCTCCTCAGCCAGAGTCGCCTGCAATGTCTGAACCACCCTCCCCACAGGAGGTGCCACCAGTCCCTGGTCTGAATGTTCCGGCAGCACCTGGGGTTGCTCACTCACCTGGTCCTGAACGCAAGGCACCTCAAGAGGCTGCAGTTGGAAGGCAGCAAACTGGGCAATGGTCAGGAAGGCTGGATGCAGCCCGAAGCAGATCTGGGAGGTCTGGGTGGGAGGGTCCTTGATAGGGAGGGCCACGTCGGGGAGGGAGAGGAGTTTGCCGTCCAGGGTCACGATCTCGGTCTGGAAAGAAAGCAGAAGGGGTAACACTGCTTGTGACGGCAGGGCTGGGGTTTGCTGAGCCCCCAAAGACCTCTGCAAGCAGTGACCCAGGCTGGGTGGTGCTCACGTGCAGAGAGAGAGTCTGCCTGGTCCAGGGCAGTGCTGGCACACCGGGACAGGGCACCCCACACCCACCCCTTGATGGCACACTGGGCACGGCCATTCCAACTGCTGGGAGGGAAACAAATCAGAAGCTGGATCTGCAGTGCAAGTCTCTCACCAAACTCACCCACAGCCTGTGTGGCGCAGGCAGCCAGGAGACAACGTTGGTGGGCAGAGCTCCTTGCTCAAGTCTAGAAGACACCAGACCTCTGCCTGCCAGCTCTCAGCCACAGGCGTGCCAAACAACTGCTGCTGCTGCTGCTGCTCTATCACCCTGATCCAACAGCATCCCCACCCCTTCCCTGGGGAATAAACGAAGCAAGTCTGCTGAGAGGCTGTTTGCAGATCGTGATCAGAGACAGCCGTGATCAGAGATGCGCTCAAGCTGTGGCGGAGCATCAGAGGTTTGTCATCGGTAGCCGACACGCTGTACTCACCTTGAAATATATGCCATAGTATGCAGCGGCTACATACGGGATGCTCCACAGCCGATACTTGATAAGGCCATACGAGCCCAATGCAATATCCACTGCATGGAAGAAGAGGAAACCGTCACTCCGAGTGGCAGCAGCCCCACAGTCCGTCCGTCCACCCCCATCCGGGTCTGTGACACTGACAGGGTTTCCTTTGGTCTTTTGTGTGGACGTTTCTCATTGGCTGCTTCTGCTCTCAAAGAAACTGGGCATCCTCTTCCAGAGCACCCTACACAGGTGCAGCTCTGGCCCCACTGGACTGCCCCACTGAACATTCCCACAGAGAGCACTGATAGGGCCATGCCAGGGAATGCACACAGGGGTGTGTTGACTCCATCACAGCTGCTGCAGGAAGCAGCTGGACAAGACGCCCTCTGAAAGCCCTCCGAGGGACAAGGGGTGGGAGAACCCGGCTGCATCATCAGCCCTAGAGGTGTGCAGCCACCAGGAGCGCAGCTGTCCATGCTCGCAGGATCGCTCTGCATGAGAGTGCCAGCCCTGTGGAAATAGCCAGGGCGTGTCACTGATGTCCAAAAGGCATGACTGCACACTGGCACACAGTGAACCAATCCCAGAGCACTCATGCGCCATCCCTGCCAAATCGGACCAGGAATTGGATGCGCTCAGCCGGTTTTGATGCATCGGCTCACCAATGTCCTGGGGGTGGGGGTGGAGATGCTCTGTTTCCACAGACGATTCTACCACATTCATCTAACACCGAAGCACCACATTCAGGTGCCCCTCCCCCTCCCAAAGCTCCAAAATTGCCCTCTCTGTATATAACAGGCAGGGAGAGCATGCAATGAACCCAGCTGGTGTTCGGGGGTGGGGGTAGCCCAGTGGGGCTGAGGTTTGCTTGATGGTGGCTTAAATGGGGCAGAAGGTGGCCTATGGCTTAACTATCAATCATGTGCCTGCCCCAAAGAGGGGGTTGGGGTCTACGTTTAACCAGTGTGTAGCATCTTCTACAAAGCAGAAGTTTTGAGTTCTCATCAAAATGGGTGTGGGGCTGAAGGCCTTCATCTAGCGCCCCAGACAAACTTGATAAGGCTTGTCTCACTTGCGGTACTGAAGTTAGGCTGGAAGGGGGGTCTAGGCCTTATGTGGGAAGGGAGAGCACACTGGGGAAATGCAACAGTGCAGTGAGGAAGCAGATGCAAGAGGCTCACCATTGATCATGCTCAGCACTTTTGTTTTCATCAGTTCAGCGAAATCCTTTGCTGCTGGACAGGCCTGCGAGACACAGAAAGAGAGTTGAGGCTGCAGCATGCAGAAGACGACTTCCCACGGCTTTGCAGAGGCTGGATGTTGCCCCTCTGCATCCCTGAGGGTGGAACCGGGTGTGACCGTGGCAGCCACCTTGGTTCACGCAAGCACCTGCCTTGTCACAGGTCCGCTCTTAGCATCTGCAGAGGTGCACTGCACTGAGTCAGCACTTTTCCACTTCGCCTCCCTGGAACAGTGGGCAGAACGGGACTTCTGAGTTAACATGCCCCTCCCCAGCACAAAGGGAGGTGTCTGCCCTTGAAAGCCAATACAACGGGAAGCCCTTGCAAATGAGGGCTGCCAAAGGTGGCAGTGAACATAAGAACATAAGAAGAGCCCTGCTGGATCAGGCCAAAGGCCCATCTAGTCCAGCTTCCTGTATCTCACAGTGGCCCACCAGGTGCCCCAGGGAGGCAGGAGACAACAAGATGCTTGGATCCTGTTGCCACTCCCTTGCACCCGGTACCAGTAGCCCACCACCCTTGTAAGGAGGTTGCACAATCCATCGTTGCCTATAGCCCGTGATGGACCTTTCCTCCAGAAATCCGTCCAATCCTGTCTTAATGACACTCCTGAAAGCAAATTGGCATTTTTGGACTGCAGCAATTGTGCAGCCATGAAGCATCACTGACAGAAAGCAAGATGAAGACGAAATATTACTTTAAAACACTGAACTAAAAACAAAATTTAAAAACAACCCTCACTTGAAAATTCAAATTGTTAGCATTCACAAAAGGAATATAACAAGAGTAAGGTCTGCAGCTTCCAAGATGGCTGCTCCAAGCTTTCCATGACCCACCTGACATCTGGTCGTGACACACCAAGTGATTCCCGACCCACAGTTTGAATACCACTGCGCTAAAGGATTCTGGTTGGCTCCATTGGAAGGAGAACGTAAAGGCAACAGGAGAGAGCAGGAGCAACAGCAGTGCAAGTGGAGAAGCGGCAGTTTGCGAGAAACATGGCAACCCTCCTTCCCCTGAATTCAGCTGCAATCCTATAGTAGTTTCCTGGGAGGAAGTTCCATTGTACACAGTGGGATTTACTTCTGAGTCATAAGAATATAAGAAGAGCCCTGCTGAATCAGGCCAAAAGTCCAAAGGTCCTTCTAGTCCAGCTTCCTGTACCTCACAGTGGCCCACCAGGTGCACCAAGGAGCGCACGAGACAACAGGATGCCTGCATCCTGTTGCCACTCCCCTGCACCCGATACTCTGAAGTAGCCTTACATTAGTAAGGGGGTTGCACAATCCATCATTGCCTATAGCCCACGATGGACTTTTCTTCCAGAAATCCGTCCAATCCCCTCTTAAAGGCATCTAGGCCAGATGCCATCACCACCTCCTGTGGCAAAGAGTTCCACAGATTAACTACCCGCTGGGTAAAAAAGTACTTCCTTTTATCTGTTTTAACTCTCCCAACCCTCAGTTTTAGTGGATGTTGCCTGGTTGTGGTGGTGTGAGAGAGGGAAAAGAACTCTATCCCTTCCATGCATAATTTTGTATGAGTAGGCACACATAGGGCTACCAACAGCAGCTGAGTCTGGAAACAGGCCGTGAGGGCATGTCACCCACTTGCCCTGGGGGAGGTGGTCTCTCCCACCAAAGAAGCCCGCTTGACCAATGCTTCAGGCCTCCAAAGGGAATCCCAAGGGTCGGGGGGCAAAATCTCCTTCGGAGGACTTGCTAAGTCAGTCAAGGGAGCTTGGCTGGCCAAGGAGGGCTGAGCCAGGCCAACAAGCAAAAGTCAGAAAAAGCCTCCACATACTCCCAAAAAGGAAAGACTAACCCAAGCACTAAGCGCACCAAACTTGCAGTCAGCTTGACCTCACGCACGACAACATTCCCTCCCTGGACAAAGAGGGATCTCGGAGGCAGAAAGAGGGCTAAGGAGGAAGCCCTTGGGGTGCACTTGAGGCAGTGAACAGGACAAAGGGGCCAAGGAAGGAAGGAAGGAAGGAAGGAAGGAAGGAAGGAAGGAAGGAAGGAAGGAAGGAAGGAAGGAAGG
>JAJKFI010000109.1:0-20025 GCA_029204185.1 Lerista edwardsae | reverse complement strand
AGGAAGGAAGGAAGGAAGGAAGGAAGGAAGGAAGGAAGGAAGGAAGGGCAGTTGGAGACCGAGAGAGAAGCGGTCCACAAGGTGAGCTAACCAGCCCACACCAACTCAGCAGCTTCAGTCATGCTCAGGGAAACAGAAAGGGAAGGCTGGAAGGGAAGGTGGGTGGTGGGTGTTGCCATCCTGGCTTGCGTGCTGGTCCTTGGTGGAGGCTGCAATGGGGGTGAGGGACGCCACAGCCCCAGTGCGTTACTACTCCACAGACCGACAGCAAGGCGGGGTGCAAGGGCAGGAGGGCAAAGAACAAGGAGTTCCAAAGCCAAGGGGTTTGTGGGCTGTTGCTCCATAGAATCCAATGGGGGGGGCTTAGCCTAGCCAAGGCTAACCAAATCCCTGATCACTGTCCTTCTGCGATACTTAGACAGGGCAACTCTGTCAAGAGATCCTCTGTTGCCGGCTGGGGGTCTTTCTTTGTTTTCCCACCTAGCTGAGGCTACATTCACTAGTTGGAGGAACATTGGCTGGTACCTAGATTGGAGCACACACATGCAGTTGGAGATGTGAAGGCTTTCCTTTGTTTGACAAAAGTTGCTTCTCCCTAACTTAGGAGTCTGAGCTTTCTGATCACATGACACCAGTGATGTCATTCAGGGGGAACGGACCAGAACGGGCGTTCCGGATCCTAACGGGCTCCGTGGCTGGTTCCGGGTTCCCCACAAGTGCCAATCAAAAGTGAGTTCCTGTTCCTAAATCATTTGAATGACACCACTGCATGACACCCAATATGCTGTTCCAGCAGGATTTGGAGCTGAAAGCTTCATCTACACTTTGGAGGCATGGAAACTCCATTTGCACCTAAGGAGTAAGCGTGTCTCCATTCAATTGAGGAGTTTATTCCATAAATTAATTAAGGAGGGAGCGGGATAAAAACTGCTCAAGTGGAAAGTGTAGCCTTTCTGGCTTCTTGCCATCAGTCCCAAAACAGCCATATCTGGCCTTTCTCGCCAGAAATGCACCCAGCACCAAATACACATATTCGGACGCATGTCTCCTGAATGTAAGGAAATAAAGGGAAAAGAAATAACAGAACTGCCAAGTAGCACAACTGCCAAGGGCCTGGTGGACAAACACGTTTAGCTCTGCACTGAAAAGGATGCCACAGAGGATGCCAGGCTGTGTGGAGCTGTGGGGAGGGTCTTCCAGGAGACAAGAGCTGCCACTGAAAAGACCCTGCTTTGGGCAGACGCCAGCCAAGTTCAGGGCCTCACTAGCTAGTTTCTAGCTTCACAGGGGAATCACAGGGGAGAAGAGGCTCACAGACAGCGGCGTCATGCAGCCGGAACGCTGGGCGGGAGGAACGGGTGAGCGGCAGCCCGCCTGTTGCGTACCACTCCGTTTTGCTGTCTTCCCCACGGGGAAGCGGGGAAGATGGCGAAACGGAGCGGTACGCAACGGGCGGGCTGCCGCTCACCCGTTCCTCCCGCCCAGCGTTCCGGCTACATGACGCCGCTGCTCACAGATGGCGTAGGACAAGAAGAGCGACTAGGTCAGAACAGACACCTGCTTTTCAACCATCCTCAAGCCAGGCAGGTACTGCAAAGACAGACCCATTGGAAGTTCTTTCCTCACCCCCTGTTGACAGAGAAAACCCATCTATGAACTTACCAACGGATACAGGTCCTTCTTGAAAGCATCCTGGATTTTAGTTAGCATTAGTGGTGTAAGATTTCTGCAAGATGAAATGAGAAACTCAGAAATATTTTATGTCCTATTAATATATAGGTGTTACTGTGTTCCAGTAACACAAGCTGCTCCACCAAAGGAAATGTAGCCCTGAACATACTATCAGGGGCCCAATCATAAAAACGTAAGAAGCGCCCTGCTGGATCAGGCCACAGGCCCACCTAGTCCAGCTTCCTGTATCTCACAGTGGCCCACCTTGTGCCTCAGAGAGCACACGAGACAACACGATGCCTGCATCTCGTTGCCACTCCCTTGCACCTGGCATTCTGAAGTAGTCCACTTCTAATGTAAGGAGGTTGCACAACCCATCATGGCCTGTAGCCCACAATGGACTTTTCCTCCAGAAATCTGTCCAGTCCCCTTTTAAAGGCATCTAGGCCAGATGCCATCACCACCTCCTGTGGCAAGGAGTTCCACAGATTATTTACCCACTGGATAGATTTATCCATTCTAATTCTCCCTACACTCAATTTTAGTGGATGGCCCCTGGCTCTGGTGTTGTGAGAGAGGGAAAAGAACATCCCTCTATTCATCCCATGCATAATTTTGTATGTCTTAGAGTGCAATCTTAACTTGGAGTGAGGCCGGCACAGTTAGGCCTGCAAAATTTGGCCAGCACAAAGTCCACCATAAAGCATGTTTGGATGATTCTCAGAGTGAGGGAGGATGGTGCATGTCTGTGTGCTGGCATCTCTGACTCCGAGGGTGATCCAAACATACTTTGCAATGTCCCTTGGGCCGACCAAACCTTGCTGGGCTAACTGTGCCAGCCTCACGCCAGATTAGGATTGCGCCCTCAATCATGTCCCCTCTCAGGTGCTGCAGATGAGGTGCCCCAGCCCAGTATTCATTTTCGTCGCTCTCTTCTGCCCCTTTTCTAGTTCCACTATGTCCTTTTTGAGATGCGGCAACCAGAACTGTATGCAATACTCCAGATGTGGCCTTACCATCAATTTGTACATTGGCATTGTAATATTTACTTTTTTATTCTCCACCCCTTTTGATTGATTGATTGATTGATTGATATATCCTCTTTGTTGATAGGTCTTCTCAGACCCAGGCCAGCTATTTTGCTGGGACAAGTCCAAGGAGAGGCAAGAGGCATGTTGGGCAGCCTCAAAACAGCCCCTGCCCTCCCCACTCCCTGCCCCTCTCCTCCCCTCCCACCTTGACCTGCCTCCAAGACCAACCAATTGGCCCCTGCACAGTGTCCGGATGCTGCTACCATGTGCACAGGACCTCCAAATGCCTGCACTGGCAGCCCCAGAGCGCACAGCGGGGGCACCCCTTTTGCAATGCCACAGTGGCAGCAGACGGGAGTTCCACCACTGTAAGCAGCCCATAGGATTAGGTGCAGATGACCTGTCCTAGCTCATGTCACAGCCAAGCTCTGATCTAGGGAATCTGCTTCTTGAGAAAGTAACATGGCTGATGCTTCAAGAAACCAGCAACATTGGCCGATGGCATGAACCAATCTCAAGCCGGTCCCAGAGGTGACCATTTCCCGGTTGTAGGTATCAGAGAACTCTTGCCCTGCACCGTTCCTTGGCAGCAAGACAAGCACCTGCCTTTGGACTCTGAAGTCTTGGTGAACCCCCTGCTGAGTGGGCTTCAAATGCTGCGCCTAAGAGCTGGCTAGACAAGGCAAAAGGGCTGGACGTCAAGCGATGCTCTTAGAAACAGAGATTGCTCCGGAGACCATTTGGCACGACCCTTGAGCACGGGTCTCTGCAGGGGCGGACCTAGTCAAAATGGCGCCCGGGGCACCCAATAGAAGTGCGCCCCCATGGGAGCCCAGGTCTACCCACCAGAAGCAGCCCTGGGTAGACCTGGGCTTCCTCTAGGGAGCCCAGGTCTACCCATTAGAAACGACCACGGGTAGACCTGGGCTCCCTCGAGGGAGCCCAGGTCTACTCGCAACTGGTCCCAATGGGTAGACCTGGGCTCTGGAGCCCAGGTCTACCCGCACAATGTTGCAGGGGCCACTGGCGCCCCCCCTAGATGGCCCCAAGATGGTGCCCAGGGCTTGTGCCCCCCTGCCCCCCCTAGATCCACCACTGGGTCTCTGTCATCCTCTGAACTGCACAGCTGCAGAGGAGTGTTGTGGTCCGCTTGGGTGTATTCTCTGCTTCTGCCGGACAGAGGCTGGGGCCAAACACCCCTTGGCAGGGCCTTGTGGAAACAGAGAGTACACCACGCTGCATAGCCCCAAAGGCCTGTGAAGCCATCAAGGGTCCCGTGGCAGGTGCTTGGTTTTGTCAGCAGGCCACATGATGTGGAAATGGCTCTGCAGGAACAGAAAGCTTGACGCCCATTGAGTCACACCTGCCAGCAATGCAAGCACAGCAGCCCCCTTTCCCGAAGGAAGTCGCAGGACTTACATTCCCAGGAGGTGGATGTCCGCGGTGAGCACCTGAAAACTGCATTCCAGAACTTCAAATTGAAAGTTGTCAGCTAAAAAGTTCACCATTTTGTATTTTGCTCGGAGCTTTGCAGTCAGTGAAGTAGTGAGCGGCACGGGGACAAGGCCCAACCTGAAACGAGCAAAAGGAACCCCCCTGTCACACAGTGTCCCGGGAGTGATGCGACTCTTTCAACTAAGGAACATGCAGCTGAACCTCCATCAAACTCACACTCCGTATCACATGGGAGGAAGTCATCAGTGGGCCTGACATTGTCCTCCGGCTGCTCCCTGTGGCCTCTTTATCCCCTGCGAAATGCGACTGCCCATCGCAAACCCAGATGCACTGGCTAACTGGTTGGCTGCTGTTTGCTTTGGTTTGTGTCCATACAAATCTACAATTCCCTCCCCCCCCCCCCGCCATGCCCTCTGGAACCCTCCTTGGCAGATGGCATCATTTCACTGATCTACACTGTTCCTTATTGTCCGCAGATGCTCCTCATAAACTTCCGGCCCTGCTTCTAAGGGACTTTTAGATGTTCCTGGAGGTTGTTGGAGGAGACACTGTGACGCTCATCCTGAGCTGGGTCATCTCCTGGTAAGCCTCTAGACATGATAACTGCAGGTCAACTCACAATATAACTTCAGACCCCTCTTGGCCTGCCTCCCTGGGCTCCGGTTGTCAATTCTGTTCATTCATCCCCATCAGGGGCGGGAGCAAGAGTGACAGTCTAGGCACAAGAGCCACAATACTCACGCTGTGCCAGTGTGCTTAATTTTTAGGTCGCTGACAAATTCAGCTCCAATTCCTGGCAAAGGAATCACTTGGATATTGGACACTTCGACACTCGAAATCTTCAGACTGAAATGTGAGAATGAAAGACCGTGAGAAAGAGGAGGAGGAGGAGGAGGCCCAGATCACCCATTAACAGTGTGGAACAGAATGGTCCACTTCTGGTGCGTCTCTGTGACAAGAAGGACATGGGGCGCTGAGATGCGGAGGCTTTTGCAAGCTTTCTGCATTGCGCCAAGGCTGCATCTCACCTGGGCTTAGACCTTGTCTGGAAATGCCTCAGCCACAACAGATTGCAGCCCCATTACTCCCATAGAGGAGTTGTCTTTGAAGGCCCCAAGCACAAGAGCTCTCCAGCTTGACTGCTCTCTCTTGTTCACTCACCTAATTATGGTATTCAATATACTTAACAGCCCTGCAACTGGAAAACTTGGAATTTTCATGTTTTGCAGGTAGTTCTGGAGAAAATTGTCTTGTAGGATCAACTCCGAGGCAACTAGAACACAAATACCCATGAGTAGTGGTGTTTGATAATGGGTTTGGAGGTTTTTTTGATAATTTTTTTTTTGTAGATTTTGTGATTTGGAAGGCAGAAAGTGGTGTTATGTATTTTTAGTCTTGATTCTCATTCCAAGTTCTCATTTTTTGTAATTTTAAATGCTTTACAAACGTACTAGGTAGGTGATATAAGTTATTTAGGGTCAGGAAAAATGGCCACAGTATTTTTTCTAATTGGAAAAGTAATATGTTTTAATTTCAGGAAAATACCTTAAGCACCAAAATGCAGTGTTTTGTGTTTATATACAGTACATTTTAACCATAAATAAACACCCCTACCCATGAGTTGTAGGGTCAGGTCGATAAATATGAGTGAACCTTTGCAAACTGTGATTAAGTAAACTGCTACGTGTCTACTGACTGCTGGCCATGTTGGCCAACGTTGATTTCTTAGCCCAGTTCCACTTGATTCCCACCAGATGAGGGGCCCAGTCCTGCCCAACCTTCCAGCCCCGAAGTAAGCAGGCAAACATTCCCTTATTTTGAGGAGGCCTCCATGACTGCCCCCAACCCCCACAGGATGCAGAGTACGTCCCACTGGCATGGCTGCCTCAGCCCTGGAAAGTTGGATGGGATTATTCGGTCCAGTGACATCTAAGCCAGCACACACTGGGGAACAGGCTACAGCCTCAGCTAGGCCAGCAAGCGCTGGAGTAGTGGAAGGCAACCTGAAGGAGCTCATTCCTCTGATCAGGTGAGATCAGTGGTGTCATTCAAATGATTTAGGAACAGGAACTCACTTTTGAGTTCAAATTCAAATGTTGAAAAAACAAACAAAACCGGAAGCAGCCTCGGAGCCCGTTAGGATCCGGGACGCCCGTTCTGGTCCGTTCCCCCTGAATGACATCACTGGGTGAGATGGTTCAGTGCACCTGATCCTCAGGGTCTACATTGTGGCTACGTAGCTTCCCAGGCCCATCCCAACGAGTGGGGAGGCTGCAGAGGCTGCACCACCTGCAAAAGCAGCGTCCTGCTGCCCCCCTTTCCATCGCGACTGCCCCTGAGACTGCAGTAGCCAAGCCTGGAAGGAGCGCAGCAGCCGCGTGACAGCCGGGATGCTTTGCCCGCTGCAGTCTCTTGCTGCCATGAGAGGTCTCTGTGCACAGGAGTGCCTGGTCTCTGCAGGCCGGCCATGGCTGGAGCAGCGTGGAATGCCCTTGCGTGGGGGCAGCCCGCCACCCACAGGCCATAGAAGGAGGGGCTGTTCAAGGCCAGGCAGGTCATTCACACAGCAGCAGGCAGCAACATGGCAACCACTTCCAAGCACCACACTTTGCACCAGGCGCCAAGGACCTCAGGATTGCTGCTGCCACTTCGATGAGTGGGGGCCCACCATGAGTGGCAGACATGCAAAAATGTATCGCGTTGGGGCCCACAGTTCCAAAGGCCTTCCCTGCTTCCAGGGCAATGCTCTTAAGGCTCGTGGGGGCACTGACTGGCAAAGCAAGAGCCAAACGCTCTCCTTACCGCGGGTCAATGTCTCCGGGCTGACAGCACTCTGAATCCCAGCGCATTTTCCTTGCAAAGGGCTCAGCAAGCCGCAGAAGATGGCGAGTCCCAGAATGTTCCACATCGTTCCGTTCTCGCACCTTTGGAGAAAATGCTCCTGCCTGAGATCTGTGCACGTTACCTCGGGAAAGAGCCCCCCCAGCCCTGCCCTGCTCCAGGGTGAGAGGCTCAGATTCCATGTCAGTCGGGCCAGGAGCTGAACCGGACCTTGCAGGAACAGCCGCTGACGTTTCCCCTGGAGCCCTTTGCCAAGGGAAGGGTGAGGGAGTCCTCCACAGCTAGGGCTGGCCCCACAATCTGTAGCGGAACAAGGAGGGCACGGGGGGGCACGGAGCCCAGCGATCAGTGGCAGTCCTTTCTCCATGGTTCTCCACACTGCCCCCACTGGGCAGACTGAGCATCAGGGGAGACCACAGCCTTCGCTCTCACCACCCCAGGTCGGAAGGGAGGGGCAGCGTTTGGGGCTCTTCAGTCTAGAAAAAAGGCGCCTGAGGGGGGACATGATTGAGACATACAAAATTTTGCACGGGAGGGATAGAGTCGATAGAGGGATGCTCTTTTCCCTCTCTCGAAACACCAGAACCAGGGGACAGCCACTGAAATTGAGTGTTGGGAGAGTTAAAACAGATAAAAGGAAGTACTTCTTTACCCAGCGGGTCGTTAATCTGTGGAACTCTTTGCTACAGGAGGTGGTGATGGCATCTGGTCTGGATGCCTTTAAGAGGGGATTGGACGGATTTCTGGAGGAAAGGTCCATCGTGGGCTATAGGCTATGATGGATTGTGCAACCTCCTTACAAAGGTGGAGGGCTACTGGTACCGGGTGCAAGGGAGCGGCAACAGGATGCAAGCATCTTGTTGTCTCATGCCTCCCTGGGGCACCTGGTGGGCCGCTGTGAGATACAGGAAGCTGGACTAGATGGGCCTTTGGCCTAATCCAGCAGGGCTCTTCTTATGTTCTTAAGGCCCAGATGGGGTTGCAAGTTATTATAGCTCCCTCCCCACAGGCAGGATAGCAAATTCTGTTTTATTTACCTCAGAATTTACCTCAGAATGCCAGGTGCAAGGCAAGAAGATGCAGGCATCTTGTTGTCTTTTGTGCTCCCTGAGGCATATGGTGGGCCGCTGTGAGATACAGGAAGCTGGACTAGATGGGCCTTTGGCCTGATCCAGCAGGGCTCTTCTTATGTTCTTATGTTCTTATTATGACAGGAACCGGCCCCTTGGGGAAGCCTCCCCCACCCCGGCTGGGAACCTTTTCCCTGGCCAGGAAGTCCCTCACTGAACCGCTTGTTCAGCCTTCTGGGCACCCTGGAAGGGCAGGAACGGTTTGGGGGAAACAGTCCTTGAACTCCATTTCTAGAGAGAGTCTGGGCCTGCTACATGCAAGGTCTCTAGCAGCCTTGCGAGCGCAGGGCCCCATTTTTTCTTAATAAATTACTAATGATAAATAAAATATTATTTCATTCTAGAACCCTTTGTTGTCTGTGGGTCAGAATATATTGTCACTTATAAAAGTGGGTCCCAGTGCTCAACAGTTCTGGAGCCCATGTCTACTCAGAAGTAAGTCAATTACAGCCAATGGGGCTTACTCCCAGGTAAGTGTGGATAGAACTGTAGCCTCAGAAGCGCTGCTGTATACAGTACAAAGAGCACGGAGCTGTCCAGCACTGAGCACAGACCCCGAGGAGTGCGGTTGCTCCAGTGCCGTCTGCGGCAAGGGACAGAAGCTGCCCAGTGGCTCAGGACAACCCCCTCCCCAGCCCCCTGAGAGCTGCTCAGCCCTCCTGCACCTCAAGTGCCTTCTCAGCCCCTCAACTCCAAGCCCACATTTTTTCGCCCAAGCAAAGGTGTCGCTTTGCTGTGCCTGAGAATGTTGCCCTGATGGACCAATTTGGCTACCACTGTTTCTTCCTGGGTAAGACGCTTGAGCTCCACCCAACACATCCCACCACTTCAAGCTGCCCAGACCAAATCTGACGGAGCTGACTGCAAACGGGATTGTCCCGTTGGGTTCCCTTCGGACATATTGCCCTTACCTCAGTCAGGACAAAGAGGGTTCTTCGGAGCGGCCTCCTGCCTCCTGCTTCCACGTGCATCTTGGAGCGACCGTTCTTATACGGTATCTCCGCGGCCCCTGGAGGAATGGGGAAGCGATTGTGCAAGGCCTGGGAATGAAGGGCTGCAGGTAAGGGGGCGTCAGAGGCCCACCAGGTGGGCAGGAAAAGGGCAGGACCGCCAAGACCTCCTTCTGGACCAACAGGTTGCTCCACCAACGCCCTGCCAGTCCACATTCGCCACCACATTCCGCCTTTTACGAGGGCTCCGGGAGGCCTCCCTGCTGGCCAACGTGGCTGGAAAAGAGCACATGCCAAGCGACAGGCCTGCGGCGGCGGCGGCCAAATTATGCTGCATTGCATTGAGGCCTCATGTCACGTTGTGAGTGGTCACTGGGTTGCAGCGGTGTGAGTCTGATGTGTTGGCCACTGATTCATTTCTGAGCACAATTCCGGGGGCTGCTTCCAAGCCCTTTATGGCTTGTTGGTTGGTGGTTGGTGTATCTAAGGGACCACCTTCTTCAGTACAGCCAAGCCCACCCAGATCATCTGAGAGGGGGCTTCTTGCAAGGGCTGCCCTGATCAGATATTAAAGGGGTGGGCAGAAGGGCCTTCTCAGTGGTAGCGCATTAGCATTGTTCCAGTGGTTGCGAGGGCTCGATGCCTTTTTATTTAGAATAGGCTCTTAGTTGGGCTTGGGTGGTTCGATGGCTGTGCATGTGGGGATTCAGGTTTGGCTGCTGTTTTGGTTATGATTGAGTCGCTGGTTTTGTTTATGCTGCTGCTGCTGCTGCTTTTAGACGGTGTTAAATCTTTTGCTCTATTTGGGACTTTTTTGTGCCCTGCTTTTGTGACTAAGGACAGACTTGCACTGTTGAACGTCTGGGCTGCAAACTTCAAGCCATTTGCCTTCTGTAGGAGGAGAGGCTGCAACATTTGGAGCTTTACACCTTGGAAGAAAGGAAGCCGGGGTGCAACCCTAAGCTGTGCTGGAGCAGGCAGGGAGCTTGGGGGCAGGCTGGAGCCTCCACGAGGCAAAGGCAGGTTCACGCCCTTGCCCTGGGCTAGGTGCCAGCCCCCCCATGTGCTCCTCGGATCTGCTATTTAGCAGTGCAGAGCTGAGGACGCCGCACAGCTCACGTTGGGGCCGCACAGCCTGGGCACAGGAGCACGGATGCGGCCTAATGGGCACATCCCAGCTCCTCCCCCTCCCCAGGCCAGCACACCACCTAGCCTACCCACCCCTCACCCAGAAGCCCTCCGGCTGTCCCTTGCGCTGCCCGGAAATGCTCTTGTGCCAGCCGAACCTGGCTAGTGCAGGAGCAGTGCAGCGCTGGGCCAATGCTGCTGGGCCGACGCTGCTGCCAACATCGGCCCTGATGACTTTAAGAGGGGATTGGACAGATTTCTGGAGGAAAAGTCCATCATGGGCTATAGGCCATGATGGGTTGTGCAACCTCCTTACATTAGTAGTAGGCTACTTCAGAATGCCAGATGCAAGGGAGTGGCAACAGGCATCTTGTTGTCTACTAAACTCCCTTAGGCACCTGGTGGGCCGCTGTGAGATACAGGAAGCTGGACTAGATGAAGGAAGAGACACTTCTCTGTATCCACCTCTCCATGTCACGCACAACCTGATAAGTCTGAATTATGTCCCCCGTAGGGTATAGTCCTAGGAGTGCCCTTGGGCCGATACCAGCAGCTTGCATCAGCCGTGCACACAAAGCGCTGGTGCAAGAGCGCTATTTCAGACACCTGTGCCAGTGCTGTCCAGTCTTTCTTCATACGGGAGGTGCCCCAGCCCCGTAATCATTTTTGTCGCTCTCTTCTGCACCTTTTCCAGCTCCACTATGCCCTTTTTGAGATGTGGTGACCAGAGGCGGATCTAAGGGGGAGCAAATCTGTAAGTTTTGCAAGAAGCCTTGCCTTGCAGTGGAAATCACTCCTCTCCTGCACCATTCTAGCCAATCCTCACAGGGAAAAGCAACATCTTGGCGTTGCTTACTGGCTACAGCAGCAAGGGGGAGGCAGGATTTACACGACAGGGTAAGGCTTCTTGCAAAACTTACAGATTTGCCTCTGGTGGTGACCAGGGGTCTACTGTCAGGCCCAGCCTGCCCCTGAATCTGAGTTGGAGGGGGGCAATGATGGGTGAGAGCAAAACCTGCCTCTTGCTCATTTCCACATTTCCAAGGAGAGGGTATCAAATATTTTCTGTGGAGGACCCCAAGTTCCCACAATGGTAATTACCAGCTCCGAAAGCCAGGAAAGGACTGACCCCATCTGCACATTACTCTGAGCAGAGGTGGTAGAATCCTGGGCTGTTCCACTTCAGATGGGGGGGTCATCTTTCTGCATCTTCCCCCTTGCAAAGAACCTCCTGCCTGCAGTAAACTGGCAAATTGGGGAGAGGTCTGTGCACCCCACTCTGCACATGTGCAGGTTGGGTCTCATCTTCTGAAAGGTCGCCCCAGCAAAGCACATAAGGACTCGGCTGCCTCTCCTGCAAGCTCCCCTCCCTCTCCTCTCTCTTCCCCCCCATCTCCTCGCTGCTGCCATCATGTCAGGTTGTTCCCTCCACTGCCTGCTCTCCCTTCGGCCTGTCTCGCTTCCGTACTGACAGAGAGTTGACAGTGGTTGGCCCTGCTGAGTTGGCTGTGAGACGTTCAGTTTGATGGCTTGGAAAACCTGCCTCACCAGCTCAGTCCGGGCTCTTTACGAAGCTGAGGGGGGAACTGACCAGCAACAAAAGGAATTCTCTGCAGGGGGTGAGATAAGAAGCTGCCTCGTCTGTGGGCCTCTTGGAGAGTTCCTGGTCTCCTGCCCAGGCACCTCTGATGAGCTGCTCTCCTCGCTGTGTTGCTCCCTCCCTCCTCTGGGATGCCCCATCCGCCATCCCTTCCTCCTCCCTTGGACAGTTTGACAATCTCCAGCTTAAACCAGTCTTATCTTCTTGCTTCATCCTCTGTTGTCTCTTACGGTCAGTGGTGATGCTATGACACCATGGCGCACGTATTTGTTTTCAGATTTTCGCACTGTCCTTCCTCCAATGAGCTCATGCACACTAAAAATGATAATGCACTAATGTGGAGCTTTCTCTCTAATGTGCTGAGCCTCCGCCTGCCTCTCAACACAGCGCAGAGTGTGTGCCTGCAGGTGTTGCGTTATTAAGGTGCTCATTGAAAAGCAGAACCAAACCCTTGAGCAACGGGTTGTTACATGCGCAGGTCTCCAGGTCTCCACAGGCCCACTCACCAGTTGGCCCTGGGCCGGTGCTGCCGCTTTGGAGAATCCCCTGTGCTGGGAGTGATGTTCTTCTGATGCTGGACTCGGGGCTTGCATGCCGGGAGAAACAAAGCCACACACATGCGTGCAAAGTGTCCTCATGCTGACCTTGCAAAAGGTTATCCTTTATGCAGCTAAGCCTCCCCAAGGAGGTGATGTCCTCTACTCTCTTGTAGATGGAACGCTGGGCGGGACTTAGAGTGATCGACAGCCCGTCGACTCACTTCCGCTTTCTTCACACTCCCCGCGCGGCTTTCCCTCGCCTTGGAGGGGGCGCCTGCTTGCCCAGGCACCCGGCGCGCCCCCCACCCATCCCCCCTGGCGAGCAGGCACTCCCTCCGAGGCGAGGGAAAGCCGCGCAGGGAGCGCACAGAAAGCGGAAGTGAGGCGACGGGCTGTCGATCACTCTAAGTCCCGCCCAGCGTTCCGTCTACAAGAGTAGATGACAACACTGGTGATGTCCCTGCCCCAAACCACAAAGGCCTCACCCAGCTGGAGCTCGGATCTGTTTGCAGATGCTCAGCATTGTGTTTCTCAATCCACGGGATGAACATGGACCAACTGCATCAAGGAAGCACTTCCTTGCTTGAACAGGTCACCACTTGGCCAGGAAGCCGCTGGGTTTGTCAAAGGATGTTCTTTGGCTCCTGATCAGGACTGCAGGGATGCAGGGAGCATGCAGGCAGCTCCCTTCCCAGGTGGTGACATGTGCCCTGTGTGGTCAGCAGCCAGGCCAGTTGGGAAATGGTTGTACATGTGTGATGGGTCAAGATTAAAGTGAAGTTTGAGCCAGTATTTTATAGTAATCAGCCAGGCCCTGGATTCAATTATGGTCTGGCCAGTTTCAAGACAGAGAGCAGCGTAGGGCACACAATTTGGCAAGCCTAAAATTCTACGGAGAAATTTTGACTGTATGCATTCAACAGAGTAGTCGAATGACTTGATCCATAAAGGGCAGCCATATAGACGTTCGGCCTGAACTTTTGCGTTAAAGACTTTTAACGCTGCTGGGATGAATTGCTTGCCAGTGTCGTAGAAAAAAAGGGAAACAGCAAGGGCACTGACGTTAGCTAGGTTAGTTACAGATTTCCGATGTTGGGTCCAGGATACATTGTACTGGAAGTTAATGCCAAGGTATTTGAAATACTTGACCTGTTCAATTATGTTCCCTTGATTTTCCATTTCAAGGGCCTCCAAGATTTGGAGAAAACTAAAATTTTGGATTTTTCACAATTAAGTTGTCAACCCCATTCCACCCATGCCCCCCCCGTCAGCGCTGGCGCTCCCAGGCTGACACTAGTGTTGGTCTGGGAGCGCGGGCACCAAGCTGCCTCTGCGCCAGTCAAACTCAGCTGGTGTAGGGGCAGTTCCGGGACAGCGGTTCTGGTTGGGGGGGGGACAGAACTGGGTGGGGGGGGTGGATCGACGGGCTGGCCCGGGGAAGCGGGCGGGTCTGGGATGTGGCCATTAGGCTTTGTCGCCAGGCTGCACAGCCCCGATTCAGGCCGTGTGGCTTCCTCCGTTCTGTGCTTGCGATTTCGCGGGTGCAGATCCGATGAACCCATAGCGGAGGCTGGTGCCTCCCTTGCTGCAAGGGCGCAAATGTGTCGTTGCGCTTGGGAGGCTCCAGTGGCTCCCCTAGCGGTACTGGATGCGGCACAGGCCCGCCGGCCGGCCTGCTCCAGCGCAGCTTATGATTGGGCGGTTGGACTCGCCTACCTCACAGGGCTGTTGTGAGAGCAAAAGAAGGGAGCATTGATGCCCTGAGGACAAAGGCCTCTGGGCAATGGGTACTGCAGTCCTGCTGTGCAGGGTTGCCGTTCGAACAGGCAGAGCCCCCCGCCGCCCTCCCAGCCCAGAACAGGCAACGATGGCTTCACCTTTCCCTAGCATGGAGCCAAACACCTCCTGGTCCCTTCCAACCAACTGGACATGAATTCTGCTCAGTCGTGGTGTGCCTGGGGGTTGGGTGGGGCGTGAGGGGGCGAGGCTACTCAGATTGCCAGGCACAGGGGAGTGGCCGCAGGATGCAAGCCTCTGGTTGTCTCACGTGCTTCCTGAGGCACCTGGTGGGTCCCTGTGAGATGCAGGAAGCTGGACTCGGTGGGCCTTGGCCTGATCCAGCAGGCCAGTTCCGATGCTCTGGATGTCGCCTCTGTGCCCCACCCTCACCCCCACCCCCTGCAGGTGCCTGGCAAAGCTCCCCTGGACAGCTGCGGATTCCTGCCTTGCACTTCTGTGCTTGTCAGAAAATGGGCAGCTGGTGAACGACTCCCTTTGACACCCTCTACTCAGAGCACTGACTCTCCACCCTGGCACCAAGGAACCCTAAGTGGCTGGTTTCATGCCACTGGAAGAGCTGGCTTCAAAAAGGACGCAAAGGAAGAAAATCTCAGCTTCCAAGTCTCCGCATCCCCAACTCCACTCCCAACCGTCTCTGGGCTCCTGTCAGCAGGGGCGAATCTATTTGAAAGGGCGCCCATGGCGCCCAATGAAAATGCGCCCCTATGGGCACGCAACGTCATGACGTCACATCGTGACATCATGACATAGCGCCCCGCCCCTTCTAAGAGGTGCGTTCTGTTCGCTGCCACTGGCCCTTTAAGGCCAGCGGGAGCGAACAGAACGTGGCCGGGGCGCCGTGTTCTGTTCGCTCCACAGCTAATGTGGTGCCCCAGTCGTGTTCTTTGTTTGCTCGTGCCGGCTCTTGCCTTAAAGATCCGGCACGGGCGAACAGAACGCGGCCGGGGCGCCACGTTCTGTTTGCTCTGCAGCGAACGCGGCGCCCCAGCCACGTTCTTTGTTTGCTCATGCCGGCTCTTGCCTTAAAGAGCCGGCATGGGCGAACAGAACGCGGCCGGGGCGCCGCGTTCTGTTCGCCCCAGCCGTGTTCTGTTCGCTCATGCTTTTAGAGCCGGCACGAGCGAACAGAATGCGGCTGGGGTGCTGCGTTCTGTTCGCTGCGGAGCGAACAGAACGCGGCACCCCGGCCGTGTTCTTTCTGTTTGCTGGTGCCGGCCTTAAAGAGCCGGCACGGGCGAACAGAACGCAGCGGCGCCCAGCGCCCCGCCCCCCTTGAGAAGCGGGAGGGGGCGCTGGGTGGCAGCGCATTCTCCTTGCTCCGGCTGGCTCTTTAAGGCCAGCCGGAGCGAGGAGAATGCTGCGAGGGCCTGGTCAGGAGCGGGCAGGCCGTGGGTGCCATTTTGGGGGGGCGGGCGCCATGCGAACTGCGCCCCCTGCAAGATGGCGCCCATGGCTCGTGCCACCCCCTGCCACCCCCTAGAAACACCCCTGCCCGTCAGAGAGGATGTAACAGAACAGGAAGAACCAGCCTCCATGGCAGGAGGGGAGGGATGCTGGACCCCACCCTGAGCTCCCAGAGCACCTGGGACTCGAGAGTCTCTCACTGGAGATATAGCAGATTCACCTCCCTTTAACCCAAACTGGTCAGGCATCTTTTGCCTTCTCTGGTGAGCCGATTGGAGGAGCTGCCAAGCAGGTGTGGCCGGTCATGTGCTGCCCGGAACCAGATTTTCTCCATCCAGGGCTGGATGAGGCAGGCTGACACCAGGGGAACCCCCCTCTTCTTGCCCATTTATCCTTCCTTCCACACAGAGGCGGATCTACATGGAGGGCAAAGCTCTAAGTGTTGCAAGAAGCCTTACCCTGTCGTGTAAATCCCTCCTCTCCCTTGCTGCTGTAGCCAGTAAGCAGCCCCAAGATGTTGCTTTTCCCTGTGAGGATTGGCTAAAATGGTGCAGGAGAGGAGTGATTTCCACTGCAAGGTAAGGCTTCTTGCAACACTTAGAGCTTTGCCCTCCCTTAGATCTGCCTCTGCTTCCACATCCCACTCTTCTCCTGCTCTTTTCCTAGCACTCTTCCAATTGTCAGCGCTTTGGGGCAGGAACCATCTCATTTCTTTCTTTTGTAAGCTGCTTTAAAGAGGCTTTTTTGAACAGACATCAACATATTAAACAAACAAATCATATTGGATCCTAAATATATTAACAGTGTGTTTACGCAGAAGTAATTTCCACACTTGAGTTCAAAGGGGCTTTCTCAGATATGTATAGGACTGTAGCCTTCAACCCTTTCTGCTGTTAAATACAGGGCATTCCAGAGTCTGCAGCTAAGCCACTCTGTGTTTTAGAGATAGCCTGTCTCTGAATGCCAGGAGCAAGGGTGTGGCAGCAGGATGCAGGTGCCTTACATAAGAACATAAGAACATAAGAAGAGCCCTGCTGGATCAGGCCAAAGGCCCATCTAGTCCAGCTTCCTGTATCTCACAGCGGCCCACCAGGTGCCCCAGGGAGGCACGAGGCACGAGACAACAAGATGCTTGCATCCTGTGGCCACTCCCTTGCACCCGGTACCAGTAGCCCACCACCTTTGTAAGGAGGCTGCACAATCCACGTCGTTCTTCTTGAGCAGCACTTTGCAGCTTGTGGCAAATCTGATCATGTGAACAACTTTCTTCCCAAGGCTCTCGGAGGAGGGCAAGAGCCGGACCTCCCCACCAGATAGGAAAGGCCCTGGGTGGGTCTGTTGCTGGAGGAGCGTTCTCAGAGATGAGGCCAGGCGAGAATCCCAGGTGCTTGGATCTCCTTCCAGTCCCCTTGAACCTTGGCAGAGCGGGAGCCCAGTATCCAGGGAGCAGGCAAGAGCGCCATGTTGTCCTCTCAATGGGCTTAAGAACCTAAGAACATAAGAAAAGCCCTGCTGGATCAGGCCAAAGGCCCATCTAGTCCAGCTTCCTGTATCTCACAGCGGCCCACCAGGTGCCCCAGAGAGGCATGAGACAACAAGATGCCTGCATCCTGTGGCCACTCCCTTGCACCCGGTACCAGTAGCCCACCACCTTTGTAAGGAGGCTGCACAATCCATCATGGCCTATAGCCCACGATGGACCTTTCCTCCAGAAATCTGTCCAATCCCCTCTTAAAGGCATCAAGACCAGATGCCATCACCACCTCCTGCGGCAAAGAGTTCCACAGACTAACCACCCGCTGGGTAAAAAAGTACTTCCTTTTATCTGTTTTAACTCTCCCAACCCTCAGTTTTAGCGGATGCCCCCTGGTTCTGGTGTTTTGAGAGAGGGAAAAGAACATCCCTCTATCGACCTTATCCCTTCCATGCATAATTTTGTATGTCTCAATCATGTCCCCCCTCAGGCGCCTTTTTTCTAGACTGAAGAGCCCCAAACGCTGCAGTCTTTCTTCATAAGGGAGGTGCCCCAGCCCCGTAATCATTTTTGTCGCTCTCTTCTGCACCTTTTCCAACTCCACTATGTCCTTTTTGAGATGCGGCGACCAGAACTGGACACAGTATTCCACGTGTGGCCTTACCATCGATTTGTACAATGGCATGATAATATTGGCTGTTTTATTCTCAACCCCTTTTTTAATGACCCCAAGCATGGAATTGGCCTTCTTAATTGCTGACGCACACTGGGTCGATACCTTCATTGAATTGTCCACCAGCACCCCAAGATCTCCCTCCTGAGCTGTCACAGACAGCTCAGAACCCATTAGCCTATAGGTAAAGTTTTGGTTTTTGGCCCCAACGTGCATCACTTTACATTTGTCTATGTTGAAACGCATCTGCCATTTGGCTGCCCAGTCCCCCAACTTGGAGAGATCCTTCTGGAGCTCTTCACAATCCTTTCTAGTTTTCACCACCCCGAAAAGTTTAGTGTCATCCGCAAACTTGGCCACCTCGCTGCTTATCCCTGTCTCCAGGTCATTTATGAATAAGTTGAAAAGCACGGGCCCCAAGACAGATCCCTGGGGCACTCCACTTTTCACCTCTCTCCATTGTGAAAATTGCCCATTGACCCCCACTCTCTGTTTCCTGGCCCTCAACCAATTCTGGATCCATAAGAGGACCTGCCCTCTTACTCCCTGACTGTGAAGTTTCTTCAGCAGTCTTTGGTGGGGGACCGTGTCAAATGCCTTCTGAAAATCCAGGTATATGATATCCACAGGTTCACCCACATCCACGTGCCTGTTGACCTTTTCAAAGAATTCCAAAAGGTTTGTGAGGCAAGACCTACCCTTACAGAAGCCATGCTGACTTTCCTTTAGCAGTACTTGTTCCTCTACGTGTTTTAGGATTTTATCTTTGATGAGGCTTTCCACCATCTTACCCGGAACAGACGTTAGGCTGACAGGCCTGTAGTTTCCAGGGTCCCCCCTTCTCCCTTTTTTAAAGATTGGCGTGACATTGGCTATCCTCCAATCCTCTGGCACCGTGGCCGTTTGAAGGGACAAGTTGCATACTCTAGTTAAGAGGTCAGCAACTTCGTTCTTTAGTTCCTTAATTACTCTTGGGTGTATACCATCTGGGCCTGGTGACTTATTAATATGTAGTTTATCAATTTGATCTAAAACATCTTCTTTATTAACCAGTATCTGATTTAATTCCTTCGTTAGGAAGGGCTGTTCAGGCTGTGGTATCTGCCCAAGTTCTTCTGCTGTGAAGACGGACGCAAAGAATTCATTTAATTTCTCTGCAATCTCCAAGTCCCCTTTTATCTCCTCTTTCCCTCCCTCACCATCCAGCGGGCCAACCGCCTCTCTGGCAGGTTTCCTGCTTCTAACATATTTGAAGAAGCTTTTATTATTCCCTTTTATGTTGCTAGCCATGCGTTCCTCAAACGCTTTCTTGGCCTCCCGTATCACCTTCTTACTTGTCTTTTGCCAGAGTTTATGTTCTTTTTTATTCTCCTCATTTTTTATTCTCCTCCTTGCTGGCTTGTGTGCTCCTTGGGGCATCTGGTGGGCCACTGTCAGTGGTGGATCTAGGGGATGCAAAGGGTGGCACGAGCCATGGGCACCGTCTTGGGTGTGGGCGCCATTAGCATGGCACCTGCCATGCCCTGGCAACTCCCCAGGCCCTACACTGCATTCTCCTAAACTCCCACTGGCCTTAAAGAGCCGGCGGGAGCAAAGCGCCCCCTCCCACTTCTTTGAGTGGGGGATGGGGCTTCCCCCCCAGCTTGCTGGATCACCCCCAGAACTGCATGGACCTTCCCCAACCCATTCATAACATCTTTAAAGTGCCAAGGCATCTTTAAAGTAGCCTGAAAGCCAGCTCTATAAGCTTCATGGATATATAAGCTTCCATGCTTATATATTCTAATTGCTTCTAATTTGCATGGGAGATTAGCATGTGCCCACCCTCCCAGTTATATAGGCAAATTGGAAGCATTGCATGGTCTCTGCTCACATGTGGCTTTTTCAGACACTCACGCAGATTGCTAAAAGTGGAGACAAAGGGATTTCAAACTGTACTCAGGAAACATAAAGAACCAACTACAAAAGAACTAAGGCTGAGCTCACCATAACCTTAAAAGTTATGAAGTTTATATATCCATGAAGCTTACAGAGCTGGCTTTTAGGCTACTTTAAAGATGCCCTGGCACTTTAAAGTTGTAATGGATGGGTGGGGGGAGGTGCATGTCATGACGTGGCGCTCCCTCCAGCTTCTTAGAGGGGGGTGCTGCGTTCTGCCACGTCACACCATGATGACATCACACCATGACATCACACCATGTGATGTCATGACGTTGCGTGCCCCGTGGGGGCGCACTTTCATTGGGCGCCATGGGCGCCATGTTGACTAGGTCTGCCCCTGGCCACTGTGGGAATCAGGAAGCCCTGGCCCTGTGCCAGCAAGGTTTAC
>JAJKFI010000108.1:3364934-3440652 GCA_029204185.1 Lerista edwardsae | reverse complement strand
GAGAGAGAGAGAGAGAGAGAGAGAGAGAGAGAGAGAGAGAGAGAGAGCTTTGCTGTTCCCCTGCCGCTTCTCCAGTTTCCACCTCCCCCACCTGAGGTGGCTTTTTAAGATGTCAGGCTACCATTACATGTGTGTCTGAGTAGTTTGATGCCAACTCTGACTTGTCAAGGGGTAATTAAATCCATTTTGCAATTTTTGTGCAATTTGGCTGCACCTCAGGTGCTCGCAATCAAGAGCAATTATATCTTTGGGTAATAACACCCAATTCCTGAGAGCCCCCTTGAAGTGCTGCTGCTGCCGCCGGCAGTCAAGGACATACAAAAACCAGCCTGGAGATACGGATCTGTGCATCGGGGGAGAGGGTCGGCTCGGCAGGGAAAGGAGGACAAACAACTGTGAAGTTTTGTGGCTCACGTGTCCAGGGGGAGCTTCTCGGCCCAGCAGTCATTCCTTGATCACCCTGACAGATAAGCTAGTGGACGGATGGGTGCGCTTCTCATTGCTGTGAGATATATAAAAACGCAATTTGAAGTGGGAGAACATGGGGAGAACACAATAAAAATGCATAACGCCACTTTCTGCACGTCCATTTTTGTAATAACAACAAAACCCAAACTGGCAAAAACCACAGCATTTTTAAATTTTTATTTATTATTTAATGGGGAGGTACAAGGGCAGCGACTGGCTGCACCTGCGGGCACAACAGTACCTATTTTGCCTACCTAGTCCACTTTTCCAGTGATTATAATTGTAATGTAAATTTTGGATGGAAACACACAATGCGGCTTTCTGTGCTTCTAAATTAGAAAAACCCGAAATCCATGAAAAAATAAAACCATTTTCTCCACCCTCTATACATAATGTAATAATATAGTTATATGTAATTCTAATTATGTGATTACATAATGTGTAATACATATGTAGGGTTACCAGATGCAAACTGGGACAGAGTGCCTATACCTTCAACCGTTATATAGAAGTGGGAATTTGGGCAGGTGCAGCTCATCATGGAAGGCTCTCAAAAGCTGCACCTGCCCAAATTCCCTCTGCTATGCAACGGTTAAAAGTAGAGGCACTCTGTCCCAGTTTGCATCTGGTACCCCGACATATATATGATATATAAGCCTGTCTATCTTCCACAATGTCAGCCATTTGGGTTTTTTCCTTTTGGAAACCTAAGTCCACAGTGGGAGCTCCAGATGCAGCACTTCTGTTGCCACCCTGATTGACAGGTGAAGAAGGGTGTGCGTGTGCATGCCTGCGTGCGTTTTATTTAATGACATGCTCAATGCAGAAATGGAAAATGAACTGTTGCTATTTTCCTGCTCCACCCTGGCAGGTAGAGGAGGAAGGTAGAGTTACCAGATCCAAACTGGGACAGAATGCCCATACCTTTTACCATTTAACTATGGCTGGCTTTGGTTTTTTTAAATTGTTTCTGTATGGGTCCAAATGGGCTTTATGGTGGCCCTTGTGCTAGCCAAACTTGGCTGGCCTAACTGTGCCGGCCTAACTCCAGGTTAGGATTGCACTCTAAAAATAAAACAATTGAAATGGGGTCCCACCTGAAATTGGCTTGCAACCCACCTAGCGGGTTCCAACCCATAGTTAATCTATGGAACTCCTTGCCACAGGAGGTGGTAATGGCATCCAGCCTAGGTGCCTTGAAAAGGGGATTGGACAGATTTCTGGAGGAAAGCTGGGCTGGGCAGGGCATCTATTGCATGCTTGAGTGGGAGCCCAAGAAGTGTTGTGATCAAAAAATAAATGTTCCTCTTGCAACAGTGTGGGATTCTGCGTTCAAAGAGGAAGTATTTGCTTGGGACAGAGGATGACGTAGCCACAGAATAAGCCTTGTGCTCGGTGGGCCTGGGGAGCGCACACCGCATGAGCCAAAAGACTGTCAAAAAATGGAGCTGCCTGATGGGTTCGAGGGGACACGAACAGTGGTGTCATTCAAATGATTTAGGAACAAGAACTCACTTTTGATTGGCACTTGTCGGGAACCCGGAACCAGCCACGGAGCCCGTTAGGATCCGGAACGCCCGTTCTGGTCCGTTCCCCCTGAATGACATTACTGCCTTCGCCCCCCCCAGGAATCCGGAGTCGCTCCCTTTAACCCTCTGAGTGCCGGCCAACCAAGAAGAAAAGCTCTTTGCAGAGGAATTGGGAGGAGGGAGAGTAAAGTGGGTGGAGTCAGCCCTAATTTTAACTAGCGGAACTGAGTTCCCCCGCGTTCCCCCTGCATGACATCACTGGACACGAACGATTGCCGTTTTTTTTTTTTTTGTCTCCAAGGTACCCTTTTCCTCTGGATGTTCTGGCCCAGCTTCAACTCTGCGCTGATTCAAAACGAGGCGGAGCAAAGAGTCGCCGTCTACAACACCTATTTTGCGATTGCCGCCAGTGCCGTCGCAGCCTTTGTCCTCTCGATGGCAGCCAGCAGAGACGGGAAGCTCAGCATGGTGAGAGAGAAGAGCCCAGTGGCACTCCTTGGTGGCACTCCCGCCTTAGCCGAGAGATGCTTGCCTGGGAACTGCGATGAGGACACGAAACCTCCAGATTTAGAAGCCTTGAATATTTTATGCCGGAGGACCACTGCAGGGGAAGGCAACCGACTGCCTGCCCTGCTAGCGGGCCCCCTGAAAGCATGTAGGAAATGCAGGCTAGATTAGGGGGACCTTCAGTCCATGCACTACTTCTCTGAGCTGTTCCTGTAGAGTTTTATGCACACCTGAAAAAGGTGTTTTGAACAGTGTGCGGCCCCCAGGGATTGGCGGTGGCTTCTGCTCGGCTCATTGCAGTTGCAATTCCTGCGTGCCTTGTGACGTTCCCCTTTATTGCTTGACATCAGGGATCAGCCAGGATGTGTGTCATTTGACCAGGGTCAACTGTGTAGGGTCAGAGAAGAGCAGGGCCACCGAGGGCAGATAGAGTCATAAGAAAGTAAGAAGAAGAGCCCTGCTGGATCAGGCCAAGGGCCCATCTAGTCCAGCTTCCCGTATCTCACAGTGGCCCACCAGGTGCCTCAGAGACAAGACAACAAGATGCCTGCATTCTGCTGCCACTCCCTTGTATCCGGCACTGTGAGGTAAATTCTGAGGTAAATCACAACTTGCAACCCAATTTGGGCCTTAAGAACATAAGAAGAACCCCGTCGGATCAGGCCAAAGGCCCATCTAATCCAGCTTCCTGTATCTCACAGTGGCCCACCAGGTGCCTCAGGAAGCACAAAACACAACAAGATCCCTGGTCATCCTGTTGCCACTCCCTTGCACCTTGGTGTTCTGAGGTGGCCTGCTTCGAAAAGTAGGAATTGAACCACCCATCATGGCTTCCAGCCTGCGATGGACTTTTCCTCCCTAAATCTGTCCAATCCCCTTTTCAAGGCACCTAGGCTGGGTGCCATCCCCACCTCCTGTGGCAAGGAGTTCCACAGATTAATTACCCGCTGGGTCAAAAAGTATTTCCTTTTATCAGCTTTATCTCTCCCAACACTCTGTTTTAGTGGCTGTCCCCTGGCTCTGGTGTTGTGCGAGAGGGAAAAGAACATCCCTCTGTCCATTCCATGCATAATTTTGTGCATCTCAATCACGTCGCCCAAGGCAGACAGGAACAGAAGGAGCTACACCTTTGGGGAAGCAAAGGTCGAGCACCACAAATAGATCCAAGGCCAGGGCTGGGCCATCCAGAAGATCAGGGCAGTTGCCCCAGGTGGTGAATTGGTGGAGGTTGCCTGTCACCCCCCTCCTCCTGAGCTTGAAAGGGAAGAGGTAGTGCAAGAGAGAAGGTGTGTGTGTGGGGTGGGGTGGGGTGTCCCCCTCCTTCACACATCCTAATTGGAGGCAGGAGGAGACAGGGCAGAGGTGGCAGCTGATGTGCGGCAAGGTGAGGATGCCCCTGCATTTGATAACCCGTTCTTGGGCCACACCTTTCCCAGGCACAAACAAGCAGCTTCTTCCACAGGAAGAGCCACCAGTTCTCTCCCTGTCACCGGAAGCTCCACCCACAGTAGCCGAGTGCGTCAGGCTGCTGTGAGAGACACGGGCAGGCTTGATTGCAGGGTTCAAGTGGGCGCCTGGCTACCTGTCCCCCTTCCCACCTGGGTTGGCCCTGGAGTGCCTTGTTGGGCTTTGGCAAGGGCCATGTTCAGCGGCGTCATGCAGCCGGAACGCTGGGCGGGAGGAACGGGTAAGTGGCAGCCCGCCCGTTGCGTACCGCTCCGTTTTGCTCTGTTTCGTGGGGGCGGTGAAACGGAGCAGTACGCAACGGGCGGGCTGCCGCTCACCCGTTCCTCCCGCCCAGCGTTCCGGCTGCATGACGCCGCTGGTCATGTTCCAGCCAGTGGGGCAGTGGGACCCCAAGGATGGAGGCTGTCGGTTCAAGTGAGCCAGGCTCGGGCCCGAGTCCCAGAGCAGCCAAGAGCCGGTCCGAGCGGCCAGCATCACAGAGGTGGCAACCCAGAGCCCTCCCTCCAGGGAGACAGACCGAGGAGCCAGTGAGGAGGCAAGAGCTCTCTAGGAGCCGGAGGGTGGGGATTGGCCTTGGCAGGTCACCTGGTGAGATGCTCAGGCAAGCTGGCACTGCAGCCCGTGGGACCCCCTTGACTCACAGAGCTGTCCGCCAGGGTTGCCACTGAGCCAGAGCTCAGGAGGCGAAGGGGGCGCTGGATACGGTGCGGGAGGCCTGGTTCGAGCCACACAGGTTCACTGCCCCACGGAACGGGAAGTTGGCCACCGGCCTTCCTCATTCCTCTTCTTTGTTCCGCAGGCCCACATCCGCAGTGCCACACTGGCCGGTGGCATTGCCCTTGGCTTCTCGGCTCCCACCATCCAGCACCCGTGGATTGCGATGGTTTTAGGTCTCGGGGCTGGAGCGACCTCTGTCCTTGGACTTGCCTTCGCACAGGTAATTGTCACTGTTCGGTAGCCAAGCCGGGGCCGCGGAATCCATTGCCCCTCTCCACAGTGGAGTGGCAGTTTTCCGCCCCCTCCGCTGGGGGAGTGGCATCTCCTCCCTTTTGGCGCATGGAAATGGGCCTGCCGAACAGCTCCAAAAGGAGCAGTTTCTGAGCCCAGGGCCAGGCACGCATGGGGGAAGGGGGTGTCTGCGCAGGCGTGCGGGGCGATGCAATGAAATGTCACCGTCACGTCACCCAGCCCCGAGTTCCCCACCCCCAGCTCTGCTACTGTCACTGTTTTAAGCACCATTCACTGCCACCTTGTGCCTTGCCAAAGCCCTTTCTCCAAACTTTCCTCCTAGAGGCTATGCCTGCTTAAACTACTGAGTCACCCAGATACAGCCAGTCCTGGCAATATGTGCCAACTACTGGACCCCAGCACCAACAGAGAGGTAGACCCCAGCCCCCAGCAGCTTGCCTGTAGGCCACAGGTCTCCTTCTGCTTCAGAGCAGTTGTCCTTCAGTAGTCACTAGTCCTCAGTCCAATAGTCCTTTGTCAACCCAGTCCGTATATCAGTTCGTCAAGCCAGTAGTTCAATCTGATATGTCAGCAAAACCTCCACTCCTTCCACAACTACGACCCACAGCTTCTCCTTCCTCCAGGTGCTCCTTATATCCCTGCTACAAGCTCCTAAGTGGCTGCAGCTGTGCAGCCCAGCCTCTGCCGCTTCCCTGGTGTTAACCCTGCGCTTTCCTGAACTAAGGGCCACTGTCGGCACCATCCACTGCCTCCTCGGGGCCATTTTCCAAACGAGAGGCTGCAATTGCGGAGAAGCAGGAAGCCTGGATTCTGTTTTGATGCGTGCCAGCCTCGTTAGCCCTACGATCGTGAGATCCAGCGGTCACCAGTGTTTTCGCCAATTACCAAACTGCAACGGGAAAATGTGTTCCCGAGTGTGGGGCTTGCCTGTGATGGGAGAGACGGTCTTGTAGGTACTGCTCCCAGGTTGGCAGACTGGGGCACGCTGCAGACAGTAAAGCTGCCAGTTGGCGTGGCCCAGGGTCGGAGGCAATTGTTGAGCCTTCGTATTTACTCTGCCTGTCTTTCTGTCCTCCCCAAACTCAGAGAAGCCTGGACGCGGCCCTTCAGCTCCACGACACCTGTGGCGTCCAGTACACATTTGGCTGGCCCAGCTTGTTCGGAGGGCTAGCCCACGCCATCCTTATCGTGATCGAGAATCGTGGAAGCCTCACGCAGTGAGTTGAGCCTGTGTCGCTTAAGCATTAGCCTTGGTTAGACAATAGGCTTGAGGGTGCCCGCCTAACCTGGAGTTAGGCCAGCCTAGTTAAGCCAGCAAAGTTTGGCTGGCACAAGGGCCACCGTAAAGTATGTTTGGACCACTCTCAGAATCGGAGAGTCCAGCACACAAATGTGTACCATGCTCCCCGACTCCGAGAGTGGGCCAAACATGATTTACGGTGGCCCTTGTGCCAGCCAAACTTTGCGAGCTTAAGTCCAGGTTCGGATTGCACCCTGGGTTTGCTTTATTCATATTTCATTTTTTTTTAATGACACCATTTGACATTTCCTTGTATAATACATAGGAGCACACATGACTGGACTGTATTTTTTAAAAAAATACATGAATATGTAAAGAATTATTTCTCTGTTGCTCGGGGTATGTGTGTGTGTGACAAGCCAACAGTCAAGTTAGGCATTTTCTGAATTTTTAACATGCCAAGCCTGAAAGGTTGGCACGTTGCCTGGTGAGGCACATTGCTGTGCTGCCTCAGATGCAAGCAGGTCTTGGGCTGGTCCTGCCAGCTCACCTGGAGACACTCACCTGAAGACCCCAAGTTTGAGAAGCAGTGATATGGTCTGGCTGAGAGGAAACATGAAGAATGTGATTCGGGAACAGACACAGAACCCGTTGCAGGTTTATGCCCAGCTGAAAGCCGAGAACTCTGCATTTAGGCTCAGCAACACTTGCTCTGCTTTGGCTTCAGAGCTTAGCTGATCGGTGACTTTTAAATTATTATTATTATTTTCAGGATGGGTTATGCCGCTTTGGTGGAAATAGGGGCTCTCAGTCTCAGCCTGGCCGTGGCTTTGGGCGCAGGTCTTGCAACAGGTTTGTATCACAAGATCTTTTTATTATTATTTTCTACGGGGCACAAACGGACACACACTCAGGGAACTGCTTCAGGTCCTCCTTTGTTTCGGACCAAGGTCCATGGAAGACCGTCCAAGATCAATCAATAAATCAAAGTGTATTTATATACCGCTTTTCAACAAGAAGTTCACTAAGCCGTTACAGGCAAAAAATAAAAGTTAAATGGCTCCCTGTCCCCAAAGGGCTCACAATCTAAACAAGAACCACCCGCAAGAGCCACTAGAAAAGACACTGCACAGGGGTGAAGAGAGACAGTTACTCTCCCCCGGCTCAGTGTAAGAGGGACACCACTTGAAAAAGTGCCTCTTGCCCAGTTAGTAGCAGTTAGCATAGGAGCTGCTTTCTTACATGGGTCATCATTCACGGAAGCATCATTCATGTGGCAAGGCTTTCTCTCTAGGGGCACTTACTTTGTGAAACTTCCCTCCCACCCAAGATATCTACACCTTCATCGTTTTTTTGCTGGAAAGGTTTGCTAGCCATTTGGTTCTGACTGAGTTGTCTTGCTGTCAGAGTTGTCTTTGATTATGGCTGGCTTTGGGTTTTTTTTTCCTTACAATTGTTTCTGCATGAATGTGTGAGCTGCAAGAGTCCCCTCCGTTAGGGAGAAAGGCAGCACACAAAGACTTTTGAAAAAAACCTCACCAGTCGAGATGTCACCTTGACCATAGCTTCCTCACTGCAGACAGATTATGGAAACTGACCGGTGCTTTTTCTGCATTCTGCCTTTCCCAGGTCTCTTGTTAACTTGTAAACTTTGCAAACCACCTCCTGTCACAAAGTATTTTGATGACCAAGCTTACTGGACGGTAAGATCGTTCTCAGTACCTTCTCTAGACTACAATTCCCAGGATCCTTTGGGAGGGGGGGGAACGACTGTGACAGGTTACTGAAGAAAAGTTTGTTGCACAGCTATAATTACGGAAACTGTTATTTTAAAAAATGGCACAAGTGCACAGCCTGAAGGCACAATTGAGGCCTCAATCAAGAGCTGTCTTTAAGGCTGATTAATGGAACAACAGGAAAAAGCTTTGGAAGGTAACTGGTTAAATAATGGGAGTTCAAGCGACAACTTTGCATTTTCCCCCAAATATTTTATTGAATATATACTATTACAAGACCACACAAAAAACTTCATTATAACTCAAATTATAATTCCAAAAGCAACACAACCGGACTAGACTTCATTTACTAGCTTGTCCTAAGCCAGTAGGATCACTTTAAAAAACCGCTCTTGTTCTCCATAAGGATGACAACCACCACTGTCCTCCCTGCAGTTCCAAAATGTTTGAAGACTGCACTCCTGTGCACACTTTCCTGGGAGTAGGACTCACTGAGTGCAGTGGGGCTGACTTCTAAGGAAACATGATAGGGTGTGGCTACACACATCCATCTTGAGGGAGCCTATAATTTGCATTTGGAGTACCTCAATCAGGGTATGGAAGGACAGGGGTCAAACTCAAAGCTTTCCTTAGCGCCACGGTCACTGGGATGGCGCATGTGTCACTGGTGTGAACCAATCTGTCAGTTTTGTTCCATGCACATCTCCTCTTGCTGCAAGGCTAGTTATGGGTTGCAAAATGCATTATGCAATTGAGAGCGCTGCATGACCACACTTGGTTGGGTGGGGGTAGTGGCGAGAGAGACACCCGTATAATTGGAGCCCCATAAAAAAAAAAAAAGTACATAAATTGTAAAGGGTTCTGGGCAGGTGTTTTGGTTGGTTTTCTGACACAGTGATGTTCTTTAATTTCTAGTTCCCTCATTTGGCTTATGGGTATTGAATCCAGACAGCTGTAAGCCGAACCCCAGGAAAAATCAGTTTCTACCTGCTCCTTGAAGATTTGCAACCAAGGCTGAAAGTCATGTTCCGTGATTCACCAAGTTCTGTGCTAACCACCTCTTATTAAAGAGCGCTAAAATGAATTACTACTTTTTCTGAAGTGCACACTCTTGTTATGGCTAACAAGGTGATTCAGGGATTTTCAAAAGTGTGGAAAGTTGAAAATAAAGGAAGCTGGACCTTCATCACTTGTCTTCTCTCTGAAGAACCCAAGATGCTGAGCATCCAAGGAACGCCAAACATGGCGAGACATCCACCCTCAACCCATGCACTAGGAAGGGAGCCCCATTATAAAGCCATGGGATTTACTTCTGAGTAAACACGTCCAAGATTGCACTGTTAGTGAGCCTGGCATGCAAGCATGAGTCCAATACATCTCTCTGTCATATGTTCATGTACGGAACTGACATCTTCCATTTGTAAAACTTCCAGACAAAATAAGGAGCTGTAAAACAATCAGACTTTGTAATATTCATAAACAAAAACATTCAGTAAAAGCATTGTCCAAGGTGACCTTGTCCTGGTCAGTTTCAGGTTAGTTACATGCTACAATATTTAAGTAAAAAGCCAAGAGTAGAAAAACATCTAAAACGGAAAGGAAAATGGAAATGTGTTTCATGATTTAAAAGTGCAGACAGTTTTCGCTTCCACTGATCACCAGAGACCACATTTACCAAATGGGAGGGGCAATTTGAAAACAGCAGGATGTGAGGAGTCTCCAACGCCTATTGCCACAAATCTTCAGTCCGACCAAACTTAAACACCAGACCTCTGCGAATTAGCAGAAAAGACACATGATTAACAGGGGGTATTACGACTCTCACATCAAAAACAGCAGAACACCATCTGAAAATTTATTTACTTTATTCATATAAGCGTGCAATCCTAACCTGGAGCTAGGCTGGCACAGTTAGGCCAGCACAAGGGCCACCGTAAAGCGCGTTTGGACCACTCTCTGAGTCAGGGAGGATGTTGCATGTCTGCGTGCTGGCCTCTCTGTCTCCAAGAGTGGTCCAAACACACTTTGCAGTGTCGCTTGTGCCGGCCAAACTGTGCCGGCCTAACTCCAAGTTAGGACTGTGCCCTAAAAAATTTTTTAAACCATTTTTAAAATGGTTTTAAAGGGTAGGGTAAAATAAGATCCATTTAATGGGCAAGCAAAGCCACCCATACGAGTCCCCTTTTAGCACCAGATGGACTGTGTGGTGGGTGGGTGTACAGGTGCATAAGCATCCACACACAGGCTTTATGCATCGTAAGCCTGCAGTTGGACCACAGTATCTGTGGGTCTGGCATCCGCGTATTTGATTCACCGAGGATGCCAGCAGGTACCAGAAGTCTGTATTTAAAGCCCTTTAAAAATGGGGGAAAAGTGCTAAAATCCAATGTTTTTATCTTTTTTGCGGCCAAACCATGCCGTTTCTAAGCCTGTAGAGGTGTGTTTAGTACTTCTGGGTTGAGAGGTAGATCCTTTCTTCTCTCAGACTTACCCCAGAATGCATTGCAAAGAGGTAGGAACTAATTTTGGTGCTTTTTCTTTTTATAGATTTATCACAATACCCAGGAGCCTGGCCCTTCCAGACTGCCCCCAGGGATCATGGGATGATGTCCCCTCCTGGCCTCCAGCAACCTCCAGTGGCCCAGGAGGCGTTCCTTTAGCCCAACCAGTAGTGTAGCACGGCGTCAAGACTGGATTCAGCTAACCCCCGCTCCCTGCACACGAGGCACACCATGGAGTAAAATGTAATAATTTATTAAAACTACAAGTTACAGCATAGAGGCTTAATAAGGCCTTTCAAAGCAGGCCAAAGCATGGCATAACTACATGATGCTTAATGCAAAATAAGAAAGCATCTATCTCCTAGTCTAATTACATTCTAGCTATCACTCACCCAGCAGAGGACAGAACCAGGTGTGATGAGGGCAAAACGGTCTCTCTTCTCTAAACCTCAAATGTCTGAGTTTTTGTTCTTACTCCTCCCCCCCCCCCCCGTCAGCCAGAAGCAGAACAGCTCCTGGTACTGTGAAGATGTCCTTGGGAGGTTTCGTTTCCCTGCTAGAGGCCCCTCTATCTCGCCCCGGCCATTGAGCCAGACAAAACAGCCTCCAGGGGAAAACTTTCTCACAGTCAGGAACCCAGAGTGGGATGGGGAAGGACAGGTCAGGGCCTCAAAAGGAGCTGAGCCGGCCTGTTTCCCTGCTGTTGATGACAGGATTCCGGTATCCATGGGGGGTTCTGGAATAGAACCCTGGTGGATACGGGGGTCCAGCTGTATTCTGTGAGGGGGTGAAGGAATGTTGACTTGTTCCCAGGCTCCGCTGCCTGTACTGCCCACACACCAGGCCACTGCTTGAACTGATCTTTCTTCTGGAAGCGACTGTGTCAATAAGACCTCCCAGATACATCCCTGCCTGTGACCTGCACTTGACTAGCTGGAAAGGCCCCTGCTCCCACCAACAACTGCACTCTTTCTCCCTTGCTACCCCCTGCACCTGCAGCTGCCTCCCAAGCATAACCACAGTGCCTGTTTTCTTCAAATGCTCCTCAAAATCCAGCACTTCTGTTGCGCACAACTACTAATCTCAAGAAGCCACTGTAACTAAGCAGAAGAACCATTCTCCAAAAAGGAAAAAAAAAAAGACATGTTCTCTCTCTTCCCTTCCTCTGTGGGTTGATTTTACACTGCAAGCTCCCTGGGGCAGGGACCTGGTCTATCGCACTGTGTAAAGTGCTAGGCACGTCATCCATGCTATTCCACGCAAAAAGGCTCCCGCACAAACCCTGATCCCCTTTTGTTTAAGCACTATCCCCATCTCTGCTTTTACTTCCATAATCCTTCCAGAAACTTGAGATAACTTGCAAAGGTCCTTCACTAAGTACCCTCCAGGGATAAGAGCAGTGGCAACCACGGGAAAATGTTTTCTGTGGTGGAACACCCCATTTGCCAAACACCTTTACCAGAGAGGCTGGCTCGACACCAATTTATTTAAGCACTAGGTTAAAAGAATTCTTTTTTCCCAAGCTTTTATCAAATAGCAAAGATGCCCTGTTGCTGCAGCTTGGAACATGTCCAGGTTACTGGCTTCTAAAGGTAAAGGTTTCCTCACGACCGAATGGTCTAGTCGTGACCGACTGTAGCAGGCGGTGCTCATCTCCGTTTCTAAGCCTGTAGAGCCGATGTTTGTCCGAGGACAAGCTTCCATAGTCATGTGGCCGGCATGACTATATGCGGTAGAACACGGAACGCCGTTCCCTTCCCACCGAAGTGGTCCCTATTTATTTACTTGCATTTTTAGATGCATTTGAACTGCTAGGTTGGCAGGAGCTGGGACAAGCAACGGGAGCTCACTCCGTTGCGCAGTCTTGAACTCCCAACCTTCCGGTCAGAAAGCCCAGCAGCAGCGGTTTAACCCACTGCACCACCATGTCCTCAACTGGCTTCTACTGTTGTCTTAGTTTATGCTCTTGCTGCTTAATTGTGATTAGTGTTCTTAGTTTCTATTCTATATGTTGATGGAGGCGGCGGCTAAATGTATAAACTGAAAGGTGGGTTATAAACATCCAGAATATATAGCCAGAAAAATTTTCACCACCTCTAATTTCACCCCCCTTGATTTTTGCGGATTGGTCATAATCACCCAGAACCACGACTGATTTTCATCTGCCCAGACTACCAATTCACGGCGGAATTTTAACACAAACTAGATTAAAGGGCAGATAAATAAAACAATGAAGGATGCTTACCCAAAAAAGATAAAAGCATTCTGGAAGAAGACTGCTATTCCTGGGTAGACTTCTGGCTTCTTTGGTTTGTCTGAGAAGAAAAAAAATCACATTTGTAGCAGACCTCAAGAAGAGTTCTTTTTCCCAGGCCTCCTCTGGCCACATTCAGCTCATTTCTTGATTTTGTGTATTTTGGAGGCACTGCCGTTTATTTTAAAATGATACAGGTCAGGGAGGTCGAATTTTGATCAGCGGGGGGGGGGGGGGCATGACGCTGGCATTATCTCCAACTACGCAGACGTGGAAGTAATTGAGGGTGACATGATGACGTCAGCGCCAATTAACACTGGGTAAGAAACCCGGTGGGCTCAGCTGGCAGGAGGTGGGCGCAGCAGGGCTTTTCAGACTCCCTGCCACACCATTCAGGATGCTGGAATGGTGGCAGCAAGGAGATTGAAAAGCCACTGAAGCAGGCGGAGGTAGTGAGTGGTGGCTGTGGTGGGGCTTTCAAGGCAGGGCTAACAAACAGGCATATTGGGCCACCCTGATATAGACTAAGCCGGGGGAACCATGTGTCTAGTTTGCCGGCTTGCACAAGGCCTCTCAAGTCCCCACTTCCAGAATCCAAGGCAGATACTGAGCTGGAAGCCTAAATAATAATAATAGTAATAATAATGCTAGTATTTGTATACCGTCTTTCTTTGGTCATTAGATTGCTCCTCTGACTTTAATTCAAGGCGGTTTACATAGGCAGGCTTTATTTCTCTAAACGCCCTAAGGTTTTTTTTACAAATTACAAAGAAGTTCTGTCTTTCAAGAACTACAACAACATACAGATGGAACTTTCATGGTCTAGTCCTTCTTTCTGGCTGCACGCTTGCCTTCCTCCTGGCTGATAACTGGCTTCTCTGCTCCCACCAAAGAAACAGCTGGCCCAGCACAACTCCTCTCACAGGCAGCTGGAGACAGCTCAGCTCTTATCTGTCACAATTCTCAAGCTCTGCCGCTCTCGGAAGCTTCTGGTGTTCTCAAACCGGCGACCTTCAGATCTTAGCTTCAGGCAAGCGGAGGCTTTAACCCTCTCGACTAAACCTCCTGCATGTTCTCCTGCATATATATGTGTGTGTGTGCGTGCGTGCGTGCGCGTGCTAAATGATGCATATTTTTTATATATGCTGCTGTGTCCTGCCATGAAATTGAATCTGCACTCAAGGGGCTTCTGGGCAGTCTCCCATCCAGGAACTGAGCAGACAGGGATCTGCTTCGTTTCAGCAAGGCGTAACCTCTTCATGGACCCTTGGCCCATAGTCAAGGTGCACTGTTATCTCCGCACCACCACCTCCGAGAGCGAGAGGGGGGGGGGAGAGAGAGAGAGAGAGAGAGAGAGCTTACTATGAGAGATTGGCCTCCAGCAAAAGGCAGGCCCAGTCTTCGGCCAGAGGAGGCTCACATCCAGACCAGTTAATACTAACACTGTGCCATCAGTATACCTGGCGCTTCAGAGCTCCATTTAACAAAAAAGCTCAGACCAAGGAGAATGCAGCTGACACTTTACACTGATGTAGGAAGGTGCTTATTTCAAAAAGGTGACTTTGTCCTACCAGTAATAACATAGCCCCCAAAAAGGATCCACATCGATGCAATCAGAGAGCCGAATGCCAACATGAAACCGATGAACAGCCAGATGCGAGCACCTTGGGGGGAAAACAACACAGGCAGATGATTGTGATTGACTCCACTCTTCGGCAGCATTTTTCAGGATAATTACACAGTGGGCAATATATAACCTCCATGGCAGAAATGAAATCCCCCCCTACAACTCTGTGCAGACCACACGCAGGGCTGATCCATCCATGAGGTCAAATGGGCAGTCGCCTTGGGCACCTCTAGCGCCTCCTCCTCCGCCTTCCCCCATTGCCTAGACCGGAAAAGGGTGTGTGAAGGAGAAGAGAGTGGTAGGCTAGAGTGCCTCCAAGTGTAAACTTGTGATGCCATCGTTTCTTATGGCTTTACATCCCCTTTGACAGTCTAACAGGGTGCACAGGCTCCAGGGAGACCCCTGTTCAAATCCCTGCCTGCTCAGGAATGATTTGAGAGAGCACGTCTTCACACAACGCACAACTGAATTATGACACTCATTGCCACAAGAGGGCTTTCAAAGGGGCTTCGGGCACATTCAAAGAGGGGGCTGATCACACGGGCTAAGAGAATGGCTCTGTGGACCTTCCAAAGGCGAGCGGCTCAAGACCTCTGAATCTGAGCTGCTGGGGGGCGCGACTGCCTGTGTATGGGCTTGCTGGAACCATCTGGTTGTCCACTGTGGAACAGGACGGGGTCAGCAGCAGGGGTCTTTTTACACCCTCACCAGAAGCTGCCTTATCACTGGTCCAGGACGGTCTCAACAGACAAGAGCAGGTCCCTCCAGCCCTGTCTGCAGCTGCCAGAGAAGGAGGCTGGAGCCTTCTGCATGCAGAGCAAGGGCTCTTCCACTGAGCTGCCCTCCTTTCCACTGCATCAAAGTGTTCTAGTCACAACCTATGACTGCAGGGCAGCAACCCTATGCACACTTCCCTGGGAGCAAGCCCCACTGAGCATAACAGGGCGCACTTCTGAGTAGACACACAAAGGGCTGTGCCTCAGGGTACATACATAAACCTCATAGGGTTCCTATGGCGGGCAGGCCATTCTTTCCCTGGCTGCAAAATATGCAGAGGCTGAGGCTTCTCCCTTCTCCTCCTTAATGCAGCAGAAGCTGAGCTTCAACCAACACTTAGGGACAGAAGAGGGGGCTGCTACATCTCTGTCCTTGCAGTTCGGTGAAAACAAAAAGATATGCAGTGATGGCACTGAGACTCTTGCAGGGTCGAGCCTTAAGCAGAGGGGAGCTCCAGCCGTGAAGTCTGTTACCTGTCTGCCCAAGGCAGCCTTCGCTGTAGCTGTCTCCACGCACTTGTCCGTTGGATACTGCGTTGATCCTAGACGCATAAAAGAGCAGCACAGGGCAGTGAGGAAATTGGAAAACGTGTTGTTCTAGGCTGGGTAATGGGGATACTCTGGGACGCTTGCAGGATCTGATGCCGATAAGGCCATGATTACAGACACTGCATTTTAAATTCTCCTAACATTTCAACTTTGTTTTTATTCATTCCTCTAGCAAGACATGAACAAAGGCCCAACACTGCCGAGTGATATACAAGAATTTGAAAAAAAAGTTCTGTATCCCACATAGCAAACAAATGTGAACTCTTTCATACCTAGATGCAAGTCCTTGATTTTTAGTGCTGTGTTTTATCAATTCACAGTCATGAGGACAAATAAATACTTTTGTTCAGTGGTTCTCAAATCTTTTAGCACCAGAATCCACTTTTCAGAATGACATTCAGTCGGGACACACTGGAAGTGATGTCATGGCCGGATGTGACATCATCAAGCAGGGGAAATTTTTAATAATCCCCATAAGACAAAATCAAGTCCAAGTAAGCAAGTCAATTAAAAGTTTACTGTAAGTTTAAAAAAATTAAAATAAAGAAGAACCGCTTAACTGTCCCAAGCGGTTGCTGTTCTGTTTTTAAAAAATCCTCAAACATCCCAAAGGCTGCAATCCCAGCCATCAGAGGCGTTTCTACAGGGAGGGCAAAGCTCTAAGTGTTGCAAGAAGCCTTACCCTGTCATGTAAATCCCTCCTCTCCCTTGCTGCTGTAGCCAGTAAGCAACGCCAAGATGTTGCTGTTCCCTGTGAGGATTGGCTAAAACGGTGCAGGAGAGGAGTGATTTCTACTGCAAGGTAAGGCTTCTTGCAAAACTTAGAGCTTTTCCCTCCCTTAGATCTGCCTCTGCCAGCCATGCCTGGAATTAGGACTTATTGACTATCATTGTTAAATGCTTATACATAGTAGCCTATTAAAAGTACAGATCTGTAACATTTCCTCCAAAACAGTCACATACCATGTGTCAAACCATCAAGTCAAACAGATAAAAAATAAAATACACACTGAAATGAAAGGAGACCCACCTGAAAATGGGTCGCAACCCACCTAGTGAGTCCCAACCCACGGTTTGAGAAACATGGCTTTAGTTTATTAGGATAAACATCCTAATCTTAATCTTAATTATCCCATAATCAATATCACACAAAGACTCAATTCATTGTATTGGGCAAAACAAAATGTGATTAATAATCTGATTTAAGAAAAAGAAAACCACAGTTGATGTGTAAGGTCCACATTCTCCTATACATTTTAATAGAAATGCTACAAAACCATTTGTATTACTGGGATACCTACATTAGGAAGGCCACCGTAGCTATAACTCCACAGGCATGGTATGAATGGTTGAAGTCGGTCGACGCTGGGTATTTAACAGCAGCATCTATGATAATCCACCAACCTGTAAAAAACTATGTGGACATCACAGTTTTCAACATGCTCATAAACAACATGATGCTCCTATACAGCTGCTCACTGCAAAAACAGGCAGTGGACATTCCTCTCGAGGCGCACCACAGAAGAATTCAAAGTAACATAACGTTAGAAAAAGGTCTTTGAGAAGGAAAGTGGTGTGCGATATGGCTGAGCTAGAATTTATCAACACATTTTATTCTATTCCATTTTATTTCTGTATGTATGTACTCATTTAACAAAATACTGATCTCCTGCTTTTCCATCCAAAGGCCCCCCTTGAACGCAGCTAACAAGATACATCTTAGGAATATTAAAATAACTATTTTAATATAGTTAAACATGCAACAAAATAATGACATCATGGCAAAAATTAACATAGCAGAAAAGGTACTATTATCACCAGTTACAGCTACTGTGAATGTGTACTTGTCTTTTTTTACATCCGAGATGCGTCCAGAAGCATTGCAGATGGTTTCTCTTGAAATTTCATGGCCTTTGGGCTCCTGTTTACATTTTTCCCTCTATAGCCATGTTGATCTCTCTCATTCCTTGCTAAATCAGGATAACACTTTGTGGCCTGGGCCCATGAAAGCTTAAGATAAAATGTGTAAAGCAGTAATAAAGCTGGTCTTCAAATGTGCTTCAAGTCTGTTTCAGATGCAACAGCCTAACAGGGCATTATGAACAGAATTGCGTGTGCATCTGCCTACATTACTGTTACTGCCCAGCAGACCTTCTGTTTTAGGGCTGCCATCAGGGCAACACAAAACCCAACATAAAACCATACATGTAAAATTTAGCAACAAAAAATCTTAAAAACCAACAACAGTTACCTAAGATGCACAAAGCAACAAGTCAGACCAAAAACTTTTAAAAAACAACAACAGCTGGGAAAAAACATAAACTGTCTGAGCTATCTGACTGAGCTTGGTACAGTTTAAAACATGATCAGGCACACATTTACAAGACTGGATCTAATCAAATGATTACTGATGTCAATTGAACATAGTATTAAATTTAAGAGCGGTCAGGAAAACAATTAGGAAACGTATACACACCAGCACCCCGGCTGCAATAGAAGCAATTGTGTTCCGTTTCTCTCCCCAATCAACGCACTCGGAGCATCTCATGTTTTCAAGGAATCCAGACATGTTTCAGCTTGTGAAAATACCTAGAATGGAAAAAAATGTCAAAACATGATTAAAGCCTACCTTTAAGAATTCTTTTTTTTTTAAGATATAGTTTTGCATGTATAAGACACACACAAACAAAATAGATTTATCTGAATTTGAATAAATATTTCCTAGGCTAAGTAATCTGCTCCCTTAGGACCCAGCCTTATATTTTTCACAAATGGCAGCAGATAAGAACTTTCAGAACAGTAGTTCCCAAACCTTTTAGCATCAGGATTCTCTTAAAACAAAATTTTCACTTTATTAGCCAAACTTCTGTGGTTATAGTGGTGATTGGGCAACAGCACTCCCCAAAGCAGGGGGTTCTTTTTTTTAACCCTTGATGCACATAGACTAATCTACCCTGTCAATTTTGCAAACCACTTATGGCCCACTAATGGGCCATAGTTTGGGAACCACTGCTTTAAAGTAACAGCCACCGAATTGAACAGGGTTTACTTCTGAATAACCATGCATGAGATTGTGTTCTAAATCAGCAACCATTAGTATGCTGTACAAAACTCTACATTATCATCAAGTGGTCTTCTGCAACCATCCATTCTTCTCAATGGAAACTGTCCAACAGACATTCCCAAAGACATTTCTTTGGTGGTCTCTGTGCTGACCACAACCCAGAGATCTGAGCTGCGATTTGGCTACAATCATTACAAAAGGAAGTGGTCCCGATGGCTGACACTGGCCAATTGATGATAAGATTGCCCAAGCTGAACCAAGGCTCCACTGTGGCTGCAAATCTGTAAAACTCAAAAGTCTACTAACAGTGAGGAGCAGAATCTTCGTGCTGACTAACATATTTAGAATCACCTGGCAATATTACTAATAGTATAATCCTATGCACACTTACCTGGGAATCAACTCCTTTGAATAAACTTGGACTTACTTCTGAGTAAATGTGCATAGGCTTGCCCTCAAAGAGGAATATTTATATGTTGCTTTTCAGCCAAAGAAGATGCCCTGCCCCACTAAGGGCTCCTTTTCTGAAAATTATACTTGATAGTGCTATACTAATAATCAGGGTTGATGTGAGGAGCTGGGGCAAAGCGCACCACCAGGCCATTTTTCTACAACGTGAGTAGTAATGCCATCAGGAGAAGCACTTGAGTGCTGCCTTTGAAACTTTTTTTCAAAGAACCTTAGATGGAAAAAACAGCATTCAGCTCAGAGAGAGGCAACCTCAGAAATCTGTCTATGGGCATTAATGCTGATCTGGCCTACCTCCAGGTGCAAACAGGCTGATGGACAGAAGGAGCGGAGAAAATAAGCCTGGATCATGTCCTCTAGAGAAAGGAATGGGCAGAGCTGCTCGTTTCACTGGAGGAGAGGATCCCAAGGAGATCAAGGCAGTTGAAACAAGCAGAACTCACCGCATTCCCTAGTCTGCCTTCTGTATTTAACTGGGCTGTGTGTGTGTTTTTTTTAAATCCCACCTTTAAAAATGGAAACATTCAAACCCATCACAACCTCATTTTGAGCTCCTGGGACAAACTAAACTACGCCTTTCAATTAAATCATCAACAACTTGCAAAAGTAGGAATAACTGCCAGGTGAACACTCTTAATGCAGAAATTCAAAGTCAATTTCAATTGTGTAGTTGTTGTGCAGCCCTAGCAGGGGTGGGTGTGCAACAGGCAGCCCATCTGCTTTAAGTTGTACCACTACACATAATGAAAAAAACAAATTAGGGAGAAAACAGCCACTGGGTGGGATGCTGTGTTTGGGCAAAGAGGGACAGTTGCACTCCATGATCCCCCAGAAGAAGCCAGGCTGGCTAACCCTATGTTAGCCGATGACTATCAGCCAAAGAGATGGGGCTGCCACACCCAGGCTTTCCCTGGGCAACAGGGTAACAGCCCTGTTGGGCATCCAGGTTTCCCCTTAAAGGATTATAGGAACAAAGGTGCAGCCTCCTTGGGCATCCTGGCTGTGCCTGCTGCCTCAAAGGATTATGGGAGCATCCCTCTTGGGCTTCTAAACCCATCCCCCAAAGGATTATGGGAGTATCCCCCTTGGGCTTCCAGGCCTTGGTCCCAAAGGATTATGGGAATAGGAGACCAACCTGTTGGGCACCCAGACCAAGGACCCTGCCCCACAGGACGATGGGAACAGAGGAAGAAGAGCAGCAGCAACCCCAAACCCCCGCTCCTCTTCCTCCTCACTTATCCCCCCCCTTAAGGGGTCCCTTGAGCAAACCAGCTCCCTCACCTGACCGACCTCTTTGCAGCCAACCCCGCCCCTGTCCCTGCCAGGTAAACAAAGCGGACTCCAGTTGTTGAGACCCGGATGTTGAGAGGACCCAACGCAGACTCGCAGACAAGAAGCTGTTCCGGCGCAGGCGCGTTGGCGGCGTCGCGCTGGCAGATGCGGAAGACAAGCTTGCCGGATATGCGCATGCGCCCTAGGGACGCTGCTGAGGGTAGAGGAAGGAGGGGTAGAGACCATAGAGACCAAGAAGGTTACCTCCTTGGTAGAGACATACTCTCTACTGGGTAGAGAGCTTTTCATGAGGGTAGAGCAAGAAGGTTGGATAACAGGAGACGACATGACGTCATTTTCTTGAAGCCATGGATATACAAAATGGCTGACTCAGATCATTCCCGCCAAGGAGGAGGATTGCCGTGAATTCACGAATAAAAATCTCCCTGCACGTGTGTAAAAGTTAATCTCAACCTCTTTAATCATGCCTGCGTGTTCTGCATACGGGTGTGCGAATCGCTGTACGAAAAATGGGATTTAATTTCCACGGAAAGATTCATGTATTCACATTACATCGGTTCAATAAAACTACCGTTCAGTGAGCGCATTATTTTTGAAGCTGTGTAATTTCTTGTTCCTAGCAGTCTTATTCACCATTTTCTGACACCCACTGTTAATGGTCTAGAAGGTAAAAAAAAAAAAATTCCCCCCTCCTTTCTTCCCCCTTCCCGTTTACACGTTTTTCCCCGCCTTCCATTTTCTACTGTAATATTTTCGAAATTCTGAACATTAACAGAATTTGTTTTATTGGGGGGGGGGGTAAGTGTAGAAGTTTAAAAAAATACTCTTAATAGTCTAGAAGTCAAAAAGAATTACTCTCATATTGACAACTACTTGTGTTATGAAGAGATTTTAATGTAATTTTCCAATATATTTATCTAATTTTTGCCCACCCTCCCCTTTTTTTTCTTTCCTTCCCGTTCACACTTTATTTCTGCTTGTGTAGATTTCAATAAAGTCTGTCAAAATAGTGCAATCTGAGTTAAAAAAGACAGGATTTCGTCCGGTAAGTTCAGTAATATAATTATGAGGAATTTAACCTTGTAATTGCATATTAACTCATAATAAGGTTACCAATAATGTTTCTACACGATCACACGTTTTTATTTTCGTAAGTTTTTATTTCAGGAGTAAACTATTCAGTCCTAAACAGTACGAGCAAAGCAATCTGAAATACTTGGAATGAGGATTGTTTTGAGTATACAAACATGGCTGCTAAGCCCGCCCACTGGCTTCATTTGGCTCCTACTAATTCTTAAGACATGTCCTCTCCAGTTATCTAACATGCTTGGGGTAGAGTTAGAGTTAGCGCCTGTCAAGGAGTTTAACCTTCTTGGCGCCTCTGCGTTCGGGGGAAAATGTCGGTTATTGCGCATGTCAAGGTAGAAGGCTCGCGCGTGCGCTGTTTAGCCCTGCTCCATTGGGCTACATCGTAGCAAGGGACTGAGACAATTGTAGCTTACTTAGGACCAGCTTTGCAGGTCTATGGTGAGAAAACAAAACTGGGGAGAAGTCCCCTCCATGTCTACTCAGAAGTAAGTCCCACTGAGTTCAATGGAACCTACTTCAAGGTAAATGTGCACAGGATTGCAGTGTAAGACTGCAGTCCTGGGCACACTCACCTGGGTACAGGTACGGCTGAATTTAGTGGCACTTGCTTCTGCGTAGATGTGCCTGGGACTGCGCCATCCAGAGAGGTAGGCTTTGCAACAGAAACAGCTTTACAGAACTTTCCTAGGCAAGTCTACTCAGAAGTAAACCCCAGTGTGTGAAGTGGGGCTTAACTCCCAGGAAAGTGTGCATAGGACTGCAGCCTCGATGCCTCTCCTTGTTTGCCACAATAGCCTTCAGGAGGCCTGTGAAGAAGAGGAGCTCTTTTGACACTTGGTACCAAGTACGGCTGTGAGAGCTGGACCATAAGGAAGGCGGAGTGCCGAAGAATAGATGCTTTCGAATGATGGTGTTGGAGAAGACTCTTGAGAGTCCCCTGGATTGCAAGGAGATCCAATCGGTCAATCCTCCAGGAAGTCAAGCCTGATTGCTCCCTGGAAGGACAAATCCTGAAGCTGAAGCTCAAATACTTTGGCCACCTTATGAGAAGAGAGGACTCTTTAGAAAAGACCCTCATGCGGGGAAAGACTGAAGGCAAAAGGAGAAGGGGGCAGCAGAGAATGAGATAATTAGATCATGTCACCAAAGCAATGTATGTGGGCGAACTCTGGAAGCTAGTGGAGAACAGGGAGGCCTGGTGTGCTGTAGTCCAGGGGGTTGTGAGGAGTCAGACATGACTTAGCCACTGAACAACCACCACCACCAAGTTCTTTGTGAGAATGTTTGTCTCCTGTCAGTGGCTCTGTAAGTTTGCACCTTATCTAAAGTATTTGAAACCCTACGGCTATTAGAGATAGCATGTTGGGAGTGCAGGGCTGAATCTCCTGAAGAAAGCCAGAGCCAACTCCTACTTGGGGCATCAGAATGTTAACATAATGCTGCTCTAAGTCTAGAAGGATTTCCTGCTACATGCAGGGGGTTGGACAAGATGACCTCATATGCACCTTAACAACTCTATGATTCTATGATTGAGGTTTGTTAATAGGATCAGCAGGTTTTTATCTATGATTGTTAATATACTGAAATGGAATTACTGGAGCAAGAGAGCCTGCTCATAGAACACAGTGATTAGAATATGGACCCAGTTAATGCTTTTCAGGCTTGGAAATGTAACAGCAGTGTCAAATCTCAGCTCACTGCTGTAGAATTATCAGGTAATTGTAGAACTGCTTGGACTCCTTGAAGATGTTCACAGAATTGCTAATGGTAGCCCTCAAAATTAACTAATGGATGAAATCAGCTCTTCAGTTTGCCAGCCAGGATTGTATTCCAGGGTCTGTCTTGCCCCAGACAAGGTGAACTGAAATGGCAGTTAATTTTGAAAGCTTGAAGTTTAATACCTGCCAACTTGTTATGCAAAAACCTGTTTCCAGAAATCCCTTATTCAGATACACAGCACGTTGGTTTTATGTTTATCAGTCTCCAGCACCGCTGAAGACAACTTGCTAGTCATGAAACAAATGAGGGGGGTGTAGTTAAATCTTTATTATATGTTTTGTTCACATTTTTAAATACCATCCCTCCTCCAAGAAGCTCAGGGTGTAAGTTCCTTCCTTCCTTTTGTCCTCACAACAACCCTGTGAAGTCGGTGAGGCAGAGAGCGAATGGTCAAAGGTTACCCAGGACGTTTCACAGCTGAGCTGGGATTTGAACCCAGATCTTCCAGGTCTAAATCCAGCTCTTCATACATGATTAAGATCCTACTGCGCGTGCTTTTGCTCATCTGCAGCCTCAGCTGGTGCATTTTTTAAATTAAACAAGGATTTTAGACTACTGCAAAATGATAATATTGTCATAGGTGCAATATATTCCAGATGTTGAAAGAGCACATGGTGGTGGCTGCTTACGTAATTTAAAGTCATTTATCTACTCCAAGTTCATGTAACCATGATTTCAACATAAAGCTTACACATCAATTTCTCAAGATGTTGAGACCAAGGAAACATAAATGTACAATTGTACACAATAAATTGACTGAAAATGGCAAAGGAATCCCAGCAGGTGTTGGGTACCATCCAAAGGGCCCCGGCTTGTACTACATCCCTCTCAGCAGTCTCGGGTGTAGAAGGCATGCAGAACAAGGTGCATGTAGAAACTGTCCCCTTATTTTTGGGAGGCTGTTTCATGTCTGTACAGATAGGCTGAGATTGCCATTAGTGGGACTGATGCACAACCAAGGTCAGCCTAAGAGTTTGGTAAGTTTCTCTTGTGGCAGCAGTTCTGCTGATAACACAAAGACCAATGAAATACAGTCATGCCCCAGTTTCCACGGATTCGGAATCCATGGATACTGGGATGCCTATTAAAAAGATAAAGGTTTCCCCACGACCGAATGGTCTAATCATGACTGACTGTAGGGGGCGGTGTTTATCTCCGTTTCTAAGCCTGTAGAGCCGGCGTTTGTCCAAGGACAACCTTCTGTGGTCACGCGGACGGCATGACTATACGCACGGAACGTCGTTCCCTTCCCACCAAAATGGTCCCTATTTATCTACTTGCATTTTTACGTGCTTTCGAACTGCTAGGTTGGCAGGAGCTAGGACAAACAATAGGAGCTCACTCTGTTGTGCAGTCCTGAACTCCCAATCTTCCGGTCAGAAAGCCCAACAGCAGCGGTTTAACCCGCAGCACCACCACATCCCATTAAAAAGATAAGGGAACATTAAACAAATCTTTTTACCTTGTCTCAGCAAAACCACTGATGGTCCCCTATCTTTAAAAAGGCACCCCCAGTATCCATGGTTTCAGGTATCCATGATGGGGTCTGGAATAGTACCCCAGCAGAAACCGGGGCATACCTGTAACACCAATTACAGCAGAAACAGTAAAATAGTAACCTTGTAGGTCACAGCTTCATCTGTGTCCTTAAACTACAGTTTAGACACTGCTGCCGTCTTCTGAGAGCTGCAGAAGGCAAGTCGCCTCTTGGAAAAGGTGCTCAAACACTCCTAAAACATCTTTATGATTTTCAGTGATCTAATTCTCAGAACAGCAACAAAGCCAGAAAAAGCAGCATTACAAAGTGCTCTAGTTTACAAGTATGTCCTTGTTAGCTGCAGACATTTTAGCTGTATCTTTGGGGCATGGCATTGGACTATATATGCCAGCCATCCAGTAAACCATCCTCAATGAAACTCGATACACTGATCGGAAGAAATGACTTGTAGTTCTTGGAAGAAGGGCCTGGGTCACATGTCATTAGCGCATAGGTGTAGCATCCCCCTTTAATCCAGAATTGCTCAGCAACAGATCACATTAATAAGTTTATTACTGAAACATGAGTAGACTAGTATTTTATTGAGCACAAATTTATCCAAAACCTTTTACAGGAAATACAAGCGTCCTATGTCACTATCAGGGGTAACAGCGCATCAGGCTTGACTGCCCATTGGTTGCATTGTTTTAAATACCTGACATTTTTAAATCAGAAATGTAATACATCTTTTCTCCTCCAAACACCAAAGACTGTTAAGCAATACTGCCGGCCACTAAAAGTTAAGCGTTACCTTAAAAAGTTACCGCTGGCTAAAGGCTAAGCATACCGCCGGCTAAAAGTGTTGCAAACATGCAATAAAGCACATTTGGGACATGTTACTCCTTGCGCTGGGGTGGCGCTCACTCAGCATCAAGCCCCAATATGAGCGGATGGCCAGCCGGCGTTCCAGCAGCACTGGCCACTCATAAGCCTGTTTTTTTTGGGGGGGGGGAGCAGGTAGGGAGGGGGGCAGAACCAGGCAGGGGGAGGAGCTGGTCGTGGTTTCCACCACCAGATCATATCCCTGGAGGTGGCTCGGGCAGCGTGACAAGGGACTGCTTGATTCATAGCCAGCAAAATAGCTGGTGGTGAGCCGAGGAGCCCTATTGTGGGCAATGGGGCTTTCCCTGGGGTAAGGGGACAAACATCCCCTTCTCCCAGGGAGACTTCAGCAGCTGTCTCGCTGCTGCCGGATGCAGCAGCAGCCTTGTGGCTACCACTGTGCCTGCAGCTAGGCAGGTTTGGATTGGGTTTCTAATTGATCTTTTCTGGAGTTCAGCACCCTTCGACTTGCCACACCACAAAGAAACGTTCTAGCAACTTTTTAACAGTGCCTAGGCTGCAACTTCAATATCTTGTTAAAAATTCCGTAGAACAACTTTGATGTGAACCAACCAATAATTTAAATCAAATCACAATGGGTAGCATCTTCACCAGAGCTTTAATATAAATACATCCCTTTATTGTATACAAAAAGGCATTAATTTTTTCTCCACAGCAGCCTCGGATATGATTGAAAGAACTGAATCTTCTAGACAAGCTGTTTTCCATCTGAAAGTGTGACTTGATACTTATCCCCAAGAAAGAACTGCGAAGGCTGAGTTGCTTGTGGATCTGCAGCCAAGATTTAAACCTGTTGCACAAATATTCATGTACTGGGATTCAACTGAACAGAAAAAAGACACTCTTGACAAGGGCGTTATTGAAGGCAACCTCCATCTTTGCGCTCAAGTCTGTTTTACTTTTACGCCTTTTGCAAGACAGAAGTTGTACACTTGGGCGACCCTTTGTGCCGCCAGCCCCCAGAACCTTTCAGTCTAGACGGCCGTTCCTCTTTCCAGGTTCTGCTTAATCTCTGCTGTGTACTTTCCGTAGAATCTTTCAGCCTTTTTATTGAACTTGGCATTCCTCTCGTTGATGTAGTCAATATCTGCATCATCATTGTAAGGTCGTCTCCGGCTGTACTTGTCACGTTTTTGAATTCTGGAAGAGAAATTGATGCATTGAGACTTGACCCTTAAGTGATGTGCTTAATGTTAAACAATACACGCTGCTTTTAAACCATAACAATGCATATCACAAGGTGTGTTTTTCCCCTTGTATTTGCTTATTCTCCTGTAATTGCTTATTTTATTTCAATGCCAAACTGCAGTAGTGGTGGCACTGCCTTCTGCAAGGTGGCAGCTGGAGGCATTTGCCCCTCCCCGACCCTCGCAGGTACGAGACTGCTGAAGAGAGACACACATGAACATTTCTGTTACCAATGCTCAGGAGAGAAAACATCTCCTTTGGCAGGCAGGGTTGCTCAGCCTTTGTTAGCCTTGCACAACAAAGGGGGCAGAAGGGAAAAAAATGATAGAAAACCTGTCGGATGGAGCAGCATGCACTACCCGCTCCCTATCACCCGCTCTAATGCTGTCAGGAGAGTTACAGAACACTGGCTCTTGGACAAAAAGTTACTTACAGGTGTCCCCCAGTATCTGCAGGAGGCAGGTTCCTGCTGCTACCCCAGATACTCAGAACTACAGAGAGCAGCAAACCCAACTCAAATCCCCCATCACAATTCTTTATATTGGTATTTCTATGCCACCTCTATTTTTTTTTTTTTTTTTTAGACAGCATTCAAGGCGGTTTACATGGGTAGGTTAAACCACCATTTTTCAATGGGGTTTTTACAAATATATTCTGTGATTCACGGTCCTGAATCGCCAGATCTTGCTTCCACAGTTTGGTTATCTTTCTGGCTGTGTGTCACTGAGCTTCAGCAGCCAATCGTAAATCAAGTCTGGCAGGTCCGCAAGGTTGTACTCCATTCTTTTGCTGGCTGACCTTTCACATACTCCCCTGAAACTCTCACTTGCAGTGGGTAGTGACTCCGTCACTGTTTGTCACAGCCTGGCATTCTGGCTCCCATCCAGAAACATGACAACAGATTCTCCTGCTTGGCTTCAGGCAGTACCAGGCAGTACCATCACTCCACACTTCAATCAGTGATTACGATTCTCCTCTCTTTGCCAACAGCTTTTTCTTTATTTTGCTTTGGAAGAGGAAGCAAACACCAAGAACCTAGTCTTATACTGCTAGAGGATGCTTCAGGAGGTGATTGTGAGAAAGTGGACAGCAGAGGACTTCCTGTTAGTATTCTCACAGTCACCTTCTGTAGTGTTCTCTAGCAGTATGATTCTTAAGTTCTTACTGTTTCTTCTTGTTCCAAAGTGAAATGAAGAAAAAGCTGCCAAGATTTAGTCGAGAAGATTTAGTCGAGAGGGTTAATGCTTCTGTTTGCCAGAAGGTAAGAGCTGAAGATCTGAAGGTCGCCAGTTCGGGACAGCCGGAAGTCTCTGTGAGCGGCAGACCTCGTTAATTGCAACTGATCAACAGCTGAGCTTTGGCTGCCTTGTGTGAGGGGGAGTTGTGCCGAAGTTCAGCTGCTTCTCTGGTGGGAGCAGGGAAGCCATTTATCAGCCAGCAAGAAGACAAACGGGTGGCCAGAAAGAAGGACTAAATCCAGAAAGATCCATCTGTATGTGTGTAGTTCTTGAAAGATAGAACATTTCTGTATAAATTGTAAAAACCTTCGGGTTTCTTAATAAAGTCTGCCTATGTAAACCGTCCTGAGTTATAGTCATTAGAGAAATCTGGTGACCTAAGAAAGGTGGTATATAAATCCAAGTATTATTATTTTATTATTATTTGTAAAGAGAGGAGAATCATAAGAGAGATGGGGGGGGGAGTTGAGAACCATGAATATGGGAACCCCAGATATGGGGGGCATGCACCCGTACACCCTTTTTTTTTTAAAGCTACAAGGATTAAGCTACAATGCACTTTATAACGAATATACTTTAATGAAAAGTTAAAATTTACAAACCTAGCTGTCAAAATTCATGTTAATAGCATGAACAAGAGCCTAGCCCTGAAAGGTTAATAAATAAAGCATTTCTTAATAAAAATGCTTTCACCTGCTAATGAAAAATGGCAGGAGAGGGATCTCCCAAAGACAGACGTTCTACCATGACAGCTCTGCTCCTAGTCAACATTAGCTTACCAGAAGAGTTTGGTGGCAACTGGAGCAGGGTTCTATTGGCAGATCTGAATGTTGCAGGGGTTGCAAGCGGGGGTGGGTGGGGGAAGAGTAGCACTTGTGCAGGAGAACACACTTGTGACATTCTTCCAATGAGCTAAACACCCTCATTAGAACCATGTTAAAATATAACAATTTTACTTACTGTTTCTCAAGATCTGAAACCATTTTATCAACCCCTTCTTTAGAGGGCACATGAGTTCCATGGAGAAGGCTGTTTGAAGTTGGATAAAACTCTTCGCCACTGAATGGGTGAGGGGGAAAAATAAATCAGTGACATCAAGATTGCCAAGGATGCTTTGGTTAAAAGAAATTTCTTTTGAACTTATGTTCCACATCTGTTTACTCTGAAACAGGGGGCAAGAGGGCCTGCCACTGACACATGGAGTCAGACCAACCAATTCAGTTGAGAATGTAAAGGATTAACAGAGGATGTTCTGTTGCAAACTATATGCCTGCATCAATGAACTATATATAAAAGCACTGGAATTTTCCTTGTAACTCATTTTAACGAATTGTTACTTGCACCAATTAGTTAATGGAACTAATTCTTTTTAAGAATTGTGAAATTCATCAGGATCTCTTAAGCATTTGTCTTCTCCAAACCACCCAGTGAATACTGAAAATGCATACTTATGTGTATAAAAGGGGCACACTAAGAATTTCAAAAGAGAAAAGGAATTCTTAAATGTAAAATAAATTCAAATAGTAGCGCAAGACACTCCCAATTTTGTAGGCTCACACTGCAATCCTGTGTGTGTTTGCTCAGACATCACTCCTACCAGATTCAATGGAAATCACTCCCTAGTAAGTGTTTAGGATTGTAGCCTCAGTCTTCCTGTAGATGTCTCCCAGCTTTGATTTGCTTGAGGGAAAAAAAATCTCAGAACCCCAAAGCTATCCTCTGGCCACATATCCAGGCTCTTCAAACTGTGGTTGCCCATAAAGTGCTGGGATAGCCAGTTAAGTGAAACCTGAGCGTCCACAGGCAGCAAGAGAGCCGTCCACAGAAGCGAGCAATGAAGCTCCCATTGTTGACAAAAAATTATTCTGCTGTATCCCATCGACATATGCAAGCCAGTCTCTATGAGTTCAAGAGCGGCCAGGAGACTTCAATAGAACTGACAGCTAGAGGCATCCACAGGGATCCACCACCCACCCTTCTTAGCACTGCTACCCAATAAGAAGCCATATGCTGCCAAACAGCCTAACAGCAAAGAGGAAGCCAGGCTGTCACGGACGATGAGTGAACGGCAGCGTTTCAGCGGATGTTTTACATAAAAATGACTGAGCTGGAATGGAGCTTTCTGTGAGCTGCTGTTACTATCAGTTCTGACTCCTGCTAGGTCAGTCACCTTAACATTCCTGAATATGGTGCATCCTGTGTGTATGGTGTATCCATGGGGGATTTGTTCCAGGTCTCCCCCACCCCACAGATACCCAATTCCCACATCATTAAATCCGCAGAGGGCCAGGATCATGGCATGCAGGGATTTACCTGGGGGCCATGGGCGGCCCACCAGTGGTTGTGTGCGGCCTCCAGGTCGTGTTTGGGAGGCCTCCAGAGGAGGCTGGGAGGCCACACATGACCTCTCCTGTACATGACTGGAATTCACTTCCTGTTGTACCCAGGAAGTACTATGAGGCCTTCCAGCTGCAGGCTCAGCATCCATAGATACCCAAATCTGTGGATGCCAAGTCCATGGATAAGGGGAACCCACTGCACATAGAAGCCAGTTGGGTGCATAGTTGCACTACTGAAGATGCTAGACGACAGACAAATAAAAAGGGAAGTCAGATCTACCTCTCTTCCTTTAGCTTTTCATACTTCTCCAGGTCAGGTCTGATCTGCCTGGTCAGCCTTTGGTACTGGCGCAACTGAGCAGCTGCATAATCTGTAGAACGAAGTAAACCACCTTCAGACAGAAATCTTTTGCATACAGGCTTCTGTTTTCTTCATTTCTAAGAGCTGGAAATATGTAGACAAACTCTTCGCCCTTACCTGAAAAGCCAAGATCAGGATTTCTCTTCTTTCTCTTTCTCTCAAATCGCTCAGCATCTTCTGCGCTGATTTCCAGCAGCTTCACTCTTTCATAATCTTCTCCTTTTGCAGCACACTCCTGGGTTATTGTGAACAGGTTTTAACAAAATGTTAAACGCACCGATTCTCAATCTTGATCCAGCAGCATCTTCCATATACTAAACATGCCCAAGTCATATAAGGCAACAGTCCAGAGTTCCTTTAACTGGTGCAGATTTTTTCTTCTCCTGAAATCTCAAAAGATGCAGACTAAAAGAGCAAGCTCAAAATTCTATGCTTTGATAATAAAAGCTATGTGCTTAATGTTACACAATACAGGCTGCTTTTAAACCATAACAACGCACATCACAAGATGAGGTTTCCCCAGTTTCTCATTTGTGAGACCTTATCCCCTGAAGTGTGTTGTCACGTATTCTCCTGGCCTCAGACAAGTCACTGTCAGTCTACCATATGCAACATGTGAATAATTCTGATCTACCTTACGAGATAGTGTATGTGACATAAGGAGCCGTAAAGTACCTCCAATGCCAGCGGCCACACGCACCCCAGAGGGAACTTTGCAAGCTGGCAAGCTGTGAGTCCACCGCTCTCCAGCAATGCGGCCTTTCCAGGTGGGGCATTCCGGAGCAGGGGAAGGGGCGGAGCAGGGGGCAGGAGTGGCAGTGATACTTGCTGTTGGATCCCGACCTACATGGAGGCCCTCAATAAATAGCCAGTGCAGAAGCGAGGAGACCCATCACCCACCCGCAGGAAAAGAGGACGAACGTCCCTTCCCCCCCCACGGAGCTTCCCGCAGATGCCTGGCTGCTGAGGGATGCAGCATAGGATTGGGCTGCCATAAAGTGAAGATATACATTCAATTGAAGATGTATAGGATCATCTTGCAAGGAATAAATGTGAGCACAGCTCACTCAGGTTTCTTGCAGAGTTTTTGCATCACAAGGTAGAACTTTAGGACTAGACCAAAAATGCATCATGCTGACTGGTCTGATGAAGAGTCAGAGACTTATATCACTTATATGAGCTTTACCTTTTTCTTTTCCTCCACTTTCAGCTCCCATTCCAAACGGCTCTTTTTTGCTTCCCAGTTTGCTGGCAGCTTCAGCCTTTTATCCTCCTCCACAACTTCCTGGTGATTTAATTTGCGAGCTTCATTCTTAAAAACAACAATAAAGAATGATCATGTTTTTAATCCTCCACATTCTTAGCAATGGACAATTCCAAAGAACAGAAACTGGAAGGGTGGTGAGGGGAAAAAAGGAAGAGCTGTACTGAACTCCATCATTTCAGAGGGAATTGTTCCACAGATGCAAAAAAAAAATATGTGTAAACATCTTCATAACCCACCTATACTCTGTTGATGAGGGACTGAGAAAACAATTTTATGCAGAAGATCTATACTTGGTTTATAATACAGACCCTGATCATAAGTCCTATATGAATTTTGAGGTAGATGAATTTTGAGATCCTGAACAAAACGGCATCCTATACAACTTATAGCACAATCCTAGGCATGACCAGTGGGGCTTACTCCCAGGAACATGAGCATAGGATCGCCGCCTTATGCCCAGGTTACCAGATTACCCAAGGTTTTACTACCCTCCTTTCAGGCATGCCCTAAGAGGATCTGAAGAGAAAACTCATCCACCTCAAAATTCCTACAGGACTTGTAGTTAGGAATCTGTTATTGCCTGTAGACAAAGAGAAGCCTCAAATGTTTGGAAATAAACTGATATTTACACAAGTGACCACAACTTGGAATCAGATCATTAGCACCATTGAGTATGCGTAATGGTAAACTTAGGCATTCCACCTTGTTTGCTCAAGTGCCTACAAGAGTTCCAATATTGAAAGCCATTTTCCCTTCAATTCCTACTGCCCTAGTTCCTACTGTGTGGAATTGTTTGGGGACATCACTAAAAATCAGATGGCAAGAGATGTGATACAAGACCTGCATCTGAAGTTTAAAGGGCAAGTAATGTGTTTTTGTCTCAGTGGGGTTACAAAAGAACCCCAGTGGGAATTCTGCTAGACATGAACAGCAGAGTGACTGCAGCTCAGGGGGAAGTCCTTGTTTTGCACAAAGAAAGTCCCAGGTAGAATCGCCAGATTGGGCTGGGAAAAAACAGAGCCCAAAACCTTGGAGAACCAAAGTCATCACAGACAATAGGGAGCCCAAGGAACCCATAGCCTGACTCAGACAGGCTATGACAAACTTTCAGCAGGTTACTGCCTCAGGCACATTTCAGCTAGTTCGGAAACAGGAGCCAGTGCGGTAAACACTAGCATCTAGGTCTCTTACCCTTTTCAAATGAAGCTCCCTGAATTTTCTAAGCCGCTCCTCCCTCTTCTGTGCTTTCACATCTTCTTCTGCAGCAGGATCTTCTGTGATGCTAGGAGAAGCCTAGAACATAATTCACAGACATCAGAAGTGAAAAATCTTCTTGAACAATTGAGCACTTAGACCCACAATGCAAAAAGAGGAGTTACACTTTTGGCATCACATGACTGTGTATGCTTAAAAACTTCTGTTTTTAAGACTGTTTCAAGGTATGATATATGGGACAAATGTGAGGGTTTTTGCAAATACTGTACTATTTTTTACCCAAGTAAACAAACCTTTCTGATCTCTTGCATTTTTTTTTCACCCCCCCCCACATTTCTAAAAAGCCTTTTTGTTGCACTAACATGTTTTTAAAAAATCATAGCCAAGGTTTGGGAATAAAGAAAACAGTTCAAAGTGACTTTAGAAAATCAATAATGATAATGAAAATCAATACTAATGACGGTAACTACCAAAATCCTCCCTCAATATTATTTTTGTTTCCCTCTGAATCACAAAAGGAGAAGGGGGCAATCACCAAAGTCAGGGATGGGAAAGAAAAACAAACCTTAAAACCAAAGGCAAATTTTTCACTCTTGTTATTTGCCCCCCCCCTCCCCCTGCATTTAATTTCCTCCGTTCCACAAATGAGTCTGAGACAAGAGTCCAAGACAATTGTCAACCCAACACAGACCAATATTTATCATCTCTCTTTATATAACCCCTGCTAACCTCTTTATATAACCCCTGCTAACTGGGCAAGAGGCACTTTTTCAAGCGGTGTCCTCTCATATTTAGCAGGGGGAGAGCAATTGTCCCTCTTCACCCCAGCACAGTGTCTTTCTCGTGACTGTTGCTGGTGGTGTTCTCCATTCTTTTAGATTGTGAGCCCTTTTGGGACAGGGAGCCATTTAACTTTAATGTTATTATTTGCCTGTAAACCGCTTTGTGAACTTTGTGTTGAAAAGCGGTATATAAATACTAGTGATTGATTGATTGATCTCCAATTTGGGGTGCTGCTGGTAGTAGGGGAGCAAAAGGGTTACGGCTGAGTAATGAAGCCCCTGCTCAGCATGCAGAAGGTCGCAGGCATGAATTTTTCCCTGGAGATGAGCAGGGAAAGAGCCCCTGCCAGCCAGGATTGGGAATCCAAAGATAACTGAACTAAGGCCTGCCTGGGCAGAGGGCAGGCTTCTGTGTTTCTTCTCCAGAATCACAATGTGAGTGGGAAGGAGGGGAGACCTTAAAGAAGACAAATCACCTAAACCAGTGTGTGTGTATGTGTAGGCATGGGGAAAAAAAAAAAAGCCTGAACCCAAATGCGAGCTGCCCTGAGCAGTGGCGTCCCTACGGGGGGCGGGGGGGGGGGAGAACTCTAAGTTTTGCAAGGAGCCTTACCCTCCCGTGTAAATCGCTCCTCTCTCTTGCCGCTATAGCCAGTAAGCAATGCCAAGATGTTGCGTTTCCCCCTGAGGATTGGCTAAAGTGGAATGGGAAAGGAGCAATTTCCACAGCCAGGTAAGGCTCCTTGCAAAACTTAGAGCTCTGCCCCCCCCTGTAGGGACGCCACTGGCCCTGAGGGCTTCTTGGAGGCTGGAAAGGCAGGATACGGATGTCTAGATAGACAAACACAATGGCAGGTTATCGTCCCTCTGTCCTCCCAACCTCAAAATAGCCCCACCGGCACAGTTTTCTCACCCCCGATTGCTTTTGTTTTTCACATAATACATATAAATATCTAAATGAGATGAAAGGAGGAGAGGGGAGGAGAGGAGAGGCCGCGCCGCCGCCCCCCCCCCGCGGAAGCGATCCTCGCCGGCCCAGCCCCAGCAGCACTTCCGAGGGTGGGCTGGGGAGGGGGATCCCTGCCTGAAAGGCGGGGGGGGGGCGCTGCTGCCAGCCGGGGTCGGCCGCACTGAGCTGGCCGGGCCTACTCGGTGTGGCCCTCCTGGAAGCGCCGACGAGGACTGCCAGGCGCCGACGACCCCGCGCCGCCCCCGCCGCCTCATCCCTCCGAGCGAAAACCCACCACAGCCGCCGCCATCTCTTCCAGGCCTCCTTCGCAAGGGCGGCTTCCGCCTTTCTCGCTTCCGCTTCCTCCCAGTAACGTCGTCGTCGCCGGGAGGGCGGGACAACAAGAAGCTTCATGCGGGACAACCGCGGGGACTAAAGAAAAGAACACTCAGACAACCATAGACGTTCCGGGCTAGAGCGACGCAGAGGCCGCGACTTCCGGCCCATGCTTTCTGGGGCGGAAGCCGCCTCTAAAAATGGGGGGGAGGGACCGTTTCTGGAGGCTCCCTTGCAGGAAGGACCCTCTGCAGGAAGAAAATGGAGCTGAGTGAGAACGTTAATTTGTTTATTGGAAGAATTTATACCCCGCCGTTCCCATGCCCAAGCAAATGCTCAAGGCGGCTTGCAAAGAACTTAAAAGTGCAATGCAACAAACAGTAAGTGAAACACATTAGTAAAGGCATTAATCAATCAGTCAATCAATCATTTATACACACCGCTTTTCAACACAAAGTTCACAAAACAGCTTACAGGCAAATAGTGATAATAATAAGGTTAAATGGTTCTCTGTCCCGAAGGGCTCACAATCTAAAAAAATGCAGAACCTCACCAGCAACAGCCACTAGAAAGACACTGCGCTGGGGTGAAGAGGGACAATTGCTCTCCCCCTGCTAAATATAAGAAGAGGCGCACCACTTGAAAAAGTGCCTCTTGCCCAGTTAGCAGGGGTTAGCGTGAAAAAACAGTAATTAAAACCAGTTATGAAGCTTAATGATGATGTTTAATGTTTTTAATGAGTTTGTTCAGGTATAAATAAAGAATATACGGTATGTCACTTTTCAGCAGGAGTAGTTCACAAAGCGGTTTACATAATAAAATAAATCAAGAAATGGCTCCTGGTCCCTAAAGGGCTCCCAGTCTAAAAAGATAATACAGAAGAGACACCAACAACAGCCACTGGGAAAGATGCCATGCTAGGGTGAAGAGGGACAGTCGCTCTCCCCCTACTAAATAAAAAAGAGTCCCGCTAAATCAGACCAAAGGCCCATCTATCCCAGTTTCCTGTATCTCACAGTTACTCACCAGATGCCTGGAGCACACAAGACAAAAAGATGCCTGCATCCCCTTGCCACTCTCTTGCACCTGGCACTCAAAGGTAGCCCACTTCCAAAACCTGGATGATGTGTATATCCATCATGGCTTGTAACCTGGGATTGACTTTATCTATCAAAGCCACTTTTAAAGTGTCTGGGCCACTTGCCATCACTACCTCCTGTGGCAAGGAGTGCCACAGATTCATTGCACGCTGGGTAAATTAATATTTCCTTTTGTCTGTTCTCACTCTCCTGACCATCAATTTTAGTGGATGTCCCCTGGTTCTGGTGTGCTATGACAGGGGAAATAATACCCCCCTGTTCATCCCATGCATAATTTTATATGTCTCAGTCATGTCCACCCTGCTTGCAGGGAGGTGTCTTATTTTGTTCTACACTTCAGGGAGCTGTGAAAATGGCATCTTCTTCCCACGGTCTTAAGTGGCGTTGCCCAAGCCCTTCCACCACCTTTGTATTCTGCTACCTCTGTTGCGTGTGTGTATACCCAGCTTTATCTCTCATCAAAGCAGTCTTGTGAAGAAGGTTGTGATCCTTTTCCATTCTAAACTTGGGGAACAGAAACTGAGATACAGCCATGTCACTTTCATTTGGGAAGGGGGAGTGGCTATAAAACCACATAACAGTGGCAAACCTCTGCTCCAAAACCTGACACGCACACATTTTAGAGAGCAATTTTTTTTGTTTTTTTCTGCAGATACAAGACTAGAAAAGAACAAGACATTGGACATCTGAGTTTTTGAAATAAAAATCTACCCCCTTTCCCACAGCCTTTTGGCGAGAGCTCAAAACGTGTCTGTTTTGTCTGGCATTTGGGTGATGGGTCTGTCCTTTTTGCCTCTGTAATACTGTGGCTTGGCTGCTTCTCTCTGAACCAAATACTTAACCCCAATCTCTCTCTCTCTCTCTCTCTCTCTCTCTGTGTGTGTGTGTGTGTGTGTGTGTGTGTGTGAGAGAGAGAGAGAGAGAGAGAGAGAGAGAGAGAGAGAGTAAAATGATTTTATTGTGATACGTTGTGCATTTTTTGTGGAATTTTGTAAGTTGCTTAGACATTTGATTTGGCATGGGAAAAGTGGGATTTGATGATGAGAATAATGATATGCAGCTTGTGTGAGTAGCATACTGCTGAAATGGAAGAAGTTCTTTATGCTCAGATTATGCAGTTTGCTGGTTCAGTATAAGCAATAGCTTGAATCAGCCTTGTTGTTATCATTCATTTTGTTTTGTTGCTGTTTTGTAAGCAGCTTATTGTTTTTATGTGTTTGTCTCTTTTTGTTTAATGTTTATTGTGTTTGCCAATAAAGGTTTTGAATTGAATTGGTTCAGTTTGCACTAAACACGAGGATGCTGGCATGATTTTCAGAAAGCAAGCCTACCCTTCAAATCTGCCCAGAAAACCATATTTATCTCTCCTAAAATGTATTACCCATTCAAATTTGTCTTTTTGGCTATTCTTACATCTGAACATGTGATGGCAGCAGAGCTCTAAGCATTCACCCTCAAAAGTAACATACTGCGCCCAGTTTAATTTTCCCATCAAATGGCTTTGCCACCCCTCCTTTTCAAAATTTCAAGAACAAAGGGTACAGTGTCTCTGAGCATGTGCAGAGTGTTTCTCCCCTCTAAAGAATACAACTTTTCCTTTAAAAAGGCAATGCATGCAAGTTTTTGAACAGTGCAATGCTTTCCCCAGATTGCCAGATCTTAGGTTTTCAGGCAGAGGCTCACGTTATGAAGGTTCACCTGTGAATTAAGTTTAGGGTTTTCAACTCTGGCTAAAGCAATTCCTGGAAATGTTCTTCCCCAACAGGATGTAGCTTTGGAAATTCTTAAGCTATGTGCATCACAGGTTAAACAAGCTGCTACTTGGGGGGGGGAGAAATCACCCTAACCACTGCCCAATCACAATTGTAGCCACATTCCTTAATCACGATTATAGCGCACGCGTGCACACACACACACACACACATGCACACACGCACACTCGGCTCAGTTTCTCTTTCCATAGGGCTCAATACATTTTCCTATCAGCTACCTGCTTGTCAGTTTCACAACCCATCATCCATCAGGCAGAGATCCACTGGTGGGTCCTGAGCCCTAGTTTGGGAAACACCTGCAGTAGGGATTTGGGTTTTTTTTCTGTAGCACCAAGATGGTGGTCTTAGGGTGCCATCCTAAGGCACCCATCGCACCAACGCAACATCATAGCGTCAGCACGACACACTGCCTGCAGCGCCGGTCCTGTTGCGCCTGCGCTAGGCCTCCCTTGCATCGGCCGAAGCCAGCCGGCGCAAGGGAGGCTCTGTGTCCAAGTAGACATAGGATTGGCGGGGGGGGGGGAAGGGAGGTTGGGGGCAGGATGTGGGCGGGCTCCGAATTCATCCCTAAGGCTGAATCCTAAGCCCATCTGGGAAGCTGTGTGGCCCCAATTCGGGGCCTGATCTGAGTAGCACATGGCACAGCCCCAATTCGAATCTGAGTAGCGCATTGGGGAGGCTGGAGCTTCCCCAACGGTAAGGGCGCAAGCGTGCCACGGAGAGGCTCCAGCCTTCCCTACCCAGCTTAGGATATGGCACTGGCCAGGAAGCCTCGCCAGTCCGACGCTGCGATTGCGCTGTTGGTAATTAATTTCAGAGTTCTGCTGCCTGCTTTGCTCTCCTTGCTCAGGAGATAGCATAGATGGGCCTTTCCATCCCGCCTGAATTCTGACTGATGCACTATACGTCTATGATAGATACTGTAAAGCTGCTTCATTTTAAATTCACAGTTAACGACTTTTCGCCCTTCTTCTGCAGGAAACTCTACATGGTTCCGGCTTTTAAAGAGGAAAAGAGTTTCTGCCAAGCAGCAGATGACGAGCAATGCGACAACCCACCCTCTCCACGCGCCCACCACTTAGAGGTCGCTCTCAGCAAAGTTTCCAGAATGCTTTTAAAAGACAATCATCATTTATCAGCAGTGAACAGAATGGGGAGGGTGGAAGACTCCTTGTGCAGGGGCTGGGAATTTTTCTTAAAGAAAGAAAGAAAGAAAGAAAGAAAGAGAGAGAGAGAGAGAGAGAGAAAGAGAGAAAGAAAGAAAGAAAGAAAGAAAGAAAGAAAGAAAGAAAGAAAGAAAGAAAGAAAGAAAGAAAGTTCGCAGTTCCAGATCCTCCAACATGTCACAAGCTGGAACTCTCCTTTCCTGCCCCTTTTCTGGTACCTATTCAGGGCAGGTCTTAAGAGCTGAAGATCCTAACTGGAAAGTACAATCCGAATCTGGAGTTAGGCTGGCACAGTTAGGCCACCAATGTTTGGTTTGCATAAAGGATGCTGTAAAGTATGTTTGGACCACTCTCAGGGCCGGAGAGGCCAGCACACAGACTTGCACCCTCCTCCCTGACTCCGAGAGTGGTCCAAACACACTTTACGGTGTCCCTTGTGCCGGCCAAACTTTGCTAGACTGACTGTGCTGGCCAGTGGTGTAATCTAAATGATTTAAGAACAGGTACTCACTTTTGATTGGCATGTGTCGGGACCCGCCCACCAGAAGTGACGTCATAAGCCGGAAGTGAGGTCATGGCAGGAAGTGACATGAAAAAAGCCCTTTTTGAGGCCTCAGACGATTTTAAACTGACCCAACAGTTGCAACAGTATTCCACAGAACCCCCCAGAACATGTTAAGGAGGCCTGGCATCATGTTAAAGTGACCCAACAGTTCCAAAACCCCAGAGCAGCTCATTTTCTCCACTCACTGCCTGCCTGGCTCTGAGAACGTGCAGGCAACTCAAACGTGCAGGAAATTCAAACGTTGCAGGGGGCGGAGTCGACGAGTGGGCGGGCGAGTGGGTGGGGTCAGCCATAATCCTAGAAACTGGTACTCGCGAAACCCTGTGTACCCCCTGCATGACATCACTGGTGCCAGCCTAACTCCAGGTGAGGATTGCGCCCTGAATCTCTGGTTGACAGGCAACTAATGTGCATATTGTTGAATGAGAAATGGGGCTCCTTTTCAAGTGGTGTTTCTCTTATATTTGGCAGGGGGTGAGCAAGGGTCTCTTTTTTACCCCTGCACAGTGTCTTTTTATGATGGCTGCCTCTGGTGTCTCTTGTCTTAAGCCTGCGAGCCTCTCTGGGAGAGAGAACCATTTCTTCATTTCTTTGGTAAACTGTTTCATGGATCTTTTTGTTGTTGAAAAGCTGCGTATAAATATTTATAGCAAAAACGGCCGCCATCTCTTTCGAAGTCAACTATCTGGATTCGCTGAGTTGATGATATGGAAATGCTGTGGAGTAGCATGTAGGGAGCAGGGGGTGCGTTTGTGGGCCACCCTGGGTACTCGGCTGGAAGGAGGGGCCGCGTGTGGCCTAGCCAAGATGGCCATGGCGGGAGAAGCAGCAGTTGCCACCTCATGTTTCAGCCAGTTTGCAATTTCACTGCTGCCTCATTCCTTCCTCTTTGGAGGTTGAACCTCCCACAGCAAGATCACAGACATGCCCAGCTGCCATTGCCATTGCTTTCTCTTCTGGGAGAACCCGGAAATGACATCACGTGCACATCATGACATCACCTGAGGACATGACATCACTACCCTGGGATCCTGGACCTTTGTCTACGCCACTGCTGCCTGCAGTGACTGATGGGCACACGCAAGTTGTCACTTGATACTGCAGCGTATCGATACTCCTACGTGAACCAGACTCTGGGCAAGATGACTATGGACTTGCAGGGCTTCAAGGCTTGTGTAGGCGGCCTAGGCCTGCCCCCCCCCCCAACTTCTGTGTGAGATGGCCAGACCTTGGGAACTCTGCATGAAAGATCTCAATGGAATGACTGGGAATGAGATGTCCTCCCTCATTCTCCTTGTCATCCACATCCAATGCAACGTATTACCATCATTTGAACTATCTGATCAGGGGCTTTAAGATAATGCAATTAGGATCCTGGTTTTAAGGGGCTGTGGCCATTTAGCTGAAACCCAAAGCCGCCCTTGCAGTCATTTGGCTGTGAAGGAATTGATTTTGACCCACAGCAGTCTCTCATTTTCAACAGAGTATCGCAGTAACCAGGTTAATGTCTGTGAAGCGCATTATTCAGGTACTTTCTGCTCCCTGGCCAAACGATTAGATGTCTGGGGGGGGGGGGTTGAGCAATGACTGTTGCAACCCAACAGGACACCCAACCCCAAAAGGAAAAAAAAAATGTCAGGACTGCAGGGTGTAAAAGGGCATCGACTCAAAGAAGACGCAGCCCTTATTCTTCTCAGCAACTTTCTCCTTTTCGCTTCCCAAAGTTGTTTAGGGCGCAACCCTAACCTGAAGTTCGGCCGGCACAGTTGGGCCAGCAAAGTTTGGCCAGCACAAGGGTCACCGCAAAGTATGTCTGGACCACTCTCGGAGTCAGAGAGGCCAGCACACAGATGTGCACCATCCTCTCTGACTCTGACAGCGCAATCCTATACCCCTCTTGCGCCAGTGCTAAAGTCTTGCGCCGGCTGAACGCTGCCACAAATGTGCCGTAAAGTGCGTCCGCGTTGGCGCTGTGGTGCTGGGCCATGCACCAGTCAAGCGTCGGCAGCGCTCGGTTGGAGCAGGGCCTCCGCGAGGCATTCCAGGGGCGTAACTGGGCGGCACAGTGGGCGAAGACGGCGGTTGTGACGCAGGACGGCCGTAGTGCCAAATCCTAAACCCTGTCCCCAGCCAGGGCAGCCCCGATTCAGGCCACTCCTGTCCACGTTCCTCTGCGCCTGCAAGACGACAGGTACAGGTCTGAGCAGGCCCATAGGGGTGACTGGGGCTTACGCGGGTGCAAGGGGAAAACCTCCCCTTGTCCTGGACGTTGCTACTGCTGCCTCCTAATGGGCTTTAGGATACAGCCCTGCTATGTCAGCCTTACTAGGCCGGCATAATATAGGATTGAGCTCTGAGAGTGGTCCAAACAGACTTTATGGTGGCCCTTGTGCCGGCCCAACTTTGCTGGCCTAACTGTGCCAGCCTCACCCCAGGTTAGGATTCCTTCCAAAGGAGACCAACAGGAGCAACCAGAAGCTGAGGGTTGGGAACGTTAAAACAGATAAAAGGAAGTACTTTTTTACCCAGCGGGTAGTTAATCTGTAGAACTCTTTGCCACAGGAGGTGGTGATGGCATCTGGTCTTGATGCCTTTAAGATGGGATTGGACAGATTTCTGGAGGAAAGGTCCATCGTGGGCTATAGGCAATAATGAATTGTGCAACCTCCTTACAAAGGTGGTGGGCTACTTCAGAGTACCGGGTGCAAGGGAGTGGCAACAGGATCCAAGCATCTTGTTGTCTCATGCCTCCCTGGGGCACCTGGTGGACCGCTGTGAGATATAGGAAGCTGGACTAGATGGGCCTTTGGCCTGATCCAGCAGGGCTCTTCTTACGTTCTTATGTAAGCTTTTCTTGGGTCAAGCAATCCCTAAATGAGGCCTGCACAATGAAGTGGTAAAGTGGACACAAGGCCACTTCAGACCCTATTGAGGTCTGTTCTCCCTTCTACATAAAACAAACAAACAAAACCCAGACACAATACATCAGATGTAACAGAGGCTGACAAAAATAAAATCAAGTTTGGATCATTGATATTGCAATCCCAAGTGACAATGTCATGGAAGAGAAAGAACATGAGAAGATCACAGGCTTTCAAGACCCGTGAGAAGACCTTGGGGCCTTCTTGGATTGGGTCCAAGCCCTCTCTTGCACAGCCTTCGAAAGGTTGCCCTGCCTTGCCCCAGTGAGGCTTCGCAACCCCATTGGGGTCACGACCCACAGGCTGAAGTCGATTGCAGCTAGCAGCCTTGTAGAGGTCTTCTGAATCCTCTCGGGCTGTTTTTGCTGTGGCCTTTTCTGATGAATTCTAAGCCATTACAGATTGCTTAACTAACTCCATCAAGTGTTCCGATGAAATCTGGTGTAAGTTGCCATTCTCACCCACCTCATACATGCCCCGAGAATGGTCCCTCGCAGCCCCCACCCTCACCCAAAGGGGGGGGCGCCATGTCACAGGAAATGAGTGAAAGGGGAGCAAACTCTCCAGGCACTCAGGGGCAGGATAATGCAATGCTTCCCGTGGATCAATGTGGATTTTGGTTTCTGAGTTATTAGGCTGAGGTCATAAACAACATCTGCAACCACAAAAGTAAAATAAAATAATAAATCTCGGTTTATCTCCTGTGCTGCCTTTCTAGCTACTGGTGTGTGTGCTTTCCCCCCCTCTGAAACAGCCCCGCCTTGCAGTCAAAAGCACCCTCCAGCAATTCTTGAATATTGCATAGGGCTATGTCGCAGAAAGTGAGGAAGAAACTTCTGATGAGGGTGAAAAAGGAAAGTGCCAAAATTGGCTTGAAGCTCAACTTGAAAAAAAACTAAGATCATGGCAACCACTCCCATCACTTCCTGGCAAATAGAAGGGGAAGAAATGGAAACAGTGACAGAGTTTATTTTCCTGGGCTCCAAGATCACCGCAGATGGTGACTGCAGCCATGAAATTAAAAGACGTTTACTTCTTGGGAGGAAAGCCATGGCGAACCTAGACAACTTAATAAAAAGCCAAGACATCACCCTGTCAACAAAGGTTCGCATAGTCAGAGCTATGGTTTTCCCAGTAGCAATGTATGGCTGTGAGAGCTGGACCATACGAAAGGCAGAGCGCCAAAGAATAGATGCTTTTGAATTATGGTGTTGAAGAAGACGCTTGAGAGTCCCCTGGACTGCAAGGAGATCCAATCGTTCCATCCTCCAGGAAGTCAAGCCTGATTGCTCCCTGGAAGGACAAATCCTGAAGCTGAAGCTCCAATACTTTGGCCACCTCATGAGAAGAGAGGACTCTGTAGGAAAGACCTCATGCTGGGAAAGACGGAAGGCAAAAGGAGAAGGGGGCGGCAGAGGATGAGATGGTTAGATAGTGTCACTGAAGCGATGAACATGAAGTTGGGCGAACTCCGGAAGCTAGTGGAGGACAGGGAGGCCTGGTGTGCTGTAGTCCAGGGGGTCGCGAAGAGTTGGACACGACTTAGCGACTGAACAACAACAAATGTCATCTTACTCAGAAGTGGAGCTAGCCCAGGTCTGGATGGCATGGAGTATGGAAAGTGCTGATAACGTATTTTCCAGAACCTTCTTCAAGTGTATGCAAGGCATGTTGTCAGGCGGGATGCCTGAAGTTTCTGAAGCTGGGTTTGGTGGAGCCACACAAGATGGCCAGCCCGTGAAAAACAGTGAAAAAGAAATCTGGTACCACAGTGGGGACCAGCAGAGAAGAGGTAGAACTCAGCCACCCACACCCCCGAATGGCCTGAAATGAATGCTTGTCACCCCCACCTGAGAAAAGCAGAGCTGAATACTAAGGTTTCCTTCCTCCTGCAGAAGGAAATCTTCCCAGGAAGAAGACTCTTTCCGCAGAACCTCAGGGTACAACCCTGGGTAAATGGGCAGTCCTGCATGCAAGATTCTGAGATGAATTTTATCAGGGGGTACAAAGATTCTTTTGAGCCCCTTTTGGGGAGTACAGTGCCTCTTTTGAGCCCAGCTTCCATGGACTACAGCTCACTTCATCAGTTGCCTGAAGGGTGTAATCCTAACCAAATGTCCAGCCTCAGGGTAAGGGCAATGCAGCTCTGGGGTAAGGGAACTTCTGCAACTGCTCTGAAACTACTGTGCCACTGCAGGATGCAGCACATGCCTCATTGTCACGGTTATGTCAGTGTTGGAAAGTTGGTTAGGATTGCGCCCTAAGTTAAATCCATTGGCAGGTATTCATACACACAAACACGGAGGCAGGCAGGCAGGCAGGCAGGCAGGCATGAATACACACACACACACACACATTTAGAGGTAGAGAAAAAAATTGAGAACAGGAGAGTCCGTTGCAATAGAAAATGCAACAGGCCTGATCCAGCTTATCAGTATACAAGACAAGCATGGTGACAATTCACAAATGGTGATAACAATCACATAACAAGGTTAGAGGGAGGACCCTAAGCCCTTTGGTGCCCTGACGGAGCCTATGAATTGCTGGGCAAGGCAGAAAGAAGCAAGGAAGGGCAGCATAGATCCGATCTGGGGTAGCCGAGAGCCAGTTTGCAGGCAACTGATCAGTCAGATATTACAGGACCAGGGAGAGCTCCTGGGCATAGGAGTAGTAGCTCCTATGCAAGTTGAAAGGCTATTTCAATCCGCTTGACATCTGCAAGCAGGACCTGATAACTACTGTTGTCCCAACCCTGCATCTAAAAGGGAAGTGTTCCGTCTTGCAGCTGTGGAAAGCTTGAATGGGTCCACATTGTGCTGTTTAGCTATTCAAAAGGAGCAAACAGCTTGGGGTGGAGGTTGATGGGTTGATTCAGAAGACCCCTTGCTAATAAGGTCTGGGCTGTGACTCTCAGGTTTAAAGTTGGTAACAGGACTGTCTTCTGCTCTTCAGGGCAGTCTATGGAGAGTCCTCTTCCAGGCTCTTATTTCTTGTGCATGCTGGGGCTGTGATCAGATGGCATCTCGTAGGACCTGATCACTGTCAGAGGGTCCTTTGTTTGCAACCTTTTAGTTGTTTCAGCAGTGATAGGTATGGCTGCTTCTTTGATGCAATTTGCTTTACAGATGCCTTCCCCTCTGGCACCTAATGACAGTGTGGTGTAGTAGTTAGAGCAACAGACCAGGACGCTGGGTTCAAGTCCCTGCACAGCCTTGAAGTTCCCTAGATAACCTTGCAACACGAGCATCTCGTACGACCTTCAAGCCTGTCAGATTCCTTGTGACAGAAATGGACATCCTGCTCAGCCTAACCCTGAGAGTTGTTTTGATGAATATTCTTGGATGCCTGACTGAGCTCTTCGGAGGAGGACTGTTCTGCCAAATTCCCTGCTGGGCCTCCCCAAGGGCCCCTAGGCTAACTAGTTTCCCCTCCAGAGCAGCCTCAGAGGTAGGCAAGAGGGAGGGGGTTCAGTTACCCACTGGTTCTCCTCTCTTCCAACAGCCTTGTTTGGATTCACCGGCTGGCCAGCCTCCTCCAGACTGCCTTCATCATCAGCTTAGCTCAAAATACCCTAATTCTAACTTGGCACCACAAAACCCCACCCCCAAACAATAGGCAGTCATCTTGCCTAAGCCACACCTGCCTCCTCTACTTGTGGCTTCAGGGATGCGGCAGCCGTACAACAACTTCCCACAGCCTTCTTGCCTTCCTTTATCCAGTCCTTTAACACTCCATCCATTGGCCAGTCCCAATTTATCCATCCAGCACCTATCTGGTGCTAATCACCCTTCCTAGCCAGGGCCCTCATCAGCCTACCTAGGCTGCAGCTGTGCTCCTGAGGCTTGCAGAAGCTCTGGGATTAACCCCATACTTCCTGGGTAATCTGGGACAAGGGGCCACTGCTGATACCATTCCCTATCTCCTCAGGGTATCTCCTGCCTTTTCCAATACAAGGACATACGTATGACGTACCTGGCCAATTGCCTCTGCCTCGCGTACCTCTGCCTCGCGCCAAAAAACAAAACAAGACAACCAATGACTGATGTGTTACTGCCGGAGAGAAAAGCAGAGCATCTATGTAATGTGCAGGCAATGGCCTTGGTGCGAACCCTGGCTTCCCTTGTCGCAGCTTCATGTGCAGATCCAGGCCAGGGTCTGGGCATCTATATTTCAGAAACGGAGGAGAATCATTCGTTGGTGCAGGACAAGAAGCAGCGCTCGTGCAGTTTTTTTTCAACTAGTGTGCTGTGGCACATGGGTGTGTCATGAAAGCAGGGCCGGCCTTAAGCCAATGTGGCCAATGTCGTCCCAAAGCGCATTTGGACCATTCTCAGAGTCAGGGAGGATGGCCCACATCTGTGTGCTGACTAGGAGAGTGGTTAAGTGACACTCGACTGACTACGGTGTCGCTTGTGCTGGCTTTGCTAGTCGCATTGCTAGCTTAGCTCATGCCGGCCTAACTCAGTTTAGGATTGCGCCCTCAGAGGCATTCAAAACCAGTGGTGTTATTCTGCCGGAACGCTGGGCGGGACATCCGGGTGATCGACAGCCCGCCCGTCGCGTTCCTCAGCGTTACGCCGTTTGCGTAACCAATTACGCCGCTTGCGTATGTTACGCAAACAGCGTAACGCTGCATAACGCGACGGACGGGCTGTCGATCACCCGGATGTCCTGCCCAGCGTTCCGGCAGCATAACACCACTGTTCAAAACCCGAGCTGCCCCTTTCCTTGAAAATACAGGAAATCCTTTCCTGTCAGGGCATGAGGCAGTCCTGGCTGAACTGACTGGAGGGGGGAGGCTGCAATTAAAAAAAAAAAGATAAAGCATTTTAGTTGCCACAAAAGTGAACTTTTTTCACCTAACGATTGCACTTCCCAAGTTTGTCTCTCCTCCTTGTCAGAAGCACACTTTAGCTGCCAATATGCATTAAAAGGCAGCTGGCTGCTCCTTGGTGACAACCCACCAACATGTAGCTTCTTAAAGAAGAGGAATTGATTATGATTGATCATTGGCTTTTGCCAAGAGGAGCCGGCCCTAGGGTGGCTGCCTGGATACCTGCTGCAACTCACCAATGTCGAAAACACGCAGCCGATGGGGGAAAAAAGCCATCCGTCCAAACAGTTTGGTTGAAAGTATACTTGAATTCTTGAGTGCTGGAATGCCGCAGGCAGCAGGGCAGGGAGCACAGAGAGGGCTGGCAGAAACTGTGCAGCGTTTCCCCCAGGGGCAATCCTCAGGTCCTGATCCTTGTCAGGTCCGGCCCATCTGTGAGGTTGACTGAGGCTGCTGTCTCAGGCAGCAGATTAGTGGGGGTGGACCACATGCCTGTTGGCTGCTCCACTCAGGGCACAATCCTAACCTGGAGTTAGGGTGTCACAGATAGGCCAGCAAATTTTGGCCAGCATAAGGGACAATATAAATCATGTTTGGACCACTCTCAGAGTCAGAGAGACCAGCACACAGACGTGTGCCATCCTCCCTGACTCCAAGAGTGGTCCAAACGCAATTTACGGTGTCGCTTGTGCCAGCCAATCTTTGCTGGCCTAATTGTGCTGGCCTAACTCCAGGCTAGGATTGTGCTCTCAGAGGGGGATTTTTTTTCAGTGAATCAGAGTGCAACGCCATTTGTTGCCCAGCACCTCGGCCAGAACCAAACCTCTGACCACAATATGTTGCAACCAGTTTCAAGTAAATGGTTACATTACCAAGCATTCAACTTTCAACAGTGTGATTCATGGTTTCATTTTCCTGGGTTCCCCCATCCACCCCATACTCGGTGTGTAAAAAGTTTTAAAGATGACAATAAATCTTTCTCAAGTTGAATTGTCTCCTTCTGATAGTGTGGCACTAGAAGCCCAAGAATTTGAACCGGTTTAGACAGGGCTGGCCCATCCATGGGCCGACTGAAGCGGCTGCCTAAGGCAGCAGATTGGCAGAGCAAAATCCCTGGAAGTTTGGAGAGCCACTGACAGTCAGTTCTGAGTCAGGCCAAGGCGGCCTCCTGTATCAAGAATATGACGTGTATGTGTGCGTGTGTTTAATTAAAAATACCTGTGAGGCAGGTAACCATGTACACGGGTTCCCTCTGGCCTCCATCTCGACTTCTCTTGGCATTCCAGAGAAGGCCAGTGACAAAGCACCCCGTCATGGACCCTGGAAGACGATACGAAGGACTGTCCCATTGAGCAATAGCCTTTCATACAATTAAATGAAGGCTGCAGCCCTTGATGCGATTGACTCAGTTCATTAAAACAAAATTGGTCCATTCCACTGAATGGGCCACTCAGTTGCTCACATCGATTCCTTAATCGCATTTGACCACAGGCTCGTCGACTCTCCATTTGCTTTTAATGGACCTTCGTGGAGGTGGATCCTGCTCTGGCGGAGTAATAGTTTTATGGATCACCCGATAGGGCTGGGCGAGAGGCAGGGAGAGAGGACAGCTCGCGCCAAGCCAGACCAACCCGCACAGTGCCAGGTGCCCGGCAAGAACCTCAAATGTTGATTTCACTGACCAAAGCTGATTCCGATGTGACTCATCCAACTACTTAGGCCCTCTCCCCGATAGGCTGGCATGATGCCAGACAGGCACCAAGGAGCTCAAGTCATGAATCTTGTGCACCAGCCGCATCATGTGCCGAATGTCCTGGGCAAGCGGTTGAAGGAGGGCACTGTGGCACAACAGACAGCTAACACCATAGATCAGAGTTCTCCTGGTTGTGGAAATCATGCAATTCCATGGAGCCAGTCCTGTGCCACCTTACCTCCAAGATCCACTGCACCCTGGGGAAGTTGTTGCTCAAGGACTCTACTAGCAGCGCAATCCGAAGCTGCCTCTAGTGCTGATGCAACATCATTACATCATTGGGGGGGGGCACTGCATAATGAATGGGCTGTGGGAAGGAGGGGGCTTCATGATTCAAGGGAGTGGCCACAGGATGCAGATCTTGTTGTCTCGTGCGCTCCCTGGGGCAGCTGGTGGGCCACTGTGAGATCCAGGAAGCTGGACTAGATGGGCCTTTGGCCTAATGCAGCAGGGCTCTTCTTATGTTCTTATGATTGTCGCAAGAGCCAGCCAATCTGCAGTCTATGCAGTGAGGTCCTGTTGGAAACCATTAAGCTAACTGAGCTTGATTCAGACTGAGGGCTCTGGCAGTCAATCCTAAACTGAGTTAGGCCAGCATAAGCTAAGCCAGCAAAGTTTGGCCGGCACAAGGGCCACCACAAAGTATGTTTGGACCACTCTCCAAAGAGGAAGAGAGGCTGACTCCGAGACTCCGGAGACTCCATCCTCCCTGACTCGGAGAGGGGTCCAAACATAGTTTATGGTGTCCCTTGTGTTGGCCAAACTTTGCTGGCTTAGTTTATGCCGGTCTAACTCTAGTTTAGGATTGTGCAAAATTAAGTCATACAAAATTATGCATGGGTGGATAAAGTAGATAGAGGGAAGTTTTTCCCCCTCTCTTGCAATACCAGAACCAGGGGACATCCACTAGAGTGTCGGGAGAGTGTGAACAGATAAAAGGAAATACTATTTTTATAACCAGTGGGTGATTAAGCTATGGAACTCCTTGCCACAGGAGGTGGTGATGGCATCTGGCCTAGATGCCTTTAAAAGGGGACTGGACAGATTTCTGGAGGAAAAGTCCATCGTGGGCTATAGGCCATGATGGGTTGGGCAACCTCCTTACATTAACAGTAGGCTACTTCAGAATGCCAGGTGCAAGGAAGTGGCAACAGGATGCAGGCATATTGTTGTCCTGTGTGCTCCCTGAGGCATTTGGTGGGCCACTGTGCGATACAGGAAACTGGACTAGATGGGCCTTTGGCCTGATCCAGCAGGGCCCTTCTTATGTCCTTATATGTATTTAAATACATATCTTACGCTCACGCTAGACTGGGATCCTTGGAAAGTGCTCCCCCTGCACTGGTCATCTTCCAGTGAGCCCAGTTCACAGGGCAAAAGCAGATCTTTATCCACCCAGCCCTTTGCACTCAGCTCCTTTAGGGCTGGACAGTCTCCCGGCCTGTCAGATTCTGAAGCAAATTACGGCGAGGCAGACACACTTAGACCCCTCTCGAGAACGATCACAGAAAGCTCTGCTATCCCAGGAGCCCGGCTCAATTGGCCTTTATGAATGAACGGCTGGAAAAAATAATCAGTAAATGTGTCAGTCAGGTGGAGGAAACAAAGGCATTTTATTCTCCAACCTTTGCTTACAGAAAATGAAGCCTGGCCTGTTACAGGCAAGGGTTTTGGCCAAGTATGTTTCGTGAAAGTACTTCCCTAGGCCTTTTTAACAGTACAAAAAATCTGCCACTGGAGGGGCTGAAATTGGGAGCAGAGGCATGGGGATGGGGGATGCTGAACCCTTGCTCTGGCTCCTATTCTTCAATCAGAATCACTGCCCCTGCCACCCCTCGTAACCATCTATGCACACCAGCAATTTGCAACCTTTTTCTTCTCCCGCCACACTGACCTCTATGGTCTCCTCTATGGTCTTCACCTGTTGTGATGTCACTTCCAGTTTCTGGGAGAAAGGTCCAGGTTCCGTGGCTCTGCTTTTACGGTACAGAAGAGAGCAACGAAAATGGTTATGGGGCTGGGGCACCTCCCTTATGAAGAAAGACTGCAGTGTTTGGGGCTCTTCAGTCTAGAAAAAAGGTGCCTGAGTGGGGACTTGATTGAGACATACAAAATTATGCATGGAAGGGATAGAGTCAATACAGGGATGTTTTTTTTTTCCCTCTCTCACAATACCAGAACCAGGGACAACCACTAAAATTGAGTGTTGGGAGAGTGAGAACGGATAAAAGGAAATACTTTTTTACCCAGTGGGTAATTAATCTGTGGAACTCCTTGCCACAGGAGGTGGTGATGGCATCTGGCCTAGATGCCTTTCAAAGGGGATTGGACAGATTTCTGGAGGAAAAGTCCATCGTGGGCTATAGGCCATGATGGGTGGTGCAACCTTCTTACATTAGTAGTAGGCTACTTCAGAATGCCAGGTGCAAGGGAGTGGCAACAGGGTGCAGGCATTTTGTTGTCTCCTGTGGTCACTGAGGCATCTGGTGGACCACTGTGAGATACAGGAAGCTGGACTAGGTGGGCCTTTGGCCTGATCCAGCGGGGCTCTTCTGATGTTCTTAAGGCAACTGCTTGTAATGAGTTGGGAACACAGTGGATGGAAATTGCTGAAAAACTCTTTGGGGTTCTGCAGCTCTGTTCCTAGGACAACTGTCTGGAGTAACAAATTGTCTGTCCCTCTTCCTCCACTGGCCTAGGGACAGACAATTTGTTACTCCAGACAGTTGTCCTAGGAACAGAGTTGCAGAACCCCAAAGAGTTTTTCCAGCAATTTCCATCCACTGTGTTCCCAACTCCGGGGCCATACCGACTGAAAATCAGATCTGCCCAGTTGTGGACAGGCTGCGAGTCAACATTACATGCAGTGGTGTCATCTAAATGATTTAATAACAGGTACTCACTTTTGATTGGCACTTGTCGGGACCCGCCCACCGGAAGTGACATCATAAGCCAGAAGTGATGTCGTGGCAGGAAGTGACATGAAAAAAGCCCTTTTTGAGGCCTCAGATGATTTTAAACTGACCCAACAGTTGCAACAGTATTCCACAGCACCCCCAGAACATGTTAAGGAGGCCTGGCATCATGTTAAAACCCCAGAGCAACTCATTTTTCAGTGGAAAGGAAAGGAAAGGCTCCACTTGCTGCCTGCCTGCCTGCCTGGCTCTGAGAACGTGCAGGCAACTCAAACATGCAGGAAATTCAAACGTTGCAGAGGGCGGAGTCGACGAGTGGGCGGGCGAATGGGCGGGGCCAGCTGTAATCCTAGAAACCGGTACTCGTGTACCCCCCGCGTACCCTCTGCATGACATCACTGATTACATGTAGCAAATGGGAAGTGAAACTGTCTTGGAAACCTAGAACTGAAACAGATGTTCGGCACAAACCTTATCAAACAAACTGGAGTCTTTAAAAGCTCTAAGCCTTCTTCGAGCACTTCTCTTTATTTAGCTCACCTGTAGTTTGCGCCTTGTTTGAAGCATTTGCACTTACCCATTTTCATATGCTTACGAGCAGCCCAATCCTATGCTTCCCCCAGGGCCAAGCATTACAGCATTGTCAAAATGGATGTTGCCGTACCGTGTGGGACCAGTAGTGTCATCTTACCGGTACGCTGGGCGGGTCTTCTGGGTGATCGGCAGCGCGCTCGCTGCGTTCCGTTGCTGCAGTGGGCGGGCTTTCGCCATTACGCAATGGAACTCAGCGAGCGCGCTGCCAATCACCCAGAAGACCCGCCCAGCGTACTGGTAAGATGACACTACTGTGTGGGACTCATTTCTTGTAATGAGGCAGCCCCAATGAATAGCCTCAAGGCTTGAGGGTGCTTTGAGGGATCATTGATGCTTGGCCAAAAAAAAGATGCTCAAATATTTATTTCCTTAATATTTTCAACCACTATGCTGTGGCACATGGGTGTGCCGCGAGTGGTCCACAGGTGTGCCCCGGGAATTTGGGGGAAGGTCATTTATTAGGAGTGTCAATGGGGATGTAAGCCCCCCCCCATTGTCAGCATCACATGCCATCCATTGTCAAATAGTGTGCCTTGACACGTGTAGGACCTTCTCAGTGTGCCGTGGGATGAAAAGTTGAAAATCGCTGCCTGATACTTACACAAGCTCGAAAACTGCAGGAGTTCGACTCCTTGCAAACTGCAGGAGCTGAGCTCTTTGCAGGGCAGCTAGCTGCTCTCTGATTTTTGGATAGCCACAGGATTTGAGGCCATTAGTTATCTTTCCATCACCCATGTTTTCATTGGGGGCTCTGCGGGGCCCGCCAGAAACCGGGTTGTGACCCACCAAGTGGGCCCCGACCCACAGTTTGAGAAGTGCCGCTCTCCTCTCCTTGCTCTTCCACCTGTAATTTTGGAATAATAAGCCCCGTTTGCTTTACAGGGTGCTGAAAGACCCTCTGAGATACAGTATGCAGAGCGCTCAGGCCACGACCGGGGCTTATTATTTATGATTCGCTCTAGTCACAGAGTGGTCCCACACTCAAGACCTAATAGAAGCTTAATTCCAGGAGCAATTCCTGGGCCAAGCCACAATTTGCTCTTCCCTTCTCCAATTAGGCATCCCTCCAGCTCCCCAGATGGCCCTGCTCTGCTCAGACGAAGGACTCGCAGCGGTGAGTCTCACGGGGAGAGAGTCGGCTCGAAGCTACCCCAGCTCAGATTTTCTCCACCTTCCCCACAGAAGCAGGGCCATTGTCCATGCTCCTCTCCTACCCTACCCGGCCCAGGGCCAAAGCAGCTCTCACTCGCCTTAGGAGAGCCACCTCAAGCCTCCAAACCCAGTTCGATTCCACTTGGCCCAGAGATTGACGATGTCAATAATTAAAGCAAGATGCCATGCCTGGAAGATTTATTTTCTTTTCCAGATCTTTAGCAGTAAACGCCACTCAGGGAGCTCAAAAGACCCGTGTCAGACCCATCAGCCTCTGAAGGGGCTTTTTGTTCCTGGCTACCCAACCGCTCCCCACCCCAACTTCAGCCGGACTCTCCTTTCCTTGGCCAGGAAGGAAGCCAAGTATCGTGAAAAGCTTGCTCGACTTCCCCTCTTACCGCTGTGAACAGCACCAAAGATTTCTAAGAAATATGCTTCAAAATATCTGCTTCTGCAATGGAAGGGGAGGGACTTTCATTTTCCTCTTTTCAGCTGCTCAGATTCTCATCAGAGTTTGAATTCTTTTGCTTTGAGGATGGAACATGCTTACTGAGAAGTGGAGCTTGCAGGCTTCAAATATTCCTAGCTGATTGTTCAACAGAAGCCCATTTTAGCCTACAGGCCTGGGAATTAAAGGCCATGGACATTTTTGAGGTTATTTTTTTTTATGTTCCCATCATGGGGAATGAAAATATGGGGGGAAGCATTTAAGATGGCTGTGTCTTGTAGCAGTGTGTGGTGGCTTTTGTTTATTAAGCTGTATATTCCCACAGTGGGTTGAACTGCTGCTGCTGAGCTTTCTGACCGGAAGGTTGGGAGTTCATTCTGCGCAACAGAGTGAGCTTCCGTCGCTTGTCCCAGCTCCTGCCAACCTAGCAGTGCAAAAGCACCTAAAAATGCAAGTTGATAAATAGGGACCACTTTGGTGGAAAGGGAACTGTGTTCCGTGCACCTTGGCATATAGTCATGCCGGCCACATGACCACGGAAGCTTGTCCTCGGACAAACGCCGGCTCTACAGGCTTAGAAATGGAGATGAGCACTGCCCCCTACAGTCGGTTATGACTAGACCATTCGGTCGTTGGGAAACCTTTACCTTTACCTTTTTTTACATTCTCACATGCCCTTTTCTTCCACCTCTCCATTCTAAAGCTCTGGCAGGTTGCAGACCTGTTGACTTGATGCCATTATTCAACCAGTGATAATGCAGCTGATTAATACACTAAAGTCTAGACCGGTGCACAAACATGAGGGATGAAATCACAGTGAATCAGCAGTTGCACCCTTGGCATCAGAGGTGCAAATTTCAAAGTGCAATCCTAAACTGGAGTTAGGCCTGCATATGTTAGCCAGCAAAGCTAGACCAGCACAAGGGCAACCAGAAAGTGTGTGTAGACTATTCTGGGAGTCAGGGAGGATGGCTCACGTCTGTATGCTGGCCTCTCTTACTCCGAGAGGGGTCCAAACATAGTTTACGGTGTCCCTTGTGTTGGTCAAACTTTGCTGGCTTAGCTGATGCTGGCCTAACTCAGTTTAGGATTGTGCCCTCAGTCAAGTCCCCGCTCAGGTGCCTTTTTTCTAGACCGAAGAGCCCCAAACGCTGTAGCCTTTCCTCATAAGAGAAGTGCCCCAAGTAGATAAATAGGTACCACTTCGTTGGGAAGGTAATGTTGTTCTGTGCGCCTTGGCGTATAGTCATGCCGGCCACATGACCATGGAAGCTTGTCCTGGGACAAACGCCAGCTCTACAGGCTTAGAAATGGAGATGAGCACCACCCCCCTACATTCGGTCACGACTCGACTATTCGGTCGTGGGGAAACCTTTACCTTTACCTTATATATATAAGAAGGTATGGACTGATGTAATGGTTGAGCTGCTGGTACTGCCTGAAGCTAAGCAGGAAAATCTGCGGTTTGCTTTTGGATGGGAGACGAATGCCAGGCTGTGACAAGCTGCAGTTCCTGTGGTGGCAGAACAGAGTCGCTGTGGAGCCGATTAGCTCACCGCAAGTGAGAGTTGCAGTGCAGTGTGTGAGGAGGCCAGCCGGCAAAGAAGGGAACACGACCTTGAGGACCTGTCCAGGCTTGACCTGAGATTGCCTGCGGAGGCTTGATGGCAGGCAGCCAAAGGAGAGAACCACACTGGGAAGGCAACGTCTGGGCCTGAGGATTTGGCAGATCACAAGAATTTGTAAGAACTCCATTGAAAAAAAAATGGTGGTTTAGACTAGCCTGCCCATGTAAGCCGCCTTGGGCATTTGCTTCGGCATGGGAAAGGCGGGGTACAAATTCTTCATATAAATAAAATAAATTATTTTTATTTTTTATAAATTGATATTAAGATAATTATAAGATATCATAAGATATAAGATGTAAGATATTAAGATAATTATAAATTGCAGTCCATGCAGGCCGTTTTTCTAATACCCCTCGTGACAAAAGGCTTTGTCTCTTTTGCCATTTGGCCCCAGATACATTGACTCATATTCTCCTTCAATGCCCAGCTCATCAACATCTCCGTAATACTTATCTTGAACCCTGGTTCTCTTCCCTTTCTAATTCCTTTGTTGACCCTCTTCCTATTTTCCCAAGTGATGGTTGTGTTCCCCTTACAGTATCAGTTGTGGGGTTTTTTTATCTGCGATCCTCCAATTAATTCCCCTGTTACGATTTTCTTACGCTTCTCTTTCTATTTCCCCCTCTTTTTTTCGAGCCTTTTATTACGCTATTGCAATTGGTATCTTGTTGTGTTCCATTGTTTTATTTATGTATGCCAATAAAGGTTACGGAAATGAGTATTATTAATAATAATATTCCAACCCACTCCTCCAGGCCATGGAGGACCCACCTAAGGCAGCAGATTAGCGAGGTGAGCCCATCTCTTACAAGGCTGGCCCCAGTAAGGAAGAGAACAGGAGAGGAGGAGAAGGACTAGGAGCCTGGCACACATTCTCAGCATCTCTGCGCAAGCTGGCCTGGTGCTTTTGCTGTGTCTGTTCTGCTGCTGTCGTAACTGAGTTTGGGACCGGTGGCTTCGCAAGCGTGGGTGCTACTCAGGATGTGTGTCACCCCCCGTGCCACGTGATGCTTTTGTACTCATGCGGCCCAATGTGCAGCACCTGGAAATGGCCTGGAAGTGATTTGGTGGTAAAATGGTGTCTTCCCATCTTCATGCACTCCACCATATCACCACCATGGCAACTTGTGGTTCAGAGCATCAAGGAAGGTGGGAAGTGCCCACCCACCCCAAATTATTATTTATTATTATTTATTGAATTTGTACCCCGCCTATTGCCCGACGGCACTCAAGGCGGCATTACAACAGTATAAAATATAAAAACTTAACATTAAAAACAATTTAAAACAATATTAAAGTACAATAAAACAAAACTAAAACAACAGAATTTAAAACAGGCCGTGTGGATCATAAAATATAAAAGTATAACCAGCCAGCCAGCCAACCTGTCAACAGTTAAAAGCTTTTTGAAATAAAAAGGTCTTCAGCCCCCGCCGGAAAGTTAATAAAGAGGGGGCAGTTCTCAATTAGAAGGGGAGGGTGTTCCAAAGTTGGGGGGCCACCACCGAGAAGGCCCTCTTCCTGGCCACCACCCGTCTTACTTCTCCTGGTGGCGGCACAGTCAAAAGGGCCCCTCCAGATGATCTAAGAGTACGGGTTGGATTATATGGAAGGAGGCGGTCCCTCAAATACCCCGGACCCGAGCTGTAAAGGGCTTTAAAAGTCAAAACTAGCACCTTGAATTGGGCCCGGAACAGAACCGGCAGCCAGTGCAGCAAAGGCCTCAGCTAAGCAGGAGCCCATCATTGCCCCCAGATCGTGTCACCTGGGGGTGGGCCCCCTCTTCCCCCACTTGCTACACTACTGCTTAGGATCCAGGAAGAATGCAGAGGGCAGAATTAATCCCAGACTGATACTAACAGTCCGAACCGTAGCCTGAAGGGGCAGCGCGGCTTTCATTTGCTTGACACAAAGATTCTAGAACTTTCCATCTGGAAGTGGTTTTGCAGCACTTCAGACAGTGTGCGAGTCAGACTGTGGGCAACTTTTAACAGCCAGGTCGGGAGGCGGGGGAGTACCCCCAAAGCAGCCCTCCAAACTTCCTTATTACAGGACTTCCTAATGTGGAGAGATTTCCAGTCTTTGCTGTATTAATCCTCAAGACTAACTCGGGGAAATAGATGATTATGGTGCCTGATTTATAGGTCAGGAAAAAAACGGTGAAGCATATAAGAAAGCAAATAACTTACTTATTTTCTCTCTCTCTCTCTCCCCCCCCCCCCCGAAGAATTAATGCAACAATGACAGCCCATTGAGAAGTGATCAGAGCATTTAAGGCAGCCTGATTAAAACAGCTGTGGATAGTTCAGCATAAATAAAAACAGGATCGAAAAGCCACTGCAAGCCTGGAAAATAAAACCAAATCTTTACTTGGCGCCTACAGAAATCCAATGTGGCACCAGCCACCGACCACACAGCACAAGCATGTGCAATTGGTGGGCCCCGGGAACTGGTACTTAGAAGAATGAATATTACTGGGGTGACATCTCGAGGGCAGGGCAGCCCAAGACCCCCTGGGAGCTGATGCAGTGCACCACATGCTGCCTCCCCCCCCAGTCTGGCAGCAAACTAGCATCCTCCTCCTGTTCTTAGTTTTAATTTTCTACCAACGATGCACTGGAGACGGCATTTCTACCAATGTTGCTCTAATGCACCATTGGTAGAAAATGGTTCTAAGAAGGACAGGAGGAACAGAGTTGAAGAGGATGTGTGGTGAGTGTTAGGCTAGAGCAGCCATTTTCAACCACTCATTGTGTGCCATGAATTGTCTCCAGGTGTGCTGCAGGAATCATGTATTAGTAGGGACATTGGGGGATATTTATTTTTTATTTTTAGTTTTATTTTGAAGAATTTCTAGCCCACCTTTCCCATGCCAAAGCAAATGCCCAAGGCGGCTTCCATGGGCAGGCTCGACTAAACCACCATTTTTCAATGGGGTTTTTACAACTATACAGTATTCTGCAATTCGCCGAATCCTCAGTCCCAGATGTCGCCTTCACAGTGTGGTTCTCTCCTCTGGCCATGTGATAGCGAGGTGATGGTAAGTCCATCTTGGACAGGTCCTCAAGGTTGGACTCCATTCTTTTGCCTGCTGGCCTTCTCACCACATTCCTGCACTTGGCTCATCAGCTCCACAGTGACTCCGTTCTGCCACCACAGGTCCTGCAGCTTGTCCCAGCCTGGCGTTCCGTCTCCCATCCAAAACAAGACCACAGATTCTCCTGCTTAGCTTCAGGCAGTACCAGCAGCTCAGCCGTCAGTCCACACCTCCTGCCCACACTGGCAGCACGATGTACCTTGTCCATCGTCAAAAAGCTGGTGGTGTGCCTTGACCATTTTAGTGTCTCGCCAGTGCGCTGTGAGATGAAAAGGATTGAAAATCACATGGCTAGAGAAACAGTACTCACACTTTTTAGCACCAGGATTCACTTTTTAAGATGACACTCTGTTGGGACTTTACGAGACTTTTAAACAGTGAGCTGGAAAGAAATATTTTTATTTACCTATAAATGCAATTTATTTGCAAAAAAAAAGTTGATTCATTTCTTGTAATGAGGCAACCCTAATGAATCGTGTCAAGGCTTGAGGGGGCTTTGTGATGTGACCCAGCCTTCTCTTGCTCCCACTACCTGTCACTGACAGATTTTGGGGGAAAAGCACACAATGCTGACAGATTTTGGGGAAAAAGCAGGTGCCACAATCAGTGGGTTAAAGGGATATGCACAAATAAGGGTAAGACTATATAAAGAGACCGGCATCACAAGGTTCTGTGTGTGTGTGTGTGCTGGAAGTTACGAGGGGAGAAGGTTGTGCTGACGGATTGTGAACTGGTAAATAGACCTTGGACTGGACTGACTATTCTGATATATGCTTGATTGCCATGCTTATGACCTGGACTGTTTTTGACTCTGTTTAATTGCCTGCTCCTATCAATACAGTGTGTTAACTCCTATGCTCCTGGTAGTCTGTGGTTCTTTACCTATATTATTGTTGGGGACCTGATCAGTGGGCTCACAGCCCTGGGCACCCAAACGTGCCTGGAATGTCCTAGAAGTCCTAACAGATACTCAAACATTGATCTCCTTCTAGTTACACAAACCTGCGAAGTGCAGGAGCTGAGCTGTTTGCAAGGCAGTGAGCAGCTCTCTGCTTTTTGTATAGCCTCAGGGCTTGTGGCAATGAGTTATCTGAGCATTCCATCACCTGTGTTTTCATTGGAAGCTCTGTGGGTTCCACCAGAAATTGGGTCCCAATCAGTGGTGTCATTCAAATGATTTAGGAACAGGAACTCACTTTTGATTGGCACTTGTTGGGAACCCGGAACCAGCCACAGAGCCCGTTAGGATCCAGAACGCCTGTTCTGGTCCGTTCCCCCTGAATGACATCACTGGTCCCAATCCACCAACTGAGTTCTGACCCATCTCCTGCATAATTTTGTACTGTATGTCTCAGAGCGCAATCCTAACCTGGGGTTCGGCCAGCACAATTAGGCCAGCACAGTTTGGCCGGCACAAGGGACACCGGAAAGCGCGTTTGGACCACTCTCGGAGTCAGAGTGGTCAGCACATGGACATGCGTCATCCTCCCTGATTCTGAGAGTGGTCTCAACGCACTTCATGGTGTCCCTGGTGCCAGCCAAACTCTGCTGGCCTAACTGTGCTGGCCTAACTCCAGGTTAGGATTGCGCCCTCCAGCTCTCCCTCCTCTGCTCCTCTTTTTTTAGACTGAAGAGTCCCAAATGCGGTGTGGCCTTTCTTCATGAGGGACATGCCCTGGCCCAGTAATCATTTTGGTTGCTCTCTCCAGCTTTTCCATGTCCTTTTTTTGAGGATATAGCTACTATCCCCTTTTTGACCACTTTTGTGATCAAAGATGGTGAAGCAACTTCCTAGCATGGCTTGCCAAGGACCCCTTGAAACCTGGAGCCCAGTCTCAGTTTGAGACATTGAGCAGAAAGAGAGTGGACCACTCCTGTCAGCCCACCCTTGGCCAGTGGTACAAAATGGCCGACAGGTCGAACGTGAGGCTGGAGGTGGTGACAGAGTCCCTTGCACTGCATAAATAAGCAGTGCCGGGGACCGCGTCTCACAGTCTGGAAACCAGAGCCCCAACCACAGCAGAGAAGCCCCACCCCCAGCATAAAATATATATTATGTGGAGAGAAAATTAGGCTCTAATCAAGTTGTGACAGGATCTATTCATCCTTTGACCAAAACACCATCGAAGCAAATCTGAACATTTGGTTCAAACTTCCAACTGGGATAAAACCACTGTGGTTCCCCACGGCCCCCACCCCACTTTATTTAATAAAACCCACAATGGTTTTCACAAAACACGTCTTTGAAGCCATCAACGCAAAAAGCCACTGAAAGAACAGGGTCAAAAGAGTGAACGCCCATTGCTCTCCTTCTCCGAGTAAAATAATTAGCCATGGTGGAAGAAGCCGCCTGATCTCTTTTATTGGCACAATAATTATAAAAAATATATCTGGAGCACTATTTACAAACTTCCCCATAACCATCAATCATGCCCTTTCCGCAGAAACAGAAGGAGTTAGCTAACCTCAAGAAACTGCTAATGCAACAAAGCTATTTAATGGCAGGGGGTGGGGGGCTAGAGGGGGTGGGGTGTGTTTTTCTCTCTCTCCCCTCAGTTCCATTACTATGGAATTCATAATAACATCAATAATTAAATATAAATTGGATTTAATATTTTATGCTGGCGACATGCAATTTACACTCTTCCCGAGAAATCAAAAGGTCATGTCTGATATAAATGAGTGCCAACGAGGAGTCTGTATGTGTGTGTATGTGTGTGTGTGAGTGAGTGAATGTGTGTGATTAGAGAACCAGGAATCAGTGGGGTTTTGTCCTTGCTAGAGTATTAGTTCAGTTCATCTCAGTGGGGCAGGAGGACTTCTGATGGGCAGCATCCAATCTTTGGCTGACGCAGCAAAAAAAAAAGAGCACGTGTTACTCCAGTGAATGCTTGCAGGGTCCGTTCCTGGATCCGTACTGGTATCGTTCCAGGCTATGAATTGGTATCCATAATCAGTGGTGTCATCCTCAAATGACGTTCCGGAACGCTAGGCGGGACTTACCGCCTGATTGGCTGCCCGTCCGTGACATGTCGCTGCCTGCCCGCCCACCATGCGGGCACCCCTGGCTTCGGAGGGGGTGCCCGCTTGCCTGGGGGGCACGCCGGGTGCCTGGGCAAGCAGCGGAGGGGTGTGCCAACCGGAGGGAGCCTGTGTGGCGGGTGGGCAGGCAGTGACACGTCACGGACAGCCTGTCAATCAAGTGGTAAGTCCCGCCTAGCGTTCCGGAACTTCATTTGAGGATGACATCGCTGTCCATAATCCATGGATAATTAAGAGCGCAATCCTAAACTGGAGTTAGGCCAGCATAAACTAAGCCAGCAAAATTTGGCCAGTACAAGGGCAACCATAAAGCGTGTGTAGACTACTCTGGGAGTCAGGGAGGATGGTGCACATCTGTATGCTGGCCTCTCTGACTCTGAGAGTGGTCCAAACATACTTTACAGTGTCGCTTGTGCTGGCCAAACTTTGCTGTCTTAGTTTATGCCGGCCTAACTCAGTTTAGGATTGCGCCCTAAATCTGTGGGGGGCCCAGTTGGTCCAGGTGACCTTACCTGGTGGCCACACTGCATGCTTGGCACTCCGGCAGTTGAGTTTGGCCTCCTGGTCTCAAAAGAAGCCTCCCAGATGTGACCAGAAGTCGCTTCTGGTCATGTCCTTGGGCGTGGGGAAAAGAACTGAAATCACTGAAAGTTTTTGCTGTAAACCAGGGGTCTCCAAACTTTTCAGTACGAGGGCCATATTGTATATTTCCTGGGCTGAAAAAAAAATCAGTTTTATAAATGGATGAATAAATTGTACTTGATTTTTTTCTTTTTGGAATCAATATGTTTCAGAACAAAAGATAATGTTTGGACCACTCTCGAAGTCTGAGAGGCCGGCCAAACATGCGCCATCCTCCAAGAGTGGTCCAAACGTGATTTACGGTGGCCCTGATGCCAGCCAAACTTTGCTGGCCTAACTCTGCCGGCCTAACTCCAGGGTAGGATTGCTCCCTGAGCTGCCACCCTGCCTGAAAAAGCTAAGCAAGATCAGCCTCGGCCTCACTTTGGATGGGTGACCAGAAGTTGCTGGCAAGAGATGAAGGAATGTGAAAGAGCGTGAAGCTCAGAATGCACAAGATCTGTGCAGCCAGGACGATGATTGGGCTGTGAAGGGAAACATCTGGAGAAATGGAAAGTTCTCTCAAGTGTTATTCTATGTTAAAAAAAAAAAACATTTGACGAAATGGGGTTTATGGTCAGCCTGCCTATGTATAGTAAGCCACCTTGAGTCTATGAGACTGGCATCTGAGAAAGGCGGTATATTGATACCACAATAAATAAGTAAAAAATAAACTTGCCGTCCTCTGCACACCTGTGGCTGTACCTGGAACAACACTCCATCCCAGTGGTTCCCAAATCTTTTCAACTGGTGGCTCCTTTGACCTACTGGGCCATTGACCGTGGCTCCCTGATAGGGCTATAATCCTATACATTGTATAGGGCGGTGGGTTGTCGTGAGGATTCTGGGCTGGCTTCCATGGCGCCCCCAAGGAGCCACGGCTCACGGTTTGGGAACCACAGCCCTATCTCCAGGAACGCTCCCATTTTTATCTGGGGACAGCTGGAGCCTCTACCTGCGTTTCGGCTTTCTCCAATGCCCAAATCCTAACCAAACTTCCAGCATTGACATAGCTGTGCCAATGGGGCATGTGCTGCATCCTGCAGTTGGGTGGCAGTTATGGTGACCTTCTCAAGGTAAGGGAATGTTTGGTCCCTTACCTCGGAGCTGCATTGCCCTTACCCCGGTGCTGGAAAGTTGGTTAGGATCGTGCCCAGTGATGTCATGCAGGGGGTATGCAGGGGTATGCGAGTACCGGTTCCTAGGATTACGGCTGGCCCCACCCATTCGCCCGCCCACTCGTCGACTCCGCCCCCTGCAACGTTTGCATTTCCTGCACGTTTGAGTTGCCTGCATGTTCTCAGAGCCAGCCAGGCAGGCAGCGAGCGGAGCCTTGCCTTGCCTTGCCTTGCCTTGCCACTGAAAAATGAGTTGCTCTGGGGTTTTAACATGATGCCAGGCCTCCTTAACATGTTCTGGGGGTGCTGTGGAATACTGTTGCAACTGTTGGGTCAGTTTAAAATCGTCTGGAGTCCTCAAAAAGGGCTTTTTTCATGTCACTTCCTGCCACGACATCACTTCTGGCTAATGATGTCACTTCCGGTGGGCGGGTCCCAACACGTGCCAATCAAAAGTGAGTACCTGTTCTTAAATCATTTAGATGACACCACTGATTCGTGCCCCCAGTCATTGCGTTTCTCCCCCTTCCCCCTCTCCCTCAGGCCTTGTCTCGCTTTCTTCATGGGGCCTGGGTCTTCTATTCGTCACGTACATGAGGAAGTGGGAGGAAACTGAGGAGAACTGCGAGCATCGTTCCGAGACTCGCCTCTTGGCACGCGTTCCGGGTGGAGCGTGTGACAGAGCTGTGGTGGTGGCGGCGGCGGCGGCAGTCGGGAAGGGCAGTTTCATTGGGTTTGGCCGGCTGGTGCGTGCGCAGGCCGTTGGGGGATGATCTGTTCTCCTTTGGCTGGCAGCTGTGAGGCAGGAAATGGGGTTTTGGATGGAAACGTTTCTCTAGTTCCTTGGCCGAAAATAGAAAGCCGGGCCGGGGAGGCGGGGAAGCCACTGAAAGAGAAAGAAGGTGAGGCGTTTGGGCGGACAGAGAAGAAAGCAGACCAGAGCCCTCCAAAATGCGTCAGGGCTACGCCACAGAGGTAGCAACCGCGGGCTCCAGAAACCGTAATTCCCACAGCGGCTCTGAGAGGAAGACAGGGCCAGCGCTACCTCCGAGTAGCAAACACACAACGCACACACACAATTCAGCACGTCAGGGGGAGTGTGAAAGCTCCTGTGCCAAAGTGTCTGAACAACAGAGCCACTGACTGGAAAGTCTCCCAGTGCAAGTCTCTTGTTCTTCCACAGGCTGTGTGGCCTCTGGCAAGCTGCTCTCCCTCACTACTACTCCCACGTGCAAGATGGAGAAAATAATTGTTGTTGTTCAGTCGCTAAGTCGTGTCCAACTCTTTGCGACCCCCTGGACCACAGCACGCCAGGCCTTCCTGTCCTCCACTAGCTTCCGGAGTTTGCCCAATTTCATGTTCATTGCTTCTGGCATTCTGAGGTTGTTGTTGTTCAGTTGCTAAGTCGTGTCCGACTCTTTGCGACCCCCTGGACCACAGCACGCCAGGCCTCCCTGTCCTCCACTAGCTTCCGGAGTTACATCTTCCGACCTGAGGGTCTCATCTTCCGGTGTCATATCGTTTAGCCTTTTAGTTTTGTAATCCATGGGGTTTTCTTGGCAAGAGTACCGGAGTGGGTTGCCATTTCCTTCTCCAGCGGATCACGTTTAGTCAGAACTCTCTACTATGAACTGTCCATCTTGGGTAACCCTACATGGCATAGCTCACAGCTTCATTGAGCTACTCAAGCCCCTTCGCCACGACAAGGCAGCGATCCATGAAAGGGGGAGAAAATAATACTGACCGCCCAATTGTATCCCCCACCATATTATAGCATGCAGCTGTGCCAATCTGTGGCTTAGCTGGGGGTGGGGGTGGGGGTGGAGGGAAACGGTTAGTACTGCAAGTGCTGAAACACGCTGTCTACGTGGCCCCTCCCACTCACTGTCGGAGCCATTGGGGCAGTGGCAGCAATGCGCAGGCACTTGCCGAACCAAGCAGTGTTTCCTGCACATTGCCATCGCTGCGCAGAATGGCTCTGATGGCCAGTGGCATCTCTACAGGGAGGGCAGAGCTCTAAGTGTTGCAAGGAGCCTTACCCTGTCATGTAAATCCCTCCTCTCCCTTGCTGCTGTAGCCAGTAAGCAAGGCCAAGATGTTGCTTTTCCCTGTGAGGATTGGCTAGAACGGTGCAGGGAAGGAGTGATTTCCACTGCAAGGTAAGGCTTCTTGCAAAACGTAGAGCCAGTGGTGTCATCTACTCTCTCGCAAGCCGGAATGCTGGGCGGGACTTGAGTGATTGACAGCCCGTCAACTCACTTCCGGTTTCTTCGCGCGCCCCGCGCGGCTTTCCCTCGCCTCGGAGGGGGCGCCTGCTCGCCCAGGCACCCGGCGCGCCCCCCACCCATCCCCCCTGGTGAGCAGGCGCTCCCTCCGAGGCGAGGGAAAGCCGTGCGGGGCGCGCGAAGAAACCGGAAGTGAGTCGACGGGCTGTCAATCACTCAAGTCCTGCCCAGCGTTCCGGCTTGCGAGAGAGTAGATGACACCACTGCGTAGAGCTCTGCCCTCCCTGTAGAGACGCCACTGCTGATGGCTAATGGGAGGGACTGCTTAAACAGCACGTTGTGGTGCCTGCAGTAGTTACTGCACTGACCGCTGGGTGAAGGGGATGCTTTAGGCAGCAGATTGTAAAGCAGTTCTCAGAAGTGGCCAGCCCACCCAAGAACAACTCTCTTGGATGGACTGGAGGCAACATAACGTCGGCTGCTTTTCCTGTTCACGTCCTAACAAAGCGTGGGGCATGTGCTGCATCCTGCAGTTTGGGGGGGGGGGCAGTCACGGAAGCTTCCTGAAGGAAAGGGAATGCTTGTTCTCTTTCTTCACAGCCCAATCCTCTACTGCACTGGCATAGCAGGGCCAGCATAGCTGGGCTGCATCCTAAGCCCAGTAGGAGGCAGCAGCAGCTCAGCACAGGACAAGGGGAGGTTTTCCCTTTGCACCTGCGTAAGCCTCAGCCAGCTCTATGGGGCTGCTCCGATCTGCGCCTGCAGAATAGCAGACGCAGGTGAATGTGCGCAGAAGCTGCCTGAGTTGGGGCCATCCAGGCTGGGGACGGGGTTTAGGATACGGCGCTACGGTGTTCTGCTGTCGCCACCCCCGCCCCCGCCCCCGGGGCTGCCCAGTTACGCCCCCGGCATGCGTCTGGAGTGCCTACGGCGAGGTCTTGCGCCGATCGAGCACTGCCGACGCTCGATCGGTGCTCGGCTGGCGCTGCCGAAGGGTGTGGCAGCGCTCAAATGCTGGCGCTGCTGCTCGTGCCAGTCCTGTGCCGGTCCCGCCAACACCGATGCGCTTGGCGGCACATTTGCAACAGTGCTGGACTGACGCAAGAGCATAGCGCCGGCGCAACACCAGTATAGGATTACGCTCTCAGAGCTTCATTACCCTTACCCTGGTGCTGGAAAGTTGGTTAGGATTGTGTCCTCAGTCTTATTGGTCAGTTTTAAGGAAATCCACTCTTTGTGACATAAGGCAGTTGCGTTTTCTTTTTCTGGTTTATTTGGCCATAATCTTTGATAGAACACAGATAATTCAACACAGTTTTTCATTACATTGTGCATGAAAGTACTTTTCCAATTAGACAAACAGACAGACAGACAGATGGCCACTAGTGGTGTTACCAATCCTGAAGATGTCACTGAGAGCGCAATCCTAAACTGGAGTTAGGCCAGCATAAACTAAGCCAGCAACGTTTGGCCAGCACAAGGGCCACCATAAAGTGTGTTTGGACCACTCTCAGAGTCAGGGAGGATGCGCACGTCTGTGTGCTGGCCTCTCTGACTCCGATAGTGGTCCACACATACTTTACAGTGTCCCCTGTGCTGGCCAGACTTTGCTTGCTTAGCTTATGCCGGCCTAACTCAGTTTAGGATCGCGCCCCCCCCCCCCAGCGTGCTCCTCACCCCCTAGTGATGCCACTGCTACCATGCACTGATGCTCCATGATGTGTGCATTATGTACTAACATTGTGGAGGTGTCACTGGAATTTGCAAGGAGGTGGGAAATGGTAGAGATCTCTGAAGCAGGTGTGATGTAGACCCTGGAGGGTGTGTGCAAAACAGAAGCTCCTGCGTGAAGAGTATTTTAAAAGATCGCATTGATGTGCACTTCTTGTTTATGGGGAACCCTGACACATAGCGCAACCAGAAGGTGGAAAAGTCTCCTTCAGGGTCTGTCTGTCCATTGAATGGATGTGTTATGTCTTTCAGTCCAACATGGCCAAGCTAAACAGGATCCAGGTTAATATTCTGTGTACCTCTGGAGGTCGTGAACTGCCAAATAGGTGCTCGGAGAGGGCAGCTGTCGCTCTGTTTAATCTGGCAATGTATGGTCATTACAACAGCTTTTCCAGGATTGGGTTTGAATCCTTATAAGTTGCAGGAGAACAGAAGCGGGTAAGTGATTGTCAAGCTTTGCAAAGCGCCCAAGCCTAGATAATTTGTAGGCTTGAAGAATCCAAGGCCCGACAGAGGCCATCACGAACAGCTGTGATGGGAAAAGGGCTGAATCACAGCACAGGTGAAAGCACTTGCCTCGTTAGGCAAATCAGAGCGATCTGGTTGGAGCAGAGTTGTATATAACCAGAACGCTCCCAACACTGAATGTGGGCTGTGATGTTGTGCTCCAATGTCTGTGTTTGCTGTACTGCAGAAAAACATCTACTTGTGCTTCATTGACTACACTAAAGCCTTTGATTGTGTGAGAGATGGGCCATACGAAAGGCAGAGCGCCGAAGAATAGATGCTTTCGAATGATGGTGTTGGAGACGACTCTTGAGAGTCCCCTGGACTGCAAGGAGATCCAATCGGTCAGTCCTCCAGGAAGCCAAGCCTGATTGCTCCCTGGAAGGACAAATCCTGAAGCTGAAGCTCAAAGACTTTGGCCACCTCATGAGAAGAGAGGAGACTTTAGAAAAGACCCTCATGCTGGGAAAGACTGAAGGCAAAAGGAGAAGAGGGTGGCAGAGGATGAGACGGCTAGACAGTGTCACCGAAGCGACGAACATGAAATTAGGCAAACTCTGTAAGCTAGTGGAGGACAGGGAGGCCTGGCGTGCTGCGGTCCAGGGGGTCGCAAAGGGTTGGACAGGACTTAGCGACTGAACAACAACAACTGCTGTAAATATCTTCAAGTAAAGACTGGGTTGGGGGAGGAACCCTTCGCTACCGTCTGTTCCTTTTGCTCGGCGACCTTGGCTGCAAATCCTGCTACTCTGCTGGATAGCCTCACATCTATCCCCCCTGACAGTGATGTTGTTCCCCGAGCCACGTTTCTCAAAAGAACTGGGGAAGTTGGAATAAGCACATGGCTGCCGTTTTTCACCCTGGTGGAGCTGACGCATTCAAAATGCCACATGTTCTTTCTCCTTCACGGCATCAAACACGTGAGGGCGGGGGGTTCTGCTCAATGCCTGCGATGAGCTTACAGCAGCCTTAGGACCAAATCCTATCTAATTCTCCCGTGCTGCTGCAGCTGTGGCAATGGCGTATGCGCGGCATCTTGCAGTGGGGAGGACTGTCACAGAGGCCTCTTCAAGGTAATGTAACTTTTGTTCCCTTATCTTGGGGCTGCATTGCAACTGCACTGGTGCTGGAAACTTGGATAAAATAATAATAATAATAATAATAATAAATAATACTTGGATTTATATACCACCTTTCTTAGGTCACCAGATTTCTCTAATGACTATAACTCAAGGTGGTTTACATGGGCAGACTTTATTCAGAAACCCGAAAGTTTTTACAATTTATACAGAAATGTTCTATCTTTCAAGAACTACACGCATACAGATGGATCTTTCTGGATTTAGTCCTTCTTTCTGGCCACCCGTTGGTCTTCTTGCTGGCTGATAAACGGCTTCCCTGCTCCCACCAGAGAAGCGGCTGAACTTCGGCACAACTCCCCCTCGCACAAGGCAGCTGAAGCTCAGCTGTTAATCAGCCGCAATTAACGAGGTCTGCCGCTCACAGAGACTTCCGGCTGTCCCGAACTGGCGACCTTCAGATCTTCAGCTCTTATCTTCAGGCAAACAGAGGCATTAACCCTCTCGACTAAATCTTCTGCCCAATAGATAGGATAGGATTGGGCCCTTAATGTCCCCTTGGAAACTCTGTGCTGCTGTGCAAGGTTTCCTTCCCTGTAGTGAGGAATCCCAATCTGGATACTTTGGCTGTCACAGAGCAGGATTTGTGGCAGCCTATCAGGTTCTTCCAGGAAATAGCCAGGCCTCTGGGAGCAACCCCTATTGGAGAGGTAATCGGGTGGTTAATCGGTGGAACTCCTTGCCACGGGATGTGGTGATGGCGCCTGGCCTAGATGCCTTTAAAAGGGGATTGGGCAGCTTTCCATCACAGGTTACAAGCCACAATGACTATATACAACCCCCTGGTTTTAGAAGTAAGTGTGTCGCCAAAGAGCCCCTGATACAAAACTTTCTTCCCAATAGGCTATGCCCGCTTATGCTTTTCAGTCCCCTAAATACAGACAGGCCTGGTAATAGCAGCAAACTACCAGACCCCAGCACCCAGTGTCTTGCTTGTAGGCTGCAGCTCTCCCTGGAGCTTCTGAGCAGGGGTCCTTTAAATGGTTGCCAGTCCTTAGTCTGATGATCCTCAGTCATTTGTCCAGTCTGTAAAGCCAGTAGGTCAGTCCAGGTATCCATCAGTATGCCAGTTCGCCAAGCCAGTCCATTATCCAGTGAGCAAAGTCCATGGTCCAGTCCATTGTCAATAGGTTAGTCCAGGAATGTCAGTCCGATATGCTTTAGCAAGCAGAAGCTCTACTCCTTCCACTATACAACCCATGCCTTCCCTTCCTTCAGGTGCTCCTTATATCCTGTCTGTGAGCTCCTAAGGGGCTGCACCTGTGCAGCCCAGCCTCTACTACTCCCCTGGGGTAGATCCTGCAACTACTTACACCAAGGGTCACTGCTGGCACCATTCACTGCTTCCTCGGGGTGATCTTCCGCAGTTTCCGATACAGTAAGATATGCAAGATGCAAGGAATGTCAAATGCAAGGAAGTGGTAATAGGCTGCAGGATCTTGTAGTCTTGTGTGCTCCCTGCGCACTGGTGAGCCACTGGGAGTTGGACTAGTTGGGCTTGAAGCCTCAGCCAGTGAGAATCTTCTGTCGAGGCTCGAGTGGGGAGGGATTAATAATAATAATAATAATAATAATAATAATAATAATAATAATGCTAGTATTTATATACCGCCTTTCTTTGGTCATTAGATTGCTCCTCTGACTTTAATTCAAGGTGGTTTACATAGGCAGGCTTTATTTCTCTAAACCCCCAAGGGGTTTTTACAAATTACAAAGAAGTTCTGTCTTTCAAGAACTACAACAACATACAGATGGAACTTTTTTTGTGGTCTATTCCTTCTTTCTGGCTGCACAATTGCCTTCCTGCTGGCTGATAGTGTTTTCTCTGCTCCCACCAAAGAAACAGCTGGCCCAGCACAACTCCTCTCTCACAGGCAGCTGGAAACAGCTCAGCTCTTATCAGCTGCAATTCTCAAGGTCTGCCGCTCATGGAAGCTTCCGGTGATCTCGAACTGGCGACCTTCGGATCTTATCTTCAGGCAAATGGAGGCTTTAACCCTCTCGACTAAACCTCCTGCCCTTCCTCCCCTTCCTAAGTGCCAATGTGCAGATATCTTTCCAGGCAGCGGGGCTCCTACCTGAAAGCATTCTGGGGTGGGAAGAAAGGGGGGAAAGAATTGACCCACCTGGCTATGCAGCAACTCTAAGCCTGAGTAGGCTACAAGGCAAACCGGGGTGGGAAACCAAGGTGACAGAGCACATGGAAGGAGACCCAGACCCAAACCCTGCTTCAGGGCCCAATGAACCCCGGAAATGTGCAAGGAGAGCTGATGTACCTGTCAGCTGATCAGCTAGCTCAGAAGGAGACCCACAATACTTTCTATGAGTATCTCAGAGTAAATATGCTTTGCAATAGGATATTCACGTTTGCCAGCTGCCTCTCAGAGGTGAGGGGCGGGGAGAGAGTTAATGCAAAAAGATCTGCTTCCCTTTTATTTTTCAAAATAAGCGATGGAAAATGCCCATAAATGCCCCATTGGTAGAGATTTAAGGTGCCCCTTAAAGCGAAACCACCTGGTTTCAAAGAGGGCTCCAAGTTCTCATTACTCTTAATAGCATATTTTCATCTCCGCCCCAGTACTGGATGCAACTGCTCCAGAGGCAAACTTGTTTGGAAAGTATGACAACCGGCCTTCCAGTGTTCATTCGGAGCCAACAACCTTCTGTTCAAAAAGGGGCTGGTGTAAATCCGACCAACCAGTTCTAAACGGAGCTCTTCCCTTCCCAAACTGACCCCAGAGTCTATTGATAAATCTGATGTTTCGGCAAGAACACTGGTTCTATGCTCTGCTAACTCTGAAAATTTGTGTGTGTGTGTGTGAGAGCGAGAGCGAGAGCGAGAGCGAGAGAGAGAGAGAGAGAGAGAGAGAGAGAGAGCATCCTTCAATATTTGTGGGCTGTATACCCTCTAGGGACGTGGTGGTGCAGTGGGTTAAACCACTGCTGCTGGGCTTTCTGACCGGAAGGTTGAGAGTTCAAGGCTGCATGACAGAGTGAGCTCCCGTTGCTTGCCCCAGTTCCTGCCAACCTAGCGGTTCAAAAGCACCTAAAAATGCAAGTAGATAAATAGGGACCACTTTGGTGGGAAGGGAACGGCGTTCCGTGCGCTACGGTGTATAGTCATGCCGACCACATGACCACGGAAGCTTGTCCTCAGGACAAACGCCGGCTCTACAGGCTTAGAAATGGAGATGAGCACCGCCCCCTACAGTCGGTCACGACTAGACCATTCGGTCATGGGGAAGCCTTTACCTTTTTATACCCTCTAACTGTATCTTTTAAGATACATTTTAAAAAATGGAATCCAATTAGCAGCAATGTAGCTAGGGCATCTGGAACATAGGGCAAATAAATTTTTAACCTTTCCATATACCCCATACATCCCATGGCCCTCAGAAGGCCTTCTGGAGGCCTCTGAAAGACACTCTCAGTTTTAGCTGAAAGCCAAGGCCTCCAGGAGGCCCTCTGACACCCCCAGAGGGTATGGTACCCAGGGCAGTGTACTCCTGACCCTGCCTTAGTTATGCCACTGGTGACCAGATAGAATGGAGGACAGATAAGAGTGTCTATACCAGGGATGGTGAGCCTTTAGGGCTATACTATGCATGTCAAAAATTTGGACAATGCCTAACCTGACTCTGCTGGCATGTCACACACACACACACACACACACACACACACACACACACACACCACGAACAAAAGACAAACAATTATTTACATATTCGTATTGCAACCATGTGCAGTGCTGCGTATTATATAAAGAAATGCCAAATAATTACAAAAATGAAATACAATGAAAACAAATTCAGAGCAGAATTGTAACCTGGAGTTGTTGTTGTTGTTCAGTCGCTAAGTCGTGTCCGACTCTTCGCGACCCCATGGACCACAGCACGCCAGGCCTCCCTGTCTAACCTGGAGTTAGGCTGGCACAATTAGGCCAGCAAAGTTTGGCCAGCACAAGGGACACTGTCAAGCATGTTTGGACCACATTTGGAGTCAGGGAGGACAGCGCACAGACATGCACCATCCTCTCTGACTCCGCAAGTGGTTCAAACACGCTTTACAGCTCTCAGAGTGCAACCCCTGCTAACTGGGCAAGAGGCACTTTTTCAAGTGGTGTCCTCTTATATTTAGCAGGGGGAGAGCAATTGTCCCTCTTCACCCCAGCACAGTGTCTTTCTCGTGGCTGTTGCTGGTGTTGTTGTCCATTCTTTTAGATTGTGAGCCCTTTTGGGACAGGGAGCCATTTAGCTTTATTATTACTATTTGCCTGTAAACCGCTTTGTGAACTTTGTGTTGACAAGCGGTATATAAATACTAGTGATTGATTGATTGATTGATTGATCCTAACCTGGCCAGCACAGCTAGGCCAGCAAAGTTTGGACCACTCTCAGAGTCAGGGAGGATGGCGCATGTCTGCATGCCGGCCTCTGATTCTGAGAGTATATTATGTATTATGACAGTAAAGGTTTTTTATACTTCTTTATATATTTTAGGATCCACGGGGTTGGCTGTTTAAATTTTAAATTTTAAAAAATGTTAATTATTTTAATATTGTTTTTTAACTATCATTTTTAATTCTCAAATATTGTACTTTTATTGTATTTTATTGTTGTAAGCCGCCTTGGGTGCCCATGGGGCAGAAAGGCAGGGTATAAATTTAATTAATAATAATAATAATAATAATAATAATAATAATAATAACAACAAATAATAAATAAATAAAGCATCTATCTATCTAACTTGTACATTGCCATCGCTGCCCAGAATGACTCTGTGAGTGGGAAGGGCTACTTGCACTGTGCAGTGCAGCGTCTGCAGTACATTCTGCCTCCCCTTTAGCTACACAACTGATCCGGCTTTGTAGAATTTGCAATGACCTGGTGCATCACTCATCATTTAACCCTCTGCTTCACTTTTCGGTTCTTGCCAAACTGATGCCATTTGTGGGGACTTGCAAATTCCCATGACAAATTCCAGAGAAAACGACAGATTCCAGAGAATTGACAAATTCCAGAGAATGATGACAAATTCCAGAGAAAAAGGAGCAATTTCCAAAATTCCAATACTCCTTTTGTCCTGCAATAAAAAGATGGCCAGTACCTGCTCTCTCCAGCGCTTTAAACGGAGGTCTCCATCTAACTAATCAGGGAAAGGACAGCGTGCTCCCTGAGAGCGAAGTTGCAGGACTATTGATATGCTATTATTTTCCATATTTATTTCTCCCCAGATGCACTAGGAATGCCTCCCTCCAGGCCGTTCGTAATTGAGAAATGCTTTTAAGACCTTGAAGAAATGAATGCTGCATTTTGCAAGGTGCCTGGTTTATTGTCTCCAGGAGTCATGTTGATGAACGACGCAGCTCATCTCTTCTTAAAGAAGTTAGCAGTAAAGGGAATGGCTGGACGATAGGGCTTTGAGTCACGTCATTGGTAATCAGGACTGTCTCCAATCAATTTGAGACGAAGGAAACCTTTTTATTTATTTATTTAAAAATCACATCCAAATTTTTCACAATTAAATAACAAAGGCAACGTAGTGTAACGTGAAACGCTGAAAGAGATTGATTTACAACCTGTGTATCTGTTCTGCCAAATTCCCTGCTGGGCCTCCCCAAGAGCCCCAATGCCCACACTAGGCTAACTAGTTTCCCCTCCAGAGCAGCCTCAGAGGTAGGCAAGAGGGAGGGGGTTCCTTCACCCACTGGGCCTCCTCTCTTCCAGCAGCTTTGTTTGGATTCACTGGCTGGCCAGCCTCCTCCAGACTGCCCTCATCACCAGCTTAGCTCAAAATACCCTAATGTAGCAATAGGCAGTCAGCTTGCCTAAGCCACAACTGCCTCCTCCACTTGGTGGCTCCAGGGGCATGGCAGCCATACAAGAGTTCCCCACAGTTACTCCCCACAACCACCTTACCTTATCCAGTCCTTCAGTCAGTCCATCCACAGCCTCTTCCTTCCTTCCTTCCTTCCTTCCTTCCTTCCTTCCTTCCTTCCTTCCTTCCTTCCTTCCTTCCT
>JAJKFI010000108.1:3330358-3364924 GCA_029204185.1 Lerista edwardsae | reverse complement strand
CCTTCCTTCCTTCCTTCCTTCCTTCCTTCCTTCCTTCCTTCCTTCCTGCACCTGCCCGGTGCTGCACCTACCCAGTGCTAACTTACTGCAGCTCCTGCCTCCAACTTTATACTGAGGCCAGCCAATCGGTGTCTGTTGCTGAGCAGGCTCTAGCTCATCAGCCACACCCTTTTCCATCTGTGCCAACTTCCCTAGCCAGAGCCCTCATCAGCCTGCAGCTGTGCTCCTGCTGCAGGCAAAGACTTAGGGGTTAACCATGTAATCCCTGTCCCTGATATGGACAAGAGGCCACTGCTGATACCGTTCCCTATCGGGGTATCTCCTGCCTTTTCCAATACAGGTGCCTGCTGAGGGCTGATGATAAAATCATTAAGCAGGAAGTGATGTCATTAAGCAGATTGCGGTCAGAAACAAGAGTTTTGTTCCCACGTACTGTAGAAACGCATTAGGTGCAAATGACAGAGCAGAAAATATGTAAATCTTGGTAAATTGGCAAGATATGGGAGAGCCCAATTATCACCTGGGTTGCCCTTTCCGCAGCCTGCTGTTCCCTGTCTGCGTCTGCTGATGCAGCTCAGCAACTGAGAGGTGGCCTACGAGGTGATGGCAGAAGCAGCGCTGCTGAAAGGCGGGTTGTGTGACAGGCTCTCCCAGGGCCTCAACAGCGTCTCCCTCTCTCCCCACTCTTGGTCTGCCCCTTCTCTGTAGTGTTCCTCCCTTCTGAGGCTTCCTTTCATCTCCCCCTCCCTATGCCCCAGCAGAAGCGGAGCTGCTGAAAGGGCAGCACTGGGAGAGCCCGATTATCACAGGGGCCAGATAAAGAGTGTCCGGGGGCCTTACGATTGACATCCCTGGTGTAAATGAAGCAAGTTATGTGCCCATGAGAAGCAAGCCTCAGCCCCAGGAACAGTTTTGCTAGTGGAAATGGATATAGAATTCACTGAAAGGCCAGGGGCCAGAGGTGGCAGGCCAAAAATGGTGCTGCTGCCTTTGTTGCCACCACTCCTCCCCGGATATGAAAGCAGGGAATGGAGCAGAATTAGGGCCACAGCATCTCTGTCAATCTACCTGGTTCAGCCACCTCAGCTGACCTCAGGGACAGACCGGCCCAGCGAAGAGCAGGTATCCCAAGCATTTAATACATGCACATTGTTGTTTAAACTTTAGCATTTTAAATGATTATGAGTGATTATTAAAAGGAAATTTTTATGAATATACTGAAGAAGGTACCCAGTTGTGTAAATTATGAATTGGCTGTTAACCGACAGTTCCCTAATGTATTAACCTTTGCATCCCTTACCTATGTAAACTTCTTACCTTATCCTCAACCGGAGATGTAGATATCAATAAAAATTATAAATGGGAAAAAAATGCATGCACATTGTTTTGCATTGAGGGTGCTGTCATGCTGAGCGGCTAAGATCCGCGACATGTTCAGCACTGGGAAAGGCCTTATGTGGTATAGCTCTGCCCACACCGACTCTGGCTTGGCATGCCACCATCTCAACCATGAGAAGACCCTTCACTCTGCCAAACCGTCATGGATCGGAGGGAGGAAGGAAGGGAGGGGCTCCTTTTTTAGCCAGCTTGCAGCAGTAACGACAGTGGTTTATGGCGAGAGATCAGGACGGAATGAGGATGCAGGGTGGCCTTTCAGATCTTGCTAGTGGAGCCAAAAAAATTCCTTGTGAGGAAAGGCTAAAGATAACTAGGTGGGGTCAGTGGGGGGGGGGGAATGGCAATGTATTCTCTAGACCAGCAATTTTTAACTGGCGTGCTATAGCACACTGGTTTGCAAAAGGTTTGCAAGTGTTCAGCAGGGGTTTGGAGCACAGTGGTAAAAAAAGCGGCTGGGGGAAAAAAATCTTGGGTTCAGCAGCACTGGTTCTAGGGCAACTGTCCGTAGTCATGAATTGCCTGTCCTTAAGGAGCTGGCGAAAGAAGAGGGAGAATTCCTGACTACAGATGGTTGCCCTAAAACAGAGCTGCGGAACCCAGAAGAGTCTCCCGGAAGTGACATCACAAGAGGAGAAGACCGTAGAGAAAATCATAGAGGTCAGGGTGCTGTGAGAAGAAGAATGCTGAACGTATTTGTTCTAGGGGAGCCATCAGATGTGCGCCATCCTCCCTGACTCCGAGAGTGGTCCAAACGCCACTCCTTTGCATCTGGCATTCTGAGGTAAATTTCTGAGGTAAAATTCTGAGGTAAATATGAGGTAAATAAAGCAAAGTTTGGCTGGCACAAGGTCCACCGTAAAGTATGTTTGGGCCACTCTTGGAGTCAGAGAGGCCAGCCCACAGACATGTGCCATCCTCCCTGATTTCAAGAGCGGTCCAAACGCCACTCTCTTGTATCTGGCATTCTGAGGTAAATTTCTGAGGTAAATATGAGGTAAATAAAGCAAAGTTTGTCCAGCACAAGGGACACCATAAAGTATGTCTGGACTACTCTCGGAGTCAGAGAGGCCAGCACACGGATGTGCACCGTCCCCCCTGACTCTGAGATTGGTCCAAACGCGCTTTACGGTGGCCCTCTGCCGGCCTAACTCCAGTTTAGGATTGTGCTCTGAGTGTGGATTACAGTGGGCCCTCCTTCTCTGCAGTGTAGTAAGTATTGCAGGCACTACAATGCGCGGTGTAAGCAGCCCCTCCCACTCGCCATTGGATCCATTCTGGGTGGCAAAGGGCAGGAGGCTGAGAGTACAATCCTAACCTGGAGTTAGGACGGCACAGTTAGGCCAGCAAACTTAGTAACACACTGTAAAAGTGTGTTTGGACCACTCTCAGAGTCAAAGAGACCAGCACACAGATGTGCATTATATTACCTGACTCCAAGAGTGGTCCAAACATATTTTACTGTGTCCCTTGTGCCAGCCAAACTTTGCTGGCCTAACTGTGCCAGCCTCACTCCAGGTTAGGATTGCGCTCTGTGAGTGTTCAGACCAGGATCTCCAGTTGTTGGAAACATGTCTGCTTTTTTTACCTGCGCAATGTTGGAGGCAGTGCTGTTCAGGGGTTAGAGCCAGGGGCTGGGCAGCCTTTTTTCTGGCCCAGCTTTGCTTGACCATATAATAAGCAAAGCGAAACAGGCAGCCTGTCTACTGTATCTCTCCTGCAATCTTGTGCAACAGAAAGCAATTATCCCTAACGGCTCCAAAGCTCCTCCCATCCAACTTGATTTGCCTTGTCATGTCCCATTAACTTCGCCTTCAACTCTAATCCTGGCCCCTGAAGTCTATAATGAAAGACATTCAAATATATGTATCCAAATGGCACCCGTATTGATTTATTAATGCTCGGGAATGCTGTCCTAATTGAATTGAGATCCAGGAAGCAAGTTAATGTAGCTAACAGTGATACAGGAATTCAATCTCCCCAGTGCTTAGAATTATGACTTTTTTTTTTTGCTGTCTTTGTTGTCAGTTGGATAAATAACAAATCAATGCAAATTTTAACGAGCTTTCTTAAAGGCAGAGGCAAAGCTGAGCAAACCAGCCAGGTATTCAGCGGCCAAGAAGAGCTGAACGAGTTGCTAAAGGAAATCGCTGGAAGGGGAGAAGAATCAGCGTCCTTTGGAACAAGGTGCTGGAAGTTCCCTGGCCAGGGCTGGCTAAGACAGAGGTGCAGAGGGTCAAGCCTGCCTGAACGCCAGGCCAGGAGCACAGAAAGCGTTTCAGGGTGGCACAGAGGGGGTGTTCCGGGACATGTGGAGTGGCAGGAGGTGTGGACTGACGGTTGAGCTGCTGGTACTGCCTGAAGCTAAGCAGGAGAATCTGTGGTCTTGTTTTGGATGGGAGACTGAATGCCAGGCTGGGACAAGCTGCAGGACCTGTGGTGGCAGAACGGAGTCGCTGTGGAGCTGATGACTCACCGCAAGTGAGAGTTGTGGGTGGGTGTGTGAGAAGGCCAGCCAGCAAAAGAACGGAATACGTTCCTGAGGATCTGCCTAGGCCTGACTTGCGATTGCCTGCTGAGGCTTGATGGCAGCAGCCAAAGGAGAGAACCACACCGTGAAGGCGACATCTGGGACTGAGGATTGGCGGATCACAAGAATACTGTAGATTCGTTAAAACCCCATTGAAAAATCATGGTTTACACTAGCCTGCTCATGAAAGCTGCCTTGGGCATTTGCTTCGGCATGGGAAAGGCGGGGTATAAATTCCTCAAAATAAATAAATAAATGTGTTTCTTGTGATCTCACCTCTGTGATGAACTCAGTATAGTAGTTCTAAGCCACTCCCTCTTAGCCTCACTTCCCCAGCTGCAAAATTATCCGCAAGAGATCCATTCCAGGACTGTCGGTGGATACTGAAATCCACGGATAATTAAATCCATTGGGGGCTGGTGTGTCGCTGCAATAACTTACCTGGTAATGCACCCAGCCCTCCATAGATCATGCCCAGTCTTCTGGCCTCCTCTGATGCCACGGATACCAAGCCCGCAGATAATGAGAGCCCTCATAGGGCTATTGCAGCAACTAGGTATTATCTGTGGAGACTTTGCACACTCCAAAGAGTTATCCCAAAGCAAAGTGAGTTTCCCACAGGGTCTTGGCAAAGTCATGCTCTCCAACCAGTAGACAAAACCAATGCACAACATTCCCTCATGCCTGTTGGAGAGATGTGAGCTGGATGCTTCCTGTGATCAGGGTCTGTGCTGTGGAACAGAAATGAGCAGTGGGGTCTTCACTGAATACTTTCCAGCCATCTTAAATGTGCTCATCTTCTAAACAAGTGATGTATCGGAGATCACACATATCAAATGAGGCTCTAATTCCTATAGTCATATTCCCAATGCTCCGGTGCAGGTCCAGAAGATTCAGAAGATTCTACTAGAAGATTCTACTTCAGAATGCCAGGTGCAAGGGAGTGGCAACAGGATGCAGGCATCTTGTTGTCTCATGTGCTCTCTGAGGCATCTGATGGGCCACTGTGTAATACAGGAAGCTGGACTAGATGGACTCTTGGCCTGATCCAGCAGGGCTCTTCTGATGTTCTGATGTTCTTAGTGGGTGAGTGCTGGTGGGTGAGTCGTAGAGGAGAATAAAGAAGACATGGAAGGCTGCATGATAAAATCTGGACGGTTGCCAACACAATTCTGTTGTATTGACAGCCTCTGCAGTCTAGTGCTTTGATCTACCAGAAAGGGTATTTGCCGGTGTAGCATCTCAAACTGTTGTGTGCATTAGTCTGTTTATTGGGATTGATATTCTGCCCTGTCCCCAAAGTCTTGAGAGTTGGTGGTTACTTCCAGTTACCAGGGGTAGGGCTGGATTCTGCTCCAATTGGAAACTGGGCAGGAAACCCGGCTTCCAGGTGAGAAAGCATCATGTTTAGAAGTGATCTGGGATCTGCTGCATTTGTTGTGGGTGCCTCCTGAGAAATAATAATAATAATAATAATAATAATAATGATGATGATGATGATGATGATGATGATGATGATGATGATGATGATGATGATGATGATGATGATGATGCAAGTATTTATATACCGCCTTTCTTTGGCCATTAGATTGCTCCTCTGGCTTTAATTCAAGGCGGTATACGTGGGCAGACTTTATCTCTAAACCCGCAAGGGATTTTTACAAATTACAAAGAAGTTCTATCTTTCAAGAACTACAACAACATACAGATGGAACGTTTGTGGTCTAGTCCTTCTTTCTGGCCACAGCAGCCTTCCTGCTGGCTGATAGACGGCTTCTCTGCTCCCACCAAAGAAACAGCTGGCCCAGCACAACTCCTCTCTCACAGGCAGCTGGAGACAGCTCAGCTCTTATCAGTCGCATTTCTCAAGGTCTGCCGCTCACGGAGACTTCTGGTGTTCTCGAACTGGTGACCTTCGGATCTTATCTTCGGGCAAACGGGGGCTTTAACCTTCTCAACTAAACCTCCTGCATGAAAAAAAACATGTGATGTGGGTTGCTCCACAATGTGTTTTAATAATTACTCAGGCAGCCGGCGGTCCTGCGCTGTATCCAGCACAGCTTGGGAGGACATTGGAGCTTCCCAACGTTTGCAGGACACGGCACTAGAAAATCAAATGCTGGGTGTCACCTGTCAAGTCTCGCCAGGGCTGGTGTCCAGTATCAACCACATCAGACACTGGCCAAGGGTCCAGCCTGCCCGAAGGGTCTGTCCTGCGGGCCTGTGCACCTCGCCCCAGGGCTCACCTTTACAGAGGTAAGCAGCCCAGTGATGCACTCAGCAGAGTGTGTCGTTCTGTGGCGGCCTGCCAGGCATGATTGATGGGCGATAGCAAACAGAGGAAGGGCTTGTCCGCACTCTATTTCCCTACCTTCTGGCCAGTTGGGTTGCTCCTCACTGTTTCTTGAGGGTCTGTGAAGAAGGAAACATGTGATTGGCTGGAGGATGGAAGAAGAAGGCCTTCCTCTACCCCCCATGCAAGACTTGTTCACAATCTTCTATCTTCCCCTACCCCTTGGCAGTGGTATCACTAGGGGTTTCCACAGCGGTGTCATCCGGCAACGAGCTGCAGGAACGCTAGGCGGGACTTACCGCCTGATTGGCTGCCCGTCCATGACATGTCGCCGCCTGCCCGCCCGCCCGCCACGTGGGCACCCCGGCTTCGGAAGGGGTGCCCGCTTGCCTGGGGGGCACGCCGGGTGCCTGGGCAAGCCGCGGAGGGGCACGCCAACCGGAGAGAGCCTGCGCGGTGGGCGGGCAGGCGGTGACACGTCACGGACAGCCTGTCAATCAAGCGGTAAGTCCCGCCTAGCGTTCTGGCAGCTCGTTGCCGGATGACACTACTGGGTTGCCACCTCTTGTGGCAAGGAGTTCCACACTGGGTAAAAAAGTATTTCCTTTTATCTACTCTACCTCTCCCAACACTCAATTTCAGTGGCTGTCCCCTGGTTCTGGTGCTGTGAGAAAGGGAATAGGACATCCCTCTATCCACTCTATCCCTCCCATGCATAATTTTGTATGTCTCAATCACGTCCCCCCTCAGGAGCCTTTTTTCTAGACTGAAGAGCCCCAAATGCTGCAGTCTTCCTTCATAAGGCATCTGTGGATTTCAGGTGGTCCAAGGCTAGAAGGCCTCATAGGACCTCTTGGACATGGTTGTGTCTGGACACGAGTGGAAGTTCTGGTCACATCTGTGAGATGTTCTGAGGTGCCGGAAGTCCTTCCAGATGCAACCAAAAGGCACTTCTGGCCATGACTGGGAGGCCCTCTGAGGCCGTCCGTGTGGATTTCATTATTGGCAGAAATTCACCTAATACTTTCTGGTTACAACTGGAAGGCTGGCCAAATCCTGGAAGTCCTGTGAGGTTCACCACATGGATTCTGTTATCTGCGTAAATTGTTATCCGTGGGCAGTGATGTCATGCAGGGGGAACGTGGGGGAACTCAGTTCCACTAGTTAAAATTAGGGCTGACTCCGCCCACTTCACTCTCCCCCCTCCCAATTCCTCTGCAAAGAGCTTTTCTTCTTGGTTGGCCGGCACTCAGAGGGTTAAAGGGAGTGACTCCGGATTCCTAGGGGGGCAAAGGCAGTGATGTCATTCAGGGGGAACGGACCAGAACGGGCGTTCCGGATCCTAACGGGCTCCGTGGCTGGTTCCGGGTTCCCGACAAGTGCCAATCAAAAGTGAGTTCCTGTTCCTAAATCATTTGAATGACACCACTGTCCGTGGGTGGTCCTGAATTGGATTGCCCGCAGATACCAAGGGCCTACTGTATTTGTTAGTTTCTTATCCAGTTACCCCCTTTGTATTTCACACTCACACACACATAGACGTGGACACACAGACACAGACACAGACAAAGACACGAGAACTTGAGGGGTGATAGTTTTAGCCTAGTTCGACAGACACTGTCTTTGATGTGTGTCCACAGAGATTTCTCGTTCTTTTTGTCCTCACTCCCTGGAGATCTCCCATATATAAATGAGAAACCCATTTAATGGCTGGAATCCACACAGGCCACTCAGCCATGCCAGAGCTGATACGGTCAAGAAGCTGAGAGGGCCGGGTTAATTAAATCAACAGCTAACAGCCCGGGTTACCCACAAAAGTGAACCTTGGTGCCCCTAAAACCACTGCCCAGAGCAGGGCTGGGGAAAAAGAGCGAAAGTAACCACAGTTGGAGTAAAATGGAAAAAGAAATCATCGGCTCTGCATCACCACTCCGGCTGGCCACAGGTATCGGAGTATTAATTGCTCTTTGACTTGATTTTGTTGTGGGATTAAGGGCAGGTTGTGGCTTGAAAAGGCATTTGAGATGCTCGGAGGAGGGAGGCACAATCCATCTGCAGGGTAGCTCGGTGTCGCCTGCTGCGATCCAGGCAGTGGCGTCTCTATAGGGAGGGCAGAGCTCTAAGTTTTGCAAGAAGCCTTACCCTGTCATGTAAGTCCCACCTCTCCCTTGCTGCTGTAGCCAGTCAGCAACGCCAAGATGTTGCTTTTCCTTGTGAGGATTGGCTAAAATGATGCAGGAGAGGAGTGATTTCCACTGCAAGGTAAGGCTTCTTGCAAAACTTAGAGCTCTGCCCTCCTTGTAGAAACGCCACTGGATCCAGGGGGCTGCCGGGTTTTTCCTTCTGATCTCCAGCCTTCTCCGCCTATGTGGTGGGCCAGGCTTGGTCTGTGTTTTGAGCCAGGCTTGGTCCGGGCACACTGGGGGAGAGCAAACTGCATGGCTGGTGGGAGAACTGCTTGCCCTTAAGAATGTGTCCATTTCTAGCCATTGCCCAATATGGTAATTTTTTAAAAAATCGTAGTCAGAAACAAACTATTAACAGGGATCACAGGCCAGCATTTCTCAAACTGTGGGTCGGGACCCACTTGGTGGGTCACGGCCTGATGTCAGGTGGGTCGCGGAAAGCTGGGAGCAGCCATCTTGGAAGCTGCGGACCTCACTCTGGCTATGTTCCTTTTGCAAGTGATAACAGCTGGAATTTTCTTTTCTGAATTTTGTTTTTAGTTTGTTTTTAGGATGATTTGCTAGTCTGAGAGCCAGCTCAGAGGCTTTGCTCTCCAAGCCACGAATGGCTCTGGAGGTGAGGGGGAGGGGCCATGATATACCCAGGCCCAGGGTATTTGAGGGACCGCCTCCTTCCATATAACCCTACCCGTACTCTGAGGTCATCTGGGGGGCCCCTTTTGACTGTGCTGCCACCAGGAGAGGTGAGAGGGGTGGCGGCCAGCAGGAGAGCCTTCTCGGCGGTGGCACCCCAACTTTGGAATACCCTCCCCTTAGAGTTAAGAACTGCTCCCTCGTTGGCGGTATTTCGGTGGGGACTGAAGACCTTGTTTAAACAGGCTTTTAGTTGCTGACAGGCTGACTGGTCTTGTATTCTTTATATTCTTTTATTTTTTGCACCTGATCCTGGGGATAACAGTTGTACTTGTATATTGTATTTTTATATTGTTTTTAATCACTGTTTTTAAATTATGATGTATTTATTCTGTTTTTAATTGTTTTTTGTAAAGCCGCCTTGAGTGCCTTTTTAGGCAGAAAGGTGGGGTAAAAATCTTTAAAATAAATAAATAAATAAAATATACAGGCTCAGGCTCCTGCAACACTTAGCATTTACCACCTGTCCCTGTAGGAATGCCCTCCATTTCTCCAGATGCTTTGTGGTGCAATCTTCATCCTGGCTGCACAAGAATAGGGAGGGGTAGGTGGGTGGGTGGAAGTGTGGAGGAGGCGATAATGCCGATAGGGCAAGTACGGAGAGAGGAGGCCCACTGAGAGTCTATTTCCTGCTCCCTCCTTTGAAGCCAGCCTCCCCACTCTACCCCGATTCGTCTCCCTAGATGAGCAAGGCCCACAACCAACTGATGTGGACCTATACCTGGGGCTGAACATTGCGCAGAACTCAAGACACAGGGTGCAATCCTAACCTGGAGTTAGGCTAGCATAGTCAGGCCAGCAAAGCTTGGCCAGCACAAGGGACACTGTTAAGAATGTTCAGACTACTCTCGGAGTCAGAGAGGCCAGCACACAGACGTGCACCATCCTCCCCTGACTCCAAGAGCGGTCCAAACGCGCTTTACGGTGGCCCTTGTGCAGCCAGACTTTGCTGGCCTGACTGTGCCGGCCTAACTCCAGTTTAGGATTGTGCCCACACTGAAAAAGCAGGCCCCATAAGTCAGGCAATGTCAAGCCCAGCCGCAGACATTCAGACCTCACTATGGTGAGCCGTTTAATTTCCTGGGCATAACTGCTGCTCTGACACTAATGGCAGATGAAAGTCAAGATTTCCTGGTCATTCTAACCTCTACCTGAATGGCAGGAACTCCTGAAGTTATGGTTGCTAACAATGCCCCCTTTTATCCCCTAGACCAAAACCCCATTAGCCCTGAAGAGGTTAATTAGAACAGCAATGATCTATGTTGTCTTGCTCAGGAACTCGAGTGTATAACACCAGTAATAACTTACTGGGGCCATAGTGGGGCCATTTGGCTTTAGATTTCTCTTTTCCTCCTTTTTTAATCTCCTTAACTACTGTAATAATTAACAAATCTTGTCTGGCTGGGATGGCTGCAGGCTGCCCACATGGTTTGCCCTGCAGAAAGAGACTTGTGGGGAAGGTTTGCACTACACCGAAGAGGAAGAAATTATTGGGGTGTGTGTGTGTGTGTGTGTGTGTGTGTGGTCTACGGATTGTAAAAACACAATGGGGGCCATTAGTGAACAAGCCTTTCCAGATCGGGAGCAAATGTCTCCACAAGGGATCTTGTTTGGCAAAGCTGCAGTTTGCTGCTGGAGCAGAGATCCTCACTCTGTTCATGGGGGTCTCCTCCACGCAAACAGCCAATCCCTGGAGGGGAATCTGGCCCTGACCTTCAGGCCTTTCCTGGAGGTCCGAGCGTTTGGTGGAATGTAGAAAATGGAGTTGATGTGCGGAGGCTTTCTGTGCAATTGGGAAAAAATCAAACAATCAAGCATGATTTATATACCGCTTTTCAACCAGAAGTTCACAAAGCGGTGGACAGGCAAAAAGAAAAAGGCAAATGGTTCCCTGTCCCAAAAGGGCTCACAATCTAAAAAAAATTCCAGACCACCATCAGCAGCCACAAGAAAAGACACTGTGCTGGGGTGAAGAGGGACACTTACTCTCCCCCTGCTAAATATGAGAGGAACACCCCTTGAAAAAAGTGCCTCTTGCCCAGTTAGCAGGGGTATCACTCCTGATTGCATGAAGAGCCTACACACATATGGTGTCTACTGGTGTGCCATGAAAGGTGTGCCACGAAAGGTCCACGGGTGAGCTGTGGGTTTGGAGCACACCTGTTGTAAATCACTGAAAAAATTTTCTGGCTTCTGTGGCTCTGTTTCTACGGCAACCATCTGTAGTAACAAATTGTCTGACCCTCTTCCTCCACCAACTTCTTGTGAGATCACTTCCAGGAAACACTTCCAGGTTCTGTGACTCTGTTTGTTGGGCAACTGTCTAGAGTAACAAATTGCCTGTCCCTCTTCTGCCACCAGAGCTGGTTTGGCAACTCCGCCAGCTGAGGAAGGGGGACAGACAAATCATTACTCCAGATAGTTGCCCTAGCAATGGAGCCGCAGAACCAGGAAGAGTCTCCTGGAAGTGACATCACAGGAAGTGAAGACCATAGTGAAGACCATAGAGGTCAATATAGTGTGAGAAAAAAACCGTTGAACATTGCTGCTGTGTAGGCTCCCCATCCACACATTAACCAAACACATGGATGTTGGAGCTGGTGCTGAAGGACATTGGGTGATAGTTCTCCATGCAGTGGCTGTATTCGTGGAGAAGAATGTACGAGTGGGGTTGTGGTCTACACGTATTGCAGTCTGGGTTTGAACCACAACAAGGCCAGCCCAGCCATGATGTCTTCAGCAAAGAAGGAAGCTGGCTTGGGCAGTTAGCCAGTACCTCCTCTTGGGTCTCTCAAGCAAAGCGGAAAATCTCCAGAATTGTCGAATATAACAAAAATAGATTTTGTTCATTTTGTTTGCAATTTCATGCACATTGTTATTGCTTTCTTTCATGTTCATTTTGCACTGATTTCAGCGAAGACCGCTCCGCCTTCTGATACTTACTACTATGTCATTTTCCAGCCAAATTTTTCCCAGTAGTAATGTATGGCTGTGAGAGCTGGACCATAAGAAAGGCAGAGTGCCGAAGAACAGATGCTTTTGAGTTATGGTGTTGGAGAAGACTCTTGAGAGTCCCCTGGACTGCAAGGAGATCCCATCGGGCAATCCTCCAGGAAGTCAAGCCTGATTGCTCCCTGGAAGGACAAATCCTGAAGCTGAAACTCAAATACTTTGGCCACCTCCTGAGAAGAGAGGACTCTGTAGAAAAGACCCTCATGCTGGGAAAGATGGAAGGCCAAAGGAGAAGGGGGCGGCAGAGGATGAGATGGTTAGATAGTGTCACCGAAGCAACAAGCATGTAATTGGGCGAACTCCGGAAGCTAGTGGAGGACAGGGAGGCCTGGTGTGCTGTGGTCCATGGGGTCGCAAAGAGTCGGACACGACTTAGTGACTAAACCACCACCACCAAATTTTACTTCTCCCACATTTGTCGGATTCCCTTAGGGCAGTGATTTTCAACTGGTGTGCAGTGGCACATTGGTGTGCTTGCAAAAGGTCTGCAGGTGTGCTGCGGTGGTTTGGAGCACAGTGATGAAAAATCGCTGGAAAACTCTTCCAAGATCTGTGGCTCTGTTTCTAGGCGGGCAGAGAAAGATGACCCGACAATTTGTTATTGCACATGGTTGCCCTCAAAACAGAGCCGAAGAAGCCGGAAGAATCTCCCAGAAGCCAAAAGTGACATCACAAGTAGCAAAGACCATCGAGAAGACCATAGAGTCACTGTACCATGAGAAAAAAAACATTGACCATCTGTTATGATAACAGCCTTGCTTGTCTGCTCAGGTGCCTTAATATGGCAGCATCACATGAGTTCAGGTTGTTGGGGTCTCCCCCAGGGCCCCACCTTGCCAGAGCTCCTCTAGGGTGGGGTTGTGTACGAGTGGGGTTGTGGTCTACATGCATTGCAGTCTGGGTTGGAACCACAACGAGGCCAGCCCAGCTGTGATGTCTTCAACAAAGAAGGAAGCTGGCTTGGCAATTAGCCCCTCCAGGGTGAGAAGGAGTCCTGCAGTTCGTTGGCAGGTGTACCTCTCTGCTCGACAGCCAGGGAGACCCCAGCTGCATCCAGCGCCGAGATCTCGCAGCCTGATGGGATCTCCGGTGGCAAAGAGGAGAGACCCTCACCCAGTGATGTCATGCAGGGGGTACGCGGGGGTACGCGAGTACCGGTTTCTAGGATTACAACTGGCCCCGCCCACTCGCCCGCCCACTCGTCGACTCCGCCCCCTGCAACGTTTGAATTTCCTGAATGTTTGAGTTGCCTACATGCTCTCAGAGCCTGGCAGGCAGGCAGGCAGCGAGCGGAGCCTTGCCTTTCCTTGCCACTGAAAAATGAGCTGCTCTGGGGTTTTAACATGATGCCAGGCCTCCTTAACATGTTCTGGGGGTGCTGTGGAATACTGTTGCAACTGTTGGGTCAGTTTAAAATCATCTGAGGCCTCAAAAAGGGCTTTTTTCATGTCCCTTCCTGCCACGACATCACTTCTGGCTTATGACATCACTTCCGGTGGGCGGGCCCCGACACGTGCCAATCAAAAGTGAGTACCTGTTCTTAAATCATTTAGATGACACCACTGCCCTCACCCCACCAGCCAAAGGGTTCCAGCAGCAGAAGAGCTCCGACACCAGGAAGGGCCTGCCTATGGGACCAAAGTTGGGCACACGTCCGGAACCGGCTGCGTGGGCAGTTGCACCCAGCAAGTCTTGCGCAGCAGGTGAGGCAGGGCATGGAGTGCTGGAGCTCACTGCGGGACTGTAGCCAGTGATGTCATTCAGGGGGAACGGACCAGAACGGGCGTTCCGGATCCTATTGGGCTCTGTGGCTGGTTCCGGGTTCCCGACAAGTGCCAATCAAAAGTGAGTTCCTGTTCCTAAATCATTTGAATGACACCACTGACTGTAGCCCCAGGCAGGGGAGGGATTACTGGCTCGGACAGAGGCTGGCAAGGCACAGGCTAACAGACCCCATGAAAGGAGCAGGATCCAGGGTGAGTCAACCCCCTTCCCTCTTTCACTGACCAACTGAGGCCCTATCCAGGGTAAATCATGGCCTTATCTTACCTGCCTCTCCGCTCACCTGGCCTTCGTAGGCTGAAGTTCTGCTGGGGCGGCATCCGCTTCCACATTGCCTGGACACAGAATTTATCACGCAATGCCCCCGTTTGATGTCTAGATGGCGCTGTTGTGTTTGCTAGTCCTCATCACCTTCCACAAATTCCGCAGCTCCCAAATCCATCTCTAGCCTCCCTTTTTAGGCTGTCTAGTTCAGTGGCAAGTGCTGCATTCTGGACTCTGTTTGGGATTGCATGGGGGAGACTCTGTTGCCCTTGTCAAGCTAGTTTCTGCTTCCCACTCACCAGAAAGAGGGGCTGGGCTCCTGAGAGCCCACACTTTCATTCCACTTCATAGCCTCCCAATGTGTTAGGGGCAAAGGCGTAGCTAATTGGGATGTATGTGTTAGGTAAATGGGGTAAATGGGCAATTTTCAGAATGGAGAGAGGTGAAAAGTGGAGTGCCCCAGGGATCTGTCTTGGGGCCCGTGCTTTTCAACTTATTCATAAATGACTTAGAGACAGGGATAAGCAGCGAGGTGGCCAAGTTTGCAGATGACACAAAACTTTTCCGGGTGGTGAAAACCAGAGAGGATTGTGAAGAGCTCCAGAAGGATCTCTCCAAGTTGGGGGAATGGGCAGCCAAATGGCAGATGCGTTTCAACGTAAACAAATGTAAAGTGATGCACATTGGGGCCAAAAACCAAAACTTCACCTATAGGCTAATGGGTTCTGAGCTGTCTGTGACAGCTCAGGAGAGAGATCTTGGGGTGCTGGTGGACAATTCCATGAAGGTATCGACCCAGTGTGCGGCAGCAATTAAGAAAGCCAATTCCATGCTCGGGGTAATTAAAAAAGGGGTTGAGAATAAAACAGCCAATATTATCATGCCATTGTACAAAGCAATGGTAAGGCCGCACCTGGAATATTGTGTCCAGTTCTGGTCGCCGCATCTCAACAAGGACATAGTGGAGTTGGAAAAGGTGCAGAAGAGAGCGACAAAAATGATTACGGGGCTGGGGCACCTCCCTTATGAAGAAAGACTGCAGCGTTTGGGGCTCTTCAGTCTAGAAAAAAGGCGCCTGAGGGGGGACATGATTGAGACATACAAAATTATGCATGGAAGGGATAGAGTCGATAGAGGGATGTTCTTTTCCCTCTCTCAAAACACCAGAACCAGGGGGCATCCGCTAAAACTGAGGGTTGGGAGAGTTAAAACAGATAAAAGGAAGTACTTTTTTACCCAGCGGGTAGTTAATCTGTGGAACTCCTTGCCACAGGAGGTGGTGATGGCATCTGGTCTTGATGTCTTTAAGAGAGGATTAGACCGATTTCTGGAGGAAAGATCCATTGTGGGCTATAGGCAATGATGGATTGTGCAACCTCCTTACAAAGGTGGTGGGCTACAGGTACCGGGTGTAAGGGAGTGGCAACAGGATGCAAGCATCTTGTTGTCTCCTGCCTCCCTGGGGCACCTGGGGTGGGCCGCTGTGAGATTCAGGAAGCTGGACTAGATGGGCCCTTGGCCTGATCCAGCAGGGCTCTTCTTATGTTCTTATGTTCTTATGTTCTAATGAAAGTGTAGCCCACTGCAGAGGGCAAAATGTTGCCCCAGAAGTGACATCACAACAGGAAGTGATGCCACAGCCATATTTTCTTTCCCTCTGGTTTTTTGGCCATAATTTTTGATAGAGTAACGATATTGCTCTCTGGTTTGCTTCATTGCATTCTGCATTAAATTACCTTTCCAATGATATATAACATGATGGTATTATTCATACAGACCATGTTTTTCACCATTTTGGCCACTAGTGTCAAGCTCGGCTTGTTAGTTTGAGGGCTGGTAGAAACCTCGAAAACCTTGACGGGACCAGATTCCTCAGGACGGTCCTGTCCCGCATCAACTTGCCTGCGCACTTTGACTCTCAAGGAAGTCTCGGAACCATCTGCCACTGAAGGGGCGACAGGTGGGCCCAGGAGACAAAACACTGGTGATGCCCGGACTCTGAAATTCTTGGCAGGTGGTTACTTGAGGGGCCCTTCCTTTCTCTGTAATTGTCTAGGATACGGAGGCCTCATTTTATGGGCAGTAAAAAGAAATCCCAAACAATTTGCCCCCGGTAGCTGCTTTGGGGGCAAGCAGCAGTCTTGAGAGCCCATTTATGGTCAGGAAAATTCTCTGCTACAGCCCCATGGCGATGAGTAATAGTTCTTCGCCTCTTCCCTACATGTTGTGGTTCTGACCTGATCAGGAACGACTTGGTGCTTTGCATTCGGGACTACTGCTAAGTTAGCGCAAGGCAATATGGGGAAGTGCTCACTTAATTGGAGCTTAATTGGCTGGAATGATAGAGGAGTCGGGATTGTTGCGGGGGTGATCAGGCTACAAACAGGTGGGAACAAGGATGTTCCCAGGGTCAGGGAGGGTGGGCCTTTGCCACAGGTGGTGGTCATGACTGGAGGATGGCCTTGCCCAATCCTCATTGGCCAGGGACCTCAGTCTGCTCATAGCAACAGAACCTCCCATAGCAACAGAACTGGCAAGCACTCTGGGATGTTGGGAGGCAGACAGGCGGTTTCTGGGCCCTGCACAGTATGCCACTGATCTGAAAGAGCCCACAACCTTCCCTCCTCTGTTTTTCCTCCACGAGCACGACCACCCCAGCGTTGGCGCACTGATCCCTGCTGTGTGCCCCCCCTTCGATGTACCCTGGCCTTCTAGACCGGTCCTGTTGACATACGACGTTCCCACCGTGTGGTGAGACAGGGCCTCGGAAACAGTGTGCAACGTCTGTCTCAGGTTCTGTGGCTGTCCTCATTGGTTTTCCTTCCCTTTGAGAGTGTCGGGGTTTTTCCACCTGTGGTTGGCCACCACCACGTTGCTTCTGCAAATGAACCTTTCCTTAACGTCTCTGTTCGCTTCTGGGGTCAGTGGTGCCCAACCCCTGGGATCCTGTATGTGGGGCCTGTGAAGTGCGTTGCTCTCCAATTGCTCTGCAATTTTCTAGATGCAGAAAGAAAAATAATCGTGAATTGGAGTTGGGCTCTTACCCTGAGCAAAGCTGCACTTCTCAAAAGTGGCAGCAGGGGCGTAGCTAAAGAAGTGCAGGGGGGTGCAATTGCAGCGGGCTACAAGCTTTGGGGGGGGGGGAACAAGCTGAGCTTGACACTAGTGGCCAAAATGGTGAAAACCTTGCACGTGTGAATAATAACACCATGTTACATTCCATGCGATGCAGAATTTAATGCAGAATGCAATGAAACAAGTCGGAATGTAATATCTTCCTTCTATCAAAAGTCACGGTAAAAAAAAAGGAAATGAAAACACAGCTGTGATGTCACTTCCTGTTGTGATGTCACTTCCGGCATCAATTTGCCCTCTGCACCAGGCTCAGCGGTGTCATCCTGGCGGAATGGCCCAGTACACTGTTCCGCTAGTTCCGCGGACAGGCCCGGGCCGCGCCGCCTCTCCTGAGGACGGGCGAGCTGCTCCTGGGCCCGCCCGCCCTTCCGCGCATCCGAATCGCTCTGAAATGGGGCGGAGGGCTGCCAATCATCCGGGCGTTCCGGTTCCTGGCGCACCCGGATGACATCACTGACCAGACTACACTTTCATTAGCTATGCCAGTGAGTGGCGGACCTCTTCTGATGAGCAGGGGGAAAGAAACTGCCCTGCTTCATCCAGAAATAACAGGGGTTGTTCTTCCCAGTGGCAGCTTACTTGTGTCTCTTTTGGGCCTTTCACGGACTGTGAGTCCCTGTGGGAGAGCGAACCATCAACTATGTGGGCTACTGTGTGAACTTGTTCTGTTGAAAAGCGGCATATAAATCATAATCACCATAGTGCCATTTGAAAAAGTGGGGCCCTGGGGCTAAAAGGTTTGAGAAGCACTGCTCTAAGACACCCTCTAAAGGTGTGGTACTTGGGACCTCAAGAGGTATCTCACACCACGTGTGCCTCAAAAGGCCTCCTGGAGATCTCTGAAAGGCGCAGCTGGTTTTTGCTGAAAACTAAGTGCCTTTCAAAGGTCTCTCTAAGGTGTTAAGGTAATTAATCTGTGGAACTCCTTGCCACAGGAGGTGGTGATGGCATCTGGCCTAGAGGCTTTTAAAAGGGAACTGGACAGATTTCTGGAGGAAAAGTCCATCGCAGGCTACAGGCCAGGATGGTTAGTGCAACCTCCTTATTTTAGAGGTAGGCTACCTCAGAGTGCCGGATGGAGGGGAGTGGCAATGAGATGCACGTATCTAGTTGTCTTATGTGTTCCCTGAGGCATCTGGTGGGCCGCTGCGAGATGCCGGAAGCGGACTAGATGGGTCTTTGGCCTGATCCAGTGGGGCTCTTCTTATGTTGCATTGGGGTGTATTAAAGATTTTTGTGCTCCCGGGGCTTAGCTACCCCATTGCCCGTCCCTCTCCCTTATGGTGTTCTAATGGGGCTTGAAATGTTTTGGTTTTGCCCAGAAGCATAGCTAATGAAAGTGTATCCCAGTGCAGGGGGAAAACATTGCCCCGGAAGTGACATCACAACCAGAAGTGATGTCACAGTTGTATTTCTGTTTTCTCTGTTTTGTAGGAAGAGATCAGGCGAACCCAATGCAGGGTTCGGGGTGGCAACCCCTATCTTGGGGGAAGCATGCAACACCACTCTTTGATCATCTAATTTTGATCACCACCCTTTGATCATCTCAAACATCTTTGATCATTGCTTGATTGACAGTGCCTGTATACTAGACATTCTGGAAATGCATCTGTTTTAAATACCGTCATCTTCATCAATGGGCGACTCTCTTTCCAAAGGACAATTTCGAGAGGACTTTTTAATTATCATCATCCCCTTTAAACTTTCTCTATTGACTTTTCCAATTGGCGTTGTTAACCAAACCTTCTGTCTCCTCTGTAGGATGGCTTGTTGCCATTGCATTATAATGTCTAATCCACCAATATATCTATTATTCATTGGGAATTTAAAAGCAATCAAAGGCACTCTTGGTCCTTCTGCTATTAAAGCAATCTTCAGCTTTCCCTCCTGCCAATGTCAAGTTTCTCTCCTTCACTCAAAATACATTAATGACCCATTACAGGGCTGAGATCCGAAACAATGCTTATATATAGGAATGCCTTTGGAGAGTTTGAAATCGAGATAAAACAGTCTCGTTTTAATGCGTTCGCTAAAAAAAGGAGTCGACGGGGACGAGGGACGACAGAATTTTCTACTCTGGGTTCCCAAGGGGGGCAGCAATGTCTGACAAGGGATGGCACATGCTTATCTTGCCATTAATAATGTGATGCTTATTTCACTAAATAGGGCAGCAGTATTCGGAGCCACAACATCCCAGAAAAATGGCGCCCATTTCTTTAAGATTTTAGTCCTCTGTAAAGGTGGCGATTTAACAAAGCTGGGACCAAGAAAGATGTGGCAAGAGAGATGGTGGTGCCCATTGCCTGAAAGCTGGTAGAGCCTTGTCAGAGCGGGCATACCGTCGTGGCAGTCAATCAGCGGACTGGAGGTAATAATAATTGGACGACGTTCCAGAAAATCCTCAGGCAGAATGTCATAGCAGTGTTAGCAGCACTTTTCACAGGAAGGCAGGCAGGTAGTCATCCCATGTTGGCAGCCATTCTTGGGTATGCCCAAAGCAGATTTAAGGTTTTCAGGCAGACTAGATGGCATCAAAATTCAAGGAAGTTGGACCTCTTTTTGTGGGGGAAGTGGGGCCTCGCGGCCTTGACCTCTTTTTACATGTTCCTAAAATTCGCATTTTAAAGCTGGAAAAGGGGCAGAAGAGAGCGCCAAAAACAATTGCTGTTCTGGGGCACCTCCCTTATGAAGAAAGATGGCAGCGTTTGAGCTCTTCAGCCTGGAAAAAAGGCGCCTGAGGGGGGACATGATTGGGACATACAAAATTATGCACGGAAGGGATAGAGTCGATAAAGGGATGTTCTTTTCCCTCTCTCAAGACACCAGAACCAGGGGGCATCCGCTAAAACTGAGGGTTAGGAGAGTTAAAACAGGTAATGTTTTAATGTTGCGTCGGCGCTACGTACATTAGAGGATTGCGCTGTCAGTTCTGCACCAGCTAAATAGGTAGATCTTAGCTGGGGCTACCAGCTAAGTAGTCCCACTGAGGGCCAAAACCCGAAAGTGTCTTTCAGAGGCTCTAAAATCTTACGTGGGGCCATTATGGAGTATGGGGGTCATTAACAATTTTTTGGGCCTCCCAATCTCAGATGCCTTAGAGCGCAATACTAAATTGCCCTGGAATTGCAAGGCCAGAGGGCCTGCGCCACATCCAGCGCATCTTAGGTGGGCTCGGGAGCCTCCCTAGAGCAAGGGCACGTTTGCGCCCTTGCCCCACGGGAGGCTCCAGCCTCCCCGTAGGGTTCCTTGGATCTGTGCCTAGCGCAGGGCTGAGAAAGCCGTGTGGCCTGAATCGGGGTGGTGCTGCCTCCTGAAAGAGCCTTGGATGAGGCTGAACGGCCACATCCCAACCCTGCCCCCCTCTATGGACTGACACGCCCACTGGCCCACCCCCTAGCTTCTCCCTCCTACCCACTCTCCGTCCTCCTTGCGCTTGGCTGGCGCAAGGGTAACTTGGCACCAGCACTTTAGGGACGATGCTACTGCCTTTGTCAGCCCGAGAGCTCCAGTTCCAATGCAGAGGTGCTGGCTGGTGCCCCTGTGTTGGCGTCAGTGACGTTGCACCAATGCTATGATGTAGCATTGGCACAACGTCTGTCCCAGGATTGCGCCCGGACACGGGGCTCCCACCAGCTGGAGGACAGGGCCTTGCAGTGGCTCCAACTGAAGGTTCCTGTTGCCAGGCTCGTCCCAGACCGATGGCCCAGCCAAATGTACTGGAAAAGGCAGGAGCTACCCCGAGGAGTGAGGGAATGGTATCAGCAATGTCCCCTTGTCCAGGTAAACCAGGGATTATAGGGTTAACCCCCAAGGTCTTTGCAAGCCTCGGGAGCACAGCTGCAGGCTGATGAGGCCCCTGGCAAAGAAGGGAGGTTAGCATAGGTGCAGATGGGTGTGGCTGATGAATTAAAGCCTGCCCACTGATTGGCTGGCCACAGTATAAAGTTGGAGGCAGGAGCTGTAGGAGAGGAGCTATAGGATGGTACCTTGGTAGGTGCTGGAGAAGGGCACCAGGTAGGTGCTGGACCGATGGAGTGCCGGCTAGACTGCCTGCCTGAAGGACGGACTGAGGAACTGGCTGAAGGACTAGATAAGGTAAGGTTGTTTTGGGAGACTATTGTTGGGAATTGTTGTATGTCTGCCACGTCCCTGGAGCCACCAAGTGGAGGAGGCAGTTATGGCTTGGGCAAGCTGACTGCCTATTGTTTGTTGGTGGGGTTTGTTGGTGCTAGAGTAGTTTGGAGCTAAGCTGGTGATGAGGGCAGTCTGGAGGAGGCTGGCCGGCCAGCCAGTGATCCCAAGCAAAGCTGCTGGAAGAGAGGAGGCCCAGTGGGTGGCTGAACCCCCTCCCTCTGGCCTATCTCTGAGGCTGCTCTGTGGGGAAACTAGTTAGCCTGGTGTGGGCATTTGGGCCCTTGAGGAGGCCTGGCAGGGAATTTGGCAGAACACCAGACAAGATGCTTCCCCTCCTCAGCTTTCCCCTGGGGCTTGTGGCCCAAGGGAAGTCCGTCATTCAGAATTCGGAACCGTTGACAGGCCGCCTTCTCGCAATTCAACCCACGAGGTGAGCCATGAGCACCAGGAAGCCGACACTGGACACCCCACCACTTGATGGATCGATAGGCATTAAGACTTACGGGGGGAGGAGAAAGAGACATTAGTGGCTGCACAGCCTGAACCACAGTGGCCGTGTTGGGACGGGCTCATGCAGACCACTGAATTCCCCCGAGGCTTATGAGCCCAATGTGGGCAGTGTGGTCACGTTGCATGGAGGTTTCCAAGGATAGTGGCCTTTGCCCAGAAGTAGGCCAGAAAGTGGCCACAATTGGTTTCCAACCTCTGCCACAGGCTTCTCCATGAATGGCAAACGTTGGTTGGCCTTTTACTGAACTTGGTCTCCCTTAAGGTCACTTTTGATTGCTAGTCACTGTGTGACTAACCTTATGACAGCCATTTGCGATGGTTAATCTCACGGCGCACTAACCTCTATGGTAATTTCTATGGTATTCTCTACAGCAGTGGTTCTCAAACTATTTAGACCGGGATCCACTTTTTAGAATGGCACTCACGTCGGGACCCACCGGAAGTGACGTTATTAACCTAGAAGTGATGTCATAGCCGGAAGTGACATCATCACACAGGAAGTGCCCTCACTGTGACGTAATAAAATGTCACTCCTGCAATGCAGATGGGCATTCTTGGACTGCAGCAACTGCACAACCATGAAACATGTGTGATGTCACTTCTGGCTTCGAGGAGATTCATCCGGGTCCTACAGCCCTGTTTCTAGGGCAATTGTCTATTATATAGATACAAATTGTCTGAGCAAGAGGGACAGGTAGTTTGTTAGACAGACAGTTGCCCTAGAAACTGAGCCACAGACCCCAAAAGAGTTTTTCCAGCAATTTTCAACTACTGTGCTCCAAACTCCCATGGCACTTTGTGGCGGATCTTTCTGGGCACACCAACAATTAAAACTGCTGCCACATGGGTAGATGAGCCACAGGAGTCTCTTGTGATTCAGTCCCCTGGTCAGCTGACTCGCAGGAGCCTCCTGTGAATTGGCTTTGGGTGTGGTTGGTGTCCACACTGGGTAGGACCAATCACATCTTGGTACATTATACAGGCGAACCATCTGAAATGTGCTGAAAGGAATCAGTTCAGCCTTAAGGCACTTCAAGACCCTGTGTAATTTTTTTTTCTTTTCTGCAACAACAGACTAATGTAGCTTTCCCTCTGGGGATTGGAAAAAGTCATAAAAAGGAGAAAATCTTGGCTAGCGAGATATAAAAACGTTTTCTGTTGGGGCACTTCACGTGCAAAGCTGAAGCACTTTTTGGGCTGGTGTGATCTGTCGTGCCATTGCTGTTGTTTTTTAAAGCATTATCTGGAATGTACCATCCAGGCTCTCGAGAGGAATTATCGGGAGTGAGAAAGTTATTTTTTGGCCCCTTCCCAAAGGGGGAGGGGAGGGGGGAAACAGGGCAGGGCAGTGGTGTCATCTAAATGATTTAAGAACAGGTACTCACTTTTGACTGGCACGTGTCGGGACCCGCCCACCGGGAGTGACGTCATAAGCCAGAAGTGATGTCGTGGCAGGAAGTGACATGAAAAAAGCCCTTTTTGAGTCCTCAGATGATTTTAAACTGACCCAACAGTTGCAACAGTATTCCACAGCACCCCCAGAACATGTTAAGGAGGCCTGGCATCATGTTAAAACCCCAGAGCAACTCATTTTTCAGTGGCAAGGAAAGGAAAGGCTTCGCTCGCTGCCTGCCTGGCTCTGAGAGCTTGCAGGCAACTCAAACATGCAGGAAATTCAAACGTTGCAGAGGGCGGAGTCGACGAGTGGGCGGGCGAATGGGCGGGGCCAGTTGTAATCCTAGAAACCGGTACTCGCGTACCCCCTGCATGACATCACTGGGGCAGGGGTAGGTGACAATGGGGGAGGGCAGAACAGGGTGAAATGCCAGGAGACTAGCAACAGCCAGAAACTAGGCTCCTTGATGCCAAGCCCAGGTCTACCCACTCAGTAGACATGGACACCATCCTTTCCCTCTCCAGGAAGCTAACTAAGACCGCAGGAAATTTCAGAGTCACTTCCTTTGGCTCCTGGACCCCTTTTTTTAATCCCGGACCAGGGTACAATTTACCTCCTGTGGCCCGTCTTCTGAGCCCAGGTACCATCAAAAGGTTGTCTACATTTTTCCTGCTCTAACAACCTTCAGAAATGTTTCACCATCTGTGTGATGGCCTCTCTGACTCTGAGAGTGGTCCAGACCTACTTTACGGTGTCCCTTGTGCTGGCCGAACTTTGCTGGCTTAGCTTATGCCAGCCTAACTCAGTCTGGGATTGCACCCTGAGAGGCTGAAAATGGATTTTTCTGTGAAAGCACTCCATCCTTTACTAGAATCAAATGACGGCTACTCCCACCCTCACCCACAAGCCAGGACAGCTTGCGACTGCCCTGGCATAGGAAAAGTCCTGTTGAGCCGGGCCAAATCTAGTCCAGCCTCCTGCTAATTGCAATGGCCCACCAACTGCCATTGGGAAGCCCACAAACAGAAGGGCCTTAAAGAGCCAGCTGGAGCGAGGAGAACGCGCTGCCGCCCGGCGCCCCCTCCCGCCCCTTAGAGTGGGGGACGGGGCGCCATGTGGCGTTCTCCGCACTCCAGCTGGCTCTTTAAGGCCAGCCGGAGCATGGAGAATGCGCTGCCGCCCGGCACCCCCTCCTGCTTCTCAAGGCGGGGGGTGGGGCGCTGGGTGGCACCGCGTTCTGTTCACTCCCACCGGCCCTTTAAGGCCAACAGGAGTGAACAGAATGCGGCGCCCCGGCCGCGTTCTTTCTATTTGCCTTGAGAAGCGGGAGGGGGCGCTGAGTGGCGCCGCGTTCTGTTCACTCCCGCCGGCCCTTTAAGGCCAGCGGGAGCAAACAGAACCTGGCACCATGGCCGTGTTCTGTTCGCTCCCATTGGCCTTAAAGGGCCAGCGGGAGCGAACAGAACACGCTCCATAGAGGGGGCGGGGGCGCGACATCATGACGTGCGTGCCCCTGGGGCGCCTTTTCCTTGGGCGCCATGGGCGCCATTTCATGCAGATCCGCCCCTGTTGTTCAGTCGCTAAGTCGTGTCCGACTCTTTGCGACCCCATGGACCACAGCACGCCAGGCCTCCCTGTCCTTCACTAGCTTCCGGAGTTCACCCAATTTCATGTTCATTGCTTCGGTGACACTATCTAACCATCTCATCCTCTGCTGCCCCCTTCTCCTTTTGCCTTCAGTCTTTCCCAGCATGAGGGTCTTTTCTAAAGAGTCCTCTCTTCTCATGAGGTGGCCAAAGTACTTGAGCTTCAGCTTCAGCATTTGTCCTTCCAGGGAGCAATCAGGCTCGACTTCCTGGAGGATTGCCCGATTGGATCTCCTTGCAGTCCAGGGGACTCGCAAGAGTCTTCTCCAACACCATAATTCGAAAGCATCTATTCTTCGGCGCTCTGCCTTTCTTATGGCTCAGCTCTCACATCCATACATTGCTACTGGGAAAACCATCGCTTTGACTATGCGAACTTTTGTTGGCAGGGTGATGTCTTGGCTTTTGATTAAGTTGTCTAGGTTTGCCATAGCGTTTCTCCCAAGAAGTAAACATCTTCTAATTTCAAGGCTGCAGTCACCATCTGCGGTGATCTTGGAGCCCAGGAAAATAAAGTCTGTCACTGCTTCCATTTCTTCCCCTTCTATTTGCCAGGAAGTGATGGGAGTGATCTTAGTTTTTTTAATGTTGAGCTACAAGCCAATTTTGGCACTTTCCTCTTTCACCCTCATCAGAAGGTTCTTTAGGTCTTCCTCACTTTCTGCCATTAGAGTGGTATCGTCGGCATATCTGAGGTTGTTGATTTTTCTCCCAGCAATCTTGATTCCAGCTTGTGAATCATCCAGCCCTGCCTTCCTCATGATGTACTCTTCATATAAGTTAAATAAGCAGGGTGACAGTATACAGCCTTGTCGTACTCCTTTCCCAATTTTAAACCAGTCGGTTGTTCCATGTCCAACTCTAACTGTAGCTTCCTGACCCGCATACAGGTTTCTCAGAAGGCAGATAAGGTGGTCTGGTACTCCCATCTCTTCAAGAACTTGCCACAGTTTGTTGTGATCCACACAATCAAAGGCTTTAGCATAGTCAATGAAGCAGAGTGTTATATCAGGCAGGGACAGCCTTTTAAGGCAATGTGGCCGATGTCATCACATCGGGTCCCACACTTTGGGGGGCACGCACTAACGCGGTGAGCATATCGCCTGCTGCTGCAGCCGGGATCTCTGTGGGCTGTAAGTCAGTGGGACGAGCAGAGCAGCTGCACCTTGGGGCGGGGGGCACCTGCCCCTGTCTTTGAACAGCCCAAAATGGGTCTCCAGGAAGCAGTTGCCGGTGACGCCATCATGTTCTTATTGATGAGTGGAGGCCCCACAGGAATGCCCTAAATTGGACCCCACCACTAATGGAGCCGGCCCTTAAACTCAGGGGGCAGTCCTGGACTGTTAGGCTGGCATAAGCTAAGACAGCAAAGTCTGGCCAGCACAAGGGACACCGTAAAGTATGTTTGGACCACTCTCGGAGTTGGAGAGGCCAACACACAGACGTGAGCCATCCTCCCTGATTCCGAGAGTGGTCCAAACACGCTTTATGGTGGCCCTTGTGCTGGCCAGACTTTACTGGCTTAGTTTATGCTGGCCTAACTCCAGTTTAGGATTGCGCTCTCAGTTTTGAAAAGGCAGTGCCATGATTGGGTTGGATCCAAGCCCTCTCTTGCACAGGCTTTGAAAGGGTGCTGCAACCACAAAAGGGGTTTTGCGGTCCTATTGGCATCCCAACCCACAGGTTGAGGAACACCGTGCAAGACGATCAACTGTTTGCTTGTACACCTATGAGACGGTTGTCCTCACAGAAGCTCCCGAGTTCCCATCTCCTTTTCCTTCTCTGGTTCCAGTGTTTGTTTGTCATCCGTAACTAGGGTGACTGTGCTGTTGTGCACAAAGAGAGAGAAAAACCCATGATGGATGCTAATTTGTTGCGGCCTGAAATGCAGGGCTGCCAAGGCTTGGAAGCGCATGGCAGAACTCCGAACTTCCAAGAGGAGTTTTTTGTGGAGCTGTGTCTTTCAGCCCCATCTGTTGCCCATTACGCATTCCGAAGAACTCCCGCAGTTCTGAGTGGCTTAAAATATCTTTGCTGTGCACGTGTGCCCGAAGCATCAGCTGGGATCACTTGGCACCGGCCCATTGACACCAGCAAAGTGAGGCGGACGCCCACCAGCTGGAGGGTTGGCCTCTTTCTGGAGCGACGCCTGCCACGTGTTTTGCCGGAAAAGTAGCAAAATGAGTCCTTAATGCTTTTTGCAAGAGCTTCCAACAGGAAGGCTTGTGCCAGAGAACATCAGAAGAGCCCTGCTGGATCAAGCCAAAGGCCCACCTAGTCCAGCTTCCTGGATCTCACAGTGGCCCACTAGCTGCTCCAGAGAGCACAGAAGACAGCAAAGATACCTGCATCCTGTTGCCACTCCCTTGCACCTGGCATTCTGAGGTAGCCTGCTTCTATAACCAGGGGGCTGCACATCCGTTCATGGCTTGTAACCTGTGACTTTTCTTCTAGAAATCTGTCCAATCCCCTTTTAAAGACACCTAAGCCAGATGCCATCACCACTTCATGTGGCAAGGGGTTCCACAGATGAATGACACAAGAGGAGCCACAGGCAGCCTTTGCACCAGGAGCTAGGAATCAGAAGCCGCAGTGGCGTCAAGCCAGGAGTTGAGACCAGGTCAAGGGTCAGCAGCATTGCTCAGGCAAAGCTGTGGCCTGAACAGGAACTCTTCCAAGTTCTTCCAAGGAGCACCAGTGGGCTGACCAGGTGGGCAGAGTCACATTCAGGGAAGGCTGTCCTTCAGTACTGTGGACTAGCTGTGTGCGCGTGCACAAGGCCTCCTGACACCTGATGTGATGTGCCAACTTCTGCACCCCTTACCTCTGCTGTTCCTGCTTTCTGGATTGGAAAAGGAAGACGGGGACGCCAAAGATTTGCAAAATGAAAGCACTCATTGACTTCCTGTGTGAGAAGGGAAATTTTGGAGTAAAAAAGCATGGCTTGGATGGGCAGGCGGGTGAATTTGATGTAAGGTGGTTTACTGGAGATTAAAATAAATGATAAGGAGATTAAAAAAGAACTAATAAAGAAAAAGAAGAAGAGGTTGGTTAAGAAACAATTTCTAATGGACTAATTACTACTATATAGGAAGGTTGTGGGACGTAGTGGCACAGCGGGTTAAACCGTTGAGCTGCGAGCTTGTTGACCGGAAGGTTGGCAGTTCGAGACCACGTGACGGAGTGAGCTCCCATCGCTTGTCCCATCGCATGGCCCAACCTAGCAGTTCGAAAGCAAGTAAAAATGCAAGTAGATAAATAGGTACCATTTCGGTAGGAAGGAAACGTTGTTCTGTGCGCTACGGCGTATAGTCATGCTGGCCACATGACTACAGAAGCTTGTCCTCGGACAAACGCCGGCTCTACAGGCTTAGAAACAGAGATGAGCACCGCCCCCTACAGTCAGTCACGACTAGACCATGCGGTCGTGGGGAAACCTTTACCTTAGGAAGTTTGTAAGAAATTTAGCTGTATTGCTCCACGCTTGTCTTATATATTCTGAATTTGGTCTTTGTTTAGGTTTTGTTTTGTAATGGTTGGATTGTTTATGTTGTTTTAATAAAAATATAAATAAAAAAGGAAGGGGGGATGGATAGGAAAAGGAAGTGTGGCGGAGAAGAGAGTAATGGGTGTCCGATGCTGCCCTTCTCTCCACCCTTCTCTCCTCCATCCTTTTCTGTTCTGTCCCCGTTTCCTTTTCCATTCCAGCGAGTGGACCGAGGAGGAGCAGGGGAGGTGGGCGAACAAGCAGTCGTAGATGCTCCCCGTCAATCTGCCACCTGAAGCACCTGCCTCAATTGGCTTCATGGATGAGCCGGCATGATTTGAGTGAAGATTTCATTTCCTGGAGAATTCAAGCGTTCGTCTTTTTAAAAGAACAAAGCAATATTCCTTGGAATGGCAGTCACTCATAACTGAGGAGGCCCACACATGCAGCAGAGGGAGGTGGTGGAATGGACTGTATTCCTCAGGTAGAGGGATCACATTTTCCTGCTAACTGGGCAAGAGGCCCTTTTTCATGTGGTGCTCCTCTTATATTTAGCAGGGGGAGAGTAATTGTCCCTCTTCACCCCTGTGCAGTGTCTTTTCCGGTGGCTGTTGCTAGTGGGGTTCTGCATTTTTATATTGTGAGCCCTTTGGGATAGGGAACCATTTCACTTCATTATTACTATTTGCCTGTAAACCGCTTTGTGAACTTTGTGTTAAAAAGCGGCATATAAATACTATTGATTGATTGACTGATTTTCAAAAGCTTCTCTGCAATTTTTTTTCACATGGCATCGCCCCCCCCCAAGTCTGAATTGGTACAGCCCATTCAATTCTCTACCTCCTCATTACACTGCATGTATAAGCCAAGTCTTAGAGCACCATCGTAAACTGGATTTAGGCCAGCATAAGCCAGGCCAGCAAAGTTTGGCCAGTATAAGGGCCACCATAAAGCGCATTTGGACTACTCCAGGCGTCAGGGAGGATGGCGCATGTCTGTGTGATGTCCTCTCTGACTCTGAGAGTGGTCCAAATGCGCTTTACGGTGGCTCTTGTGCTGGCCAAACTTTGCTGTCTTAGCTTATGCCAGCCTAACTCAGTTTAGGATTGCGCCCTTAGACTTGACATGGAACAGACTTGTCACCCCTATCCCCCAACTACGACTTCTGTATTTCCTACAGGTGCTAGAAAATGTTCAGGAGTTTATGAATGGAATAAACTTGCTTTGTGGTTTGACTGCAGTTTGGGACATGCAAATCCACTGTTGGTTCCTCTGTGTATTTGTTTGTTGAGGACAACAATCCTTTAAAACAAAACTTTTAGCTTAGCTAAAAACAGCTTAGTATGAGAAAGGTCTGGCAGGTATTTTTAGGCCTGCTGCAGATGTATATACAAATGGAGCACGTTTGCAACCGTGCTAAAAATACATGCTAAGGCACATGATGTTTCCCTGGCACCTAGAGTGTGGCATTGTACAACTGCCACCTTGATATCTTAATACGGGGGTTACCTTTTATCCAAGCATCCAAAATCCGGATTATTCCAAAGGAATAGGAGAGGAAAAGAGATGGCAGTGTCAAAAACTCAGGGTGCAATCCTAAACTGGAGTTAGGCCAGCACAGTTAGGCCAACAAAGTTTGATCAGCACAAGGGCCTCTGTAAAGCACGTTTGGACCACTCTCGGAGTCAGGGAGGATGGCATACATCTGTGTGCTGGCCTCTTTGACTCTGAGAGTGGTCCAAACACACTTTACAGTGGCCCTTGTGCCAGGCAAACATTGCTGGCCTAACTGTGCCGGCCTAACTCCAGGTTACAACTGTTACAAACTGTTACATACTACTTCCACATTCCATTAAATTCGCCCCAGCGTGCACTGAGAACTATGAACATTCATGTTCATGCACGTTTAAGCAAACTTCCTCCTGTTTCTGCCACTCCTCCCCGTGATCCCTTACTGAAAACTATTTGCGGATTCCTCAAAACTGCAAAAAATGAACAAAAGTGGTGTTATTTTTGTGAAATTGATCTAAATTTGTGTCAAACTCTGTCAAAAATAAGCAAAAGCAGCATTTTTCGTGTTTTGAGCTAAATTTCGTTTTATGCAGTGTTTTCAGTAGAAATTCTCTTTATCTAGTGTTCTCTGTTGATCACTGACAAAAACCACCCCTACCCATGGATATTAAGGGTCCACTGTGTTTGTATCCTGGTTACGTAATAACAGGGAGCAGCGTTCTTCTTCCATTGTGTTAACTACAACAAGAGGGAGCAGCAGGTGGGAGAAGGTTTTAATATAGTTTGATCAACCAAAGTAATTATGTAGGATCCTTTTCCTATTAACACAAAGTAGGGAATAGGGGGCCCGCAGTGATGTGATCACTGCTGGGCTGAGTCAATTATTCTGCCAGTCTCTTTCTCTCCCCCCCCCCGACACTCCCCCACTCCCAGAGCTTGTTGATGAAGCTAATTTGGCTTGTACTAATGTAGGAAATCATTAAAGATCAATAACAAAATCATTAACAGCGTGACGCTCTTTCTGGGCCGTCTGATCGACAGATACGCCACTTAATCCGGCCATAAAATCAGCACCATGAGCTCATTTTAATGGGTGTCAGCAAGATTGATTGGCAGAGGTCTAGGGGTTAGAGCAGTAATTTGCAAGCCAGACCACTAATGCACCGGCAAGTCTTCAAAGTACTCAAGGCAAGTTAAACAGAAAATGCCCTGCAAACCGCATGGAGCCCCATTTTTGTGCAGGCCATTTAAACAAGACTGTACTGCTAATGCAGTGGATTTTACAGCAACAGAGTAGGGGCATTTTGACAACAGAGGTCTGTTACTTGGGGAAAGCAAAGGACAAGCAGGGATGATATACAACACCCCCCAGGTGTTCCTGATACTCAGGGCCGGCCTTAAGCCAATGTGACCAATGTCATCCCATCAGGCCCCGCGCTTCAGGGCCCCCCGCATAGTGATGTCATTCAGGGGGAACGGACCAGAACGGGCGTTCTGGATCCTAATGGGCTCCGTGGCTGGTTCTGGGTTCCCGACAAGTGCCCATCAAAAGTGAGTTCCTGTTCCTAAATCATTTGAATGACACCACTGGCCCGCACTAGCAGGGTGAGTGTATTGCCTGTGGCTGCAGCTGGGATCGCGATGGGCTGTAAGTCAGTGGGGCGAGCAGAGCAGCTTTCCCTTGGTCTCCCCCACCTGCCTCTGCCTCTGAACAGCCCAAGACGGGCCCCTGGAAGCAGTTGGTGGTGATGTGATGATATCCCCACCAACTACTTCCACATGCCATGCTTTGCACGTGGCACAAACAGAGCTCTTCTTGGTGAGTGGGGGCCCCACAGGGAGGTTGGGGGCCCCACAGGAATGCCCCACATTGGGCCCTGCCACTGCTAGAGCCGGCCCTGCTGATACTTCTGCAAGTGGTAAGGACACAGACTGTTGTCAGGCTGAAAAGAGACAGCTTTTAATCATGTTTCTCCTTCAGTCGCTGCCCACCAAGGACAAACTGGAACCTGAAGTAGAACAGCCCAATTGCACCTTCCCGGTCTGTGTTGCAGGGCACAGTCTGCTAGAGCAGTGTGATTCAAACTGTCACAATCTGATGTCAGGAAAGCTGGGAGCAGCCATCTTGGAAGCTCCAGACCTTACTCTTGTTGCATTCCTTTTGTGAGTGTTTTGAATTTTGAATTTTCAAGTGAGGGCTGTTTTTTAATTTTGTTTTTAGTTCAGTGCTTTTACATAGCATTTTGTCCTGATCTTGCTTTCTGTCAGGGATGTTTCATGGTTGTACAATTGCTGCAGTCCAAGAAGGCCAGTTTACATTTCAGGAGTGTCATTTTATTATGTCACAATGACAGCACTTCCTGCTTGATGATGTCACTTCCTGCCACAAGATCACTTCCGGTGAGTCCTGACACAAGTGCCACTTTAAAAAGTGGGTCCCGGTCTCAAAGGTTTGAGAACCACTGGTCTACAGTAATGAGCTAGCAGAGGAAGAGGGGCAGAGAATTTGTTACTGCATTTGTCCTAGAAACAGAGCCACAGAACCAGGAAGAGTCTCCTGGAAGCCAGAAGTGACATCACAAGAGGTGAAAACCATAGAGAAGACCATAGAGGTCAGTGTGCCATTAGAACAAAACGTTGAAAATAATTGCTCTCTATGTGAATGTAATGGTTCCACAAAGCTGCCATGCCTAGTAGCCATTCTTAGGCCTTCCCTCCTCCATGAACTTGTCCAGTCCTTGGCTAACGCCGTCTGAGCCCATGGCCATCACTGCTGTTGCCCCAACTGGTGATATGGAGCTCTGTGCTCACTGAGTAGCAGGACGGGATAAGCAAAGACTGATAACTTGCATGCAGCAGTCCATTCTTTTTTCTGTTCCTGAATCCACTGCCCGCCAAATTCAAGGGATGACCCCATGTTCAAGGGGGAGGGGTTGCTTACACGGCACGTTGAGGTGCCTGCTATACACACTGTTCTGCTCCCCCTCTGACTACGCCCCCCCTCTCTCACACACACACATACACACAGATCTTATTTTTTCTACTGTCTGCATAGACTGGTTTCTGTAGCAGGACCTCCTCCTGAACACAATGAAATTTTCATGTATTACCAGCTAACAGTACTTAAACCAAAATAAATTTTAGGATGCAATCCTAACCTGGAGTTGGGCCGGCACAGTTAGGCCTGCAAAGTTTGGCCAGCACAAGAGCCACCATAAAGGTACGTTTGGACCACTCTCAGAGTCAGAGAGGCCAACACACAGACATGCACCATCCTCCCTGACTCTGAGAGTGGTCCAAACGTGCTTTACTGTGGCCTTTGTGCCGGCCAAACCTTGCTGGCTTAACCGTCCCTGCCTAACTCCAGGTTAGGATTGTATTCTTAATGTGTGTAGCACAATTTAATAACTTCTCACCTGTTTTGAAATCTCTGTGTTCTGCAGCAGAAGCACATTGTTGAAACAATTATTATTACAAATAGCTGCCACAAATCCTGCTTTTCAGGATACAGCTGTTTACAAAGCAAATATTAGTGAGAAGCTGGTTCCCTGTTTCAAAGGGACTTACAGTCCGGCCCGGCCCATTCATAAGGCAGAGTGAGTTGCTTGCCTCAGGCAGAAGATTGGCACAGGTTGTCTACTTCCCATCCATCCATCCATCCACTCACCTCCATGGTTCCTTCCTCTCCCATTCCTGTACCCTCTTCTTGATCAAGGGCGAATGAAACAGGGGAAGGAGGTCTGATGTGGAACCTTGTATTGGGTGGATGTGCCTCATCAACTGCCCTCACCTATTGATATTCAACAGGCTTCTTCTTACAGGTCTGCTAGAGCTGTCTGTAGTTCCCTCGCTGAGCCCATGTTCAGTAATGTTTCAGAGGCCACATCCCCACCTGACAGACCCCAAAATCGGAAATTCTCTTGGGGCCTGAAATTCTGACAAAAGGTTCTCCACATAACTGCAAATGGCATCTGCGGAGGGCTGTTGGCTGCCAAAGGGCCACGGGTGATAGACCCACATCCCCTGACGCGAGCAGAGCTTCGGCGGTTTCCCGGTGACTGACAACCCGGCCCCCGGAGCCACCATTTTGTCCTGTAATTAGAGATTTTGGTCTGGCTGAGGCCTCTGTGTAGCTTTACAAGCCTCTGAGGTTAAATGGCTTGAAGAGGCCACAAAGACTCAATAAAAGACCGACAACCGTGTGTTTATCTAACGAGGGAGCCGCGCGTCTTCATTTAATCCTGATGAAGGCCTTTGGATTAAGTGGAGAAATCCCAGTATCGATGAGGGGAAATTGTGGTGATACCATAAAACACACACTAAGGCAATTAGTGGGCAGTCCTGCTGGCCTACGGGCGGTTTAATTCTGTGGTCATTCCCATCTAATGAAAACCCCACACAAAAGGAAGACACATCGGCTGTGACCTCCTCATACTTCACCCTGGCCACACGCGCACCACAGCGGTATCGAGAGTGATTTGAGGCATTAAGGGAAAATTACTTATTGTGAGAGAGTGGGCTAATGAAACAGGGGAAGGAGAGAAACACACACACACACACACACACACACACACACACACACACACACACA
>JAJKFI010000108.1:3294616-3324938 GCA_029204185.1 Lerista edwardsae | reverse complement strand
AGAGAGAGAGAGAGAGAGAGAGAGAGAGAGAGAGAGAGAGAGAGAGAGAGAGAGAGAGAGAGAGAGAGAGCAACGTGTCTTTTTAAGCCCAGCTTCCGTCCAAAACGTAGTAGCCACTATGCTGTACCTGCGGGCTTTCCAGTAACCAAGCTGTGCATTAGCCGACAGCAACTTGATGATTATTTCCTGTAAAATCTATTTGCTTCAACCACAAGCCAGTGTACAAGCATTGCCTTTGCCAAGGCGGTATCAAAATAGAAACTAGAGAGGAAAGATTTGCTTTGTTGCACATACAGAGCAGTATCCCTCCGCAAAATCTTTCCTTTATTTCACATTGCTGTGTGGGCTGTTGGACGATGATCCTATATTTTTGGGGGGCTTACTGTATGTTATGAGAAAGATACATCCTGCAGGCATCAAGAAAGGGTCTGAGTTCTTTCCTCCCCAGATTTCTGTGCAGAGGTGCTCATCATTTTCTCAGGTGCAAACATTCAGATACAAGTTCCTCCCACAAGGGCACTCCTTAACTCACAAATAGATTCGAGCCGATTAATTTTACAGTCGTTAATGAATTAACAAGCAAGATCTGCTTCTGCTTGTATACGAGGAAAAAGAACTGTCTTAAAGGGGGAAAAACCTTCCTTTTTTTAGATTATGCTCTCATGTGTTATGTCACATTTTAGAAGCGAGACATTCCCCCTCCTCTCACAGACAGGAAGGAATGCATCCCAGCATTCCTCTCCTCCACACTTCCTCTTTGTTTGTTTCCCTTCTTTCTTTCCAAACGCTGCAAGGAGGAGCAAGCAGGGATGTTCAAGGCAGCATTGAAATGGCTCTTTCCCTTGGCAAATTGTATCATTTTTTTAACATGGCCTTTGGCTTCATTAAGACGCAGTGGCGTCTCTACAGGGAGGGCAGAGCTCTAAGTTTTGCAAGAAGCCTTACCTTGCAGTGGAAATCACTCCTCTCCTGCACCGTTTTAGCCAATCCTCACAGGGAAAAGCAACATCTTGGCGTTACTTACTGGCTACAGCAGCAAGAGAGAGGCGGGATTTACATGACAGGGTAAGGCTTCTTGCAACACTTAGAGCTTTGCCCTCCCTGTAGATCCACCTCTGTTAAGACGTTGCATCATTTTAATCAATCAGAATGTTCTAAACCAGAGGTTCCCAAGCTGTGGGTTGGGACCCACCAAAGCACCTAAGGCAGTGGTGGTATCTAATGCAGGAAGAACCGGTACGCTGGGCGGGACTTACGTGGTATTGGCTGCCCGTCCGTTCGGTTCCGCCACCTGCCTGCCCGCTGCGTGGGCTGCCCTAGCCTCGAAGGGGGCGCCTGCTCGCCGGGGGGGATGGATGGGGGGTGCGCCGGGTGCCTGGGCGAGCAGTGGTGGGGCACACCAACCAGGGGCAGCCCGCGCGGTGGGCGGGCAGCCGGCGGAACAGAACGGACGGGCTGCCAATCAACCGTTCGTCCCGCCCAGCATTCCGGTTCCTCCCACATTAGATACCACGACTGACCTAAGGCAGCCATATTGAAAATAGGGGAAGGTGGCATGCTGGAAAGGGGGATGGCTGTGTGGCTGTTGTGCTTGCGTTAAGGTTGGAAAGAGGCTTTTTTCCTTTCTGATTCACTTTCCTACTGGAAAATGGCTGAGGACTAACCCAACTTATTGCTGCGTTCTCAGGGAAGCAGCAGGCTCTGGCGTCACAATGACAGCACTTCTGGCCATGACATCACTTCCGGTGGGTCCCAGGCTGATTGTCATTCTAAAAAGTGGGTCCTGGTGCTAAAAGGTTTGAGAACCACTGTTTAGAACCAATTCATCTGAATGGTTTAAGAACACTGCGGGAGTCAGACCCCCCTACTCCCCCGGTTTTCGGGGAGGGGGCCCAGATCGTCGGGAACCAAGGGGATTGCATTGGGCTAGAGGTCTGCTGCCACCCTGTGGTCACAGACAATTCTGCAGGTTATGTAGGAGGGCTGAGCAGCTCAGCTACCAGACAGAGACAGAACAGAAAGTGAAACTAAACTGCTTTGTCTGCGTTGCCTGAGTGGGCCAGGGTGGAAAGAGCAGGATCCAGAGAGTTCCAGCACCCAGTCGGATCTGAGAGGGCCCTATGACCAGGGAGCTAACTGGCCACCTCTGCCTGTTTCTCATACGTCAGGGCTATCCTGCCACAGGACGTGCAGACAGTAAGTGGGACCTTCATATTGCTCTCTTAGTTGATGGTGTCCCTGTTTCCTCATTCATTTCACAGTGATAGTGTGCGTTTGGGATTCCAGGTCATCAATACTGTTTTATTTCAGGGACGAGTTCTATATGTCTATATATGCATCGCACTATGTCATATTGTTGAGGGAGGTTTGTATATTTGTGGGTCTGTTCCACCATTACTCTAGAACGCCTGGAACGATGTGCACCACACGTGGTACACTTATTCCTTACGATCTGGACAGATATACTGTGGGGGTAGGGCCCCCCTTATGCCCCCAGAGGTGGGGGTGCACTGCAGAACAAACGCATTCCTCCTCCTAATAGAGCCTGGGGATAATTTCTGCCCCCGGGCAACGCCGGGTCACAAAAAGCTAGTATTTAATAAAGAACATAAAAAGAGCCCTGCTGGACCAAGCAAGGACCCAACTAGTCCAGCTTCCTATGCCTCACAGTGGCCCGCCAGGGAGCACACAAGAAAGCAGATACCTGCATTTTGTTGCCAGTCCCTTACACCTGTCATTCTGAGCTGCTGATGAGCCAGCATGATGGACCTTTCTATAACCAAAAGGTCCATCCTGGCCTGTAGCCTGTGATGGACTTTTCCTCCAGAAATCTGTCCAATCCCCTTTTAAAGGCACCCAGGCCAGATGCCATCACCACATCCAGTGACAAGGAGTTCCACAGGCAAACCACCCTGTGGGTAAAAACACTGTTATTTTCTGTTATCTGTTCTAACTCTCCCAACACTCAACTTTTAGCGGCTGTCCCCTGAAGCCTCTAATGTGTAAGACGAGAGGTGCAGATTCTTCTCTGTTCACAGATTCTTCTCTGTTAATCTGAAATGGGTGTTTGGCTGATTGCAGCTGCTTGTTCAGGAAGGCCTTCGGTTAGTAGAGTGGCTGAAGCTGCTCAGGGGCGCTGTGCTTGCAGCCTCACGCGGCCAAGCGCATTCAGACACCGGCAGGGGAGGAGAAAAAAAATCAAAGGCAAAAGGCTGGCGTTCTGGAGGTGATCGGAGAACAGATGCTAGCAGCCTTTTCCAGGCTATCCCCAGGCTTTGAGAAAAAGCCGCTTCAGGGACAACAAGAGAGTGTTTGCAAAACTTCACACCAATGTCAGCTGAGGCTGTACCCAAGGCAGGTTTTTCACACCTCTGATTGCACTGATTAAGCTTTCCTGCCACAGGTATGAGATGAGCACAGCAAGTTGTATGGTTGCCCCTTGATCACTGCGGTGTGCAGGCAAGCAGTGGGCTTCTCTTGCACTCCTCTTCCCCTGGAAACGACACATGAAAGATTGACACTTGATTTTGGCCCCTTAGTTCATTCCACAGCAAAGATTTTTTTTTAAAAGTTGCAAGAAACAGAGCCTTGTACGCAGTAGTTTAGCAGGGGTAGGTGGGTGGGTTTAACGGTATGTACACCAATGTGCCCTGTAAGTGGCTCCTCCCACTCACCGTCTGAGCCATTCCGGGCAGCGACAGCAATGACTCTGACGGCAAGCAGGAGGACCACCAACATTCCACATTGTGGCTCCTGCAATACTTACCACAAGGTCCCCCACTTTGACGGCACTACTGGCTTTATACCAGCAGCAGCAAGATTTGATCATGTGCTTGCCTACTCAGACGTAAACCACACTGAGTTCAATGGGACGTAGAGCGCAATCGTAACCTGGAGTCTCAGGACAGCACAGATAGGCCAGCAAAGTTTGGCCGGCACAAGGGCCATTGTGAAGCGCGTTTGGACCACTCTCAGAGTCAGAGAGGCCAGCACAAAACGTGTGCCATCCTCCCTGGCTCCGAGAGTGGTCCAAACACGCTTTACGGTGGCCCTTGCGCCAGCCCAGCTTTGCTGGCCTAACTTGTGCCAGCCTGACTCCAGGTTACAATTGCACTCTTAGTCCTATGTAAGTGGAAGTCCTGTTAGCACACCCATGTGCTGTGGCACCGAGGTGTGCTGTAAAAGTTTTGCTGATGTGCCAGAGGAGTTTGGCGCACAATGGTTGAAAATGGTTGCAAAACCTGGCAAGCCTGATGGAGCAAAGAGGGAGACAAACTGGTTAGTACAGACAGTTGCCCTAGAAGCAGAGCCACAGAACCCACCCAGATGAATCTCCTGGAAGCAGGAAGTGACATCACAAGAGGCAAAGACCATAGAGAAGACCATAGAGGTCAATATGCTGTAAGAAGAAACACGTTGAGAATGGCTGCTTTAAAGAGACTCTGGGTGTTATGCTGCTTCCGAGTGAACACACACAGTCTGACACAAGTACTGATTTGGGTTCTGTTCCCTTTGCGAGTTTAGGCTGCTTGTATTGCAACCCCTGTGGTCTCCTTGAGGTGAAGACTTCAGAACCCAAACCCTCAGCTGAGCGTGCCTGGCGCCAGAGTCTTTGAAGCATGCATCCTGCTGGCTGGGGTGACACCAATGCAACCGACTTGTGCACGCAGAAAAGCACTGTGGGCACCAGATGGTGTCGTGGCTGAGCCTGTGGCCTGCCTTTCCCGAACCCAAGAAAGATTGATGCAAAATGTCAGTCCGGGCATGTTCAGTGGTGGCAAGAAGAGTGGGGTTGTAGCAGTTCAGCTCACAGCTTGTCTTTCCCCGGCTCCTATAATCCTACACACTTTGTGGCCAAGATTCCGGTCTGTGCAGAGCCAAAGTTGTCATTTTGCCCTTCCCCTGAAACAGTAGCGTTTGCCCTGGGAACTCCTGCAGACCAGATCCACCTGAACACAAGACCTGGAGAAGAAATCTTCTGAAGCCATCCCTCTGGAGCAGGAGCATGTTCTCAGCCACTGAAGTCAGGGCTTGCTGTTCAGAGCCTGCAGGTCTGGCGTCTGGGCACTTTGCCACGGCAGCTCACCAGCTACCAAACAGAGGTGGTCAATGGCCAAGGAGGCAACAGGCAACTGAAAATAGTCCTCAGGCCTGGCATTGTTCCAGTTCCACCACTGAGCCAAATTGGGCCCTGCACATGCTGGCACAAGAGGCACTTTGCTCATCAGGAGGCCGGTGTAGCGAGTGGAGCCCCTCCACTTATGGGTCCAGCTGCCCATCCCTGTGTTTCTGTGGCCTGAAATGGGCGGCTTGGAAGTAGTTGGTAGTGACATCATCACATCACAGCCACTTATATCCAGATGCCACAGATGGCTTCATTCCCGAGCATGTCTGCTGCTCCTCCGAGGGAGTGGAGACTGTGGAGGAGGCCCTCGGTCCTCACAGCTCCTCAGACTGACCCTGGTGGTTCTTTTCTGCTTCTTAGGGACTGGCATCCGGACAGTCAAAAGTTCTGCTCAAGGTTTATGGGAGTAGCGCTCAAGGTCTAGCCCACCTCTCCTCCAAGCATCCTCTTTTGCTCCATCCTCCTCCCTTTTCCAGTTTAGGGAGTTCCATGGAGGCAGGTGGGTTGATGGAGGGAGGCACCCCCCATCCACTGGCTCCCTAACGTGACTGCCTGCGTTGGCTTAATTGATGGGCCAGTCCTGCTCCACTTCATTCTGCTACCTGTGGTGATGCCCTGGGGCCAAAGAGGAATGAGATGGAGAAATAGGATCTTGGGAGGGAGGGGGCATGTACGTGAGGCAAGGCCTTCCCTGGGGTGGCCTGCTGACTTTGGAACTCCCCGCTGCAGGAGGTCTGCCATGTCTCTTCCCTCTCAATATTTAAGAGGGTATTGAAGATATACCTTTGTCATGCCTTTGGAGCGGGGGGGGGGGGGGGAGAGAGAGAGAGAGAGAGAGAGAGAGAGAGAGAGAGAGAGAGAGAGTCCCCTGCAGCAGTTTTTGGCGGCTGCTGATGGAGGGACTAATTTTTTTTCAAAATGGCTATTCTAACTGCTTTCTTGCTTTTAATTGTGGTTTCCCCCCATCTTTTTGTTCTGAATTGATTTTGACTTTTATTAGCCCCCTTTTGCAAAGAGGTCATTTAAGAGGAGGCACGAGATACATAAATGAAAAGACAAGTGGGCCGAAAGGGGTGTTTTGTCACCTTTCTTGCGGGAAAACGCAGCATCTTGCCCTTTCGACGGGGAGGGGCGACCTGGGCCTCCCACAACAGGCCTGCTCCCGCCACCCCCTCTCTGTCTGTCGCTCAGCGCATCCTGTCTCACAACCTGGGGGCTGTGCGCTCGCTCAGAGGTAACAGGTGCAGAAAAACCACTCTGAGGAGCATCGATAAACCGGTGACTTCCCCCCTCTGCACAGACTTCTCCTTTCTGAGGCAGAAAAAAGAGATGTGGCGTCTTTGAGAAGCCGGCCTTGCGTGCTGAGCAGAGTCGTCCTCGCTGTCTGGTGGTGGCCCTTCTCTTCGTAATTATCCTTTTTGTGCCGGAAATGGCTTTTGTCATGTCTGTGTTGACGGCGCACCATAAATAACATGATTCCTTCTTTCTGGGGGTGGAGGTATAGAATTCCCCAAGAAGACAAGTTGCGAGCGTTTGAGTTCTTCTCACGAGGCTGAGACTTTTGGGGGCCTGAGGGGAAAAAACCCAAAGTGGCGCTGTGGTAAAGAATCTTGAATTTCCCCCCAATTTTTTTTGCCCATTTTTGACTAATTTTGGACATTGCAAATGTTCTCTCTGATCTCGCGCCAGCGACGGGCTCTACAAACGACCTGGGGGAACGCTGGGCGGGACTTACGTGGGGCTTCTGCGTGATTGGCTGCCCGTCTGCAGCGTTCTGCAGCTGTCCTGGCCTGGGGAGGCTGCCCCCGGGTAGCGCGCCCCACCGCTGCTCGCCCAGGCACCCGGCGCGACCCTCACCCGTCCTCCGCAGCGAGCAGGAGCCCCCCAGAGGCCAGGGCAGCTGCGGATCACTGCGGACGGGCTGCCAATCACCCGGATGTCCCGCCTACATCCCGCCCAGCATTCCCCCAGGTCATTTGTAGATCCCGTCGCTGTCTCGCGCTCTCCTAAAAGTGCAGGTAATCCTCTGGCAATGGTCCTGGTCCTTTTCTGAATTTAGTACCCTGACAGAAGGGTCATGTGGTGTCCCAGACACGGTTCATGCAGACTGGGTGTCTTCTTGGTGGGATTTCCCTCAAGCAAGGATTCTAGCCAAGCCTCCTGCTGAGATTGGTGTGTGCCCACTGACTGCGCAGTGAAGCTGTCCCCAGTTTACCCACCCCCAATTTGAACCCTCTCTGTCAGTGGTTCTCAAACGTTTTAGCACTGGGACCCACTTTTTGGTGTGACAACCTGTATGGGCAGAGGTGTAAGTAGACAAAGAAGCACCTGAGGCAAGGAGGTGTATGTGGCACCCCTGAGCAAAGGGAGGGGCCTCCATGCAACCCGGAAGGGGCAGCAGAGACCTCAGGAAACTGCCTGGAGAGCTCTCCAAATTCAGCACTTTTGCTGCTTATCAGCAAAATCTGGGGCTTTTTTTCTTCACTTTTTAACATTTTTAAAGTGGGTCCACAGGAAAAAATTGCGCCCCGCTTGGTGTAGCGCCCTGGGGCAGTTGCCCCTCAGGCTCCACCCTTGTTACATCTCTGTGTATGGGATCCACCAGAAGTGATGTCATGGCTAGCAGTGGCATCACAGGACACATGCCCTACTTGCATGTGCCTAGATATGCCTCTGTCCCTGAGGCCCTTTGAAGCCGACTGCAAACTGAACTTCCATCCTGATGACTGCAGTCAGAAGGCTCCACCTTGTCTCAGCCCAGGTCCTTCCTCAATGCTTCATTCATTCCGCTGAGGCTGGGCAGGACCCTGCTTGGCCAATTTTCCAGCTTCACTGACCATTTTCCTTTTTTCCCAGCTGCGGATGAAGCAACTGATCTCTTGCCTCCGAGGAAGAGCCGATCAGCCCCAAACACATCCTGGGTCCGTGATTTCGCTGGAGCATTTTATAACAGCAAGAAATCCTGTCTGGACTGACTGAGGGCCTAGATCCGGTGCAATCCAGAATGCCACATTATCCCACCTCAGCGACAGCACACACCCCTCCAAAACCGTGACTCTGATCCTTCCGCATTGCTGTGAAGCCTGGAAGTGCAGGACTTCCTGTTTCATTTACAGGGAAACGGTAATGAAAGTGGAAGTCCTGCACACTTCCAGGTATCACCGCAGTGCGTGAAGAGTGTGGTAAGGAGAGGCACGATCTGTTCCTTGATTGAGCAAGTGGGAAGCGGAACATTGAACCCAGAATCCACCACTCCCTTAGACCCTTCACAATCCACTGCAGATGGAACCCAGATCAGTTGGCCTCACGGATTGGTCGGCCGTGAGAGGGCCCACTTGTCTGGGTTGACCCCTTTGTAAATAATAATAATAATAATAATAATAATAATAATAATAATAAATGTATTTATATACCGCTTTTCTTAAGATCACTAGATTTCTCTAATGACTGTAACTCAAGGCGGTTTACATAGGCAGACTTGTATTCACAAACCCGAAGGTTTTTACAATTATGCAGAAACGTTCTATCTTTCAAGAACAACACTCATACAGATCTTTCTTTCTGGATTTAGCCTTCTTTCTTAGCTACCCGTCTGTCTTCTGCTGGCTGATAAGAGGCTTCCTTGCTCCCACCAGAGACGCAGCTGACTTCAGCACACTCCTCCTCCCACGAGGCAGCTGGAACTCAGCTTTTAATCAGCCGCAGTTTGCAAGGTCTGCCGCTCACAGAGACTTCCGGTAGTCTCGAGCTCACGACCTTCAGATCTTCAGCTGTTATCTTCAGGCAAACGGAGGCATTAACCCTCTCGGCTAAATCTTCTGCCAGTAGTAATGCCCACTGTGCCATCAGGCTGTGCCAGGAGTTGCCGTGGGCAGCAGGTGCTGAGGGCAGCCCAGTGCAGGACTTTGCCCACCCCAGTAACCTGGTGCCTGCCACCAGCAGTAGCCGTCTTTCCAAACTGCTGCTTTGTCCTCAAGACATTTTGCTCTGTGCAGTTTTCTTTTTTGGGGGGAAAGGCTTGGAGATGACCTGTTGGCATCTCTTCTAATGCCAAAGTTCAGTTAGCGCCCCAAGAGTCACTTGGAGTGTTGCTGTCAGGCAGAGAAGACAGCACAGGACCAGCGACCTTGCTCCGTCTTGGTAATAGCTGCCTTCAGTGGCGTAGCTATCTATGGGGTGGGGGACGCAGCACCCCAGGTGTCGTCCTCGGGGGGGGGTGTCACAACTGAACCCCAAATTTTGAAAATCACATGTTTACAGAATGTATGGTTTATAAGAATGTATGGCTGTGAGAGCTGGACCCTAAGAAAGGCAGAGCACCGAAGAATAGATGCTTTTGAATTATGGTGTTGGAGAAGACTCTTGCGAGTCCCCTGGACGGCAAGAAGATCCAATCGGTCAATCCTCCAGGAAGTCAAACCTGATTGCTCCCTGGAAGGAAAATTCTGAAGCTGAAGCTCAAGTACTTTGGCCACCTGATGAGAAGAGAAAAGACCTCTGTAGAAAAGACCCTCATGCTGGGAAAGATGGAAGGCAAAAGGAGAAGGGGGCGGCAGAGGATGAGATGGTTAGAGAGTGTCACCGAAGCGATGAACATGAAATTGGGCGAACTCCAGAAGCTAGTGGAGGACAGGGAGGCCTGGCGTGCTGTGGTCCAGGGGGTTGCAAAGAGTCGGACACAACCTCGCGACTGAACAACAACAACAACAACAACAACAACAGTCATGCTGTATACCATTGGATGTTTCACCCGGAATTCAATGGAAAAACCAGAGTGTAATATCTCTAACATAGCAAATGTTAGGGCCAAAAAATTAAAAACCGAAAATAAAACCTCTTTTGTAAAAATCACATTTTTAAAATAGCAGTTTTAAGGAATTATACCATCATGCTGTATACCGTTGGAGGCGGAATTTCACCAGGAATTCAATGAAAAAACCAGGAGTGTAATATCTTTATTCTAGCAAACGTTATGGCCAAACAACAACAAAAACACTCAGAATACAAGTGTCTTAAGCAGGGCTGTCAAACATACAACCTATGGACCTGAATGATGAGTCCATGAATTTTGTCAGGGGTGTGTGTCAAAAATTTATGGGCCCCGGGTGCAAAGTGACCTAGTTATGCCACTGGCTGCCTCATTGACAGTCTGCCTGCAACCTCGGAAGCCACGGCCAGTCAGAGGAGAAAATCTGGAGTCAGTTTGGCCCATGGGCTGACTCGGGAAATAAGGTGGCTTCACTTGATCATCAGGAGACTTGTAAAAATTTGAGAACCTCAAATTCTCAGGAACAGTGTCTGGGAAATTTCAAAAAAAAATAAAATGGGTGGCTCATCAGGTTGATGAGTTTGCAGGGCCTGCAGTGGTGACTGGCTGCATGGCAGCTTTAGGGCTCTAGCAAATGCCCATTTCTTGATGGGCATTTCCGGAGTGGTGGGCATCCTGTGCTCTTTCTCCAGGGCCTTGTTTTGCTTTAACTTTTAAAAAGAGATTAGAAGCCTCCTTCGAAGCCAGGGCTTTCCGATTGGCTTCCTCTCAAGCCCAAAGTTGTGAGAGTGGTGGAAATGCACTCTGTGCATGCACAGGGGCACCCTCTTTTTATGCACGTTTCAGGGCTGTGCCTTGGGCTGAGCCCCTCCCCTCCATGAAAGGCCTTGGCCTTTTAGCATCCCTTCCATCTGTCCTTGAAGCTTCTCTCCTCCTTTCAGCAGGACCAGGCCCTGACTAGTTCTGAAAGGCAGATAGCCACGCAGGCCCTGTCCTCAGGGGTACATACGTGCGCAGAACTCCAGATTGTTGTGCTTTCTTCCCCTCTTTCCCTCTTTCTCACTCTCCCCAGTTCAGAGAGTGTGACTCACGAGCTGGCTACAAAAGACACAACGCTCTCAGTTCTCAAAAAACCACACGCCTGCAGACGTTTCCCACGGTCGGCACTTTAAATAGATGTTGCTGCAGGACGTGGACGGAGCATTTGTGCACCATTTCACTGGTCATGCTGTTCTCTTCCCCCCGCCCCTCTCCTTAGGTTATCAGACAGTGAAAACAGATGATCAACTTCAATTTGAATTGGATGGAGAAGTGTGAAAATCGAGGGTGGTCAGGGTGAAGCTTTTCTCATGATAGCAAAAGTCTTGCTCCTCCAAAGTCATCACTCAGAAGTACGGGCTCTCCCTTTTTATCCCATACACTACGGCTTCCTGCAGTGGCTGGTCTCCATACCGCTTTAAACCCCCTTTACCCTCTAGAACAGTGGTATTCAAACGTTTTAGACTGGGGCCCACTTTTTAGAATGGCACTCGTGCCGGGACCCACCGGGAGTGATGTCATTAACCTGGAAGTGATGTCACAGCCAGAAGTGGCACCATCAAGCAGGAAGTGCTGTCATTGTAACAGAATAACCCGACACTCCTGACATGCAAACTGGCCTTCTTGGACTGCAGCAATTGTACAACCATGAAACATCCCTGACGGAAAGCAAGATGAGGACACAATATGATGTAAAAGCACTGAACAAAAAGCCATTAAAAAAAAACCCTCATTTGAAAATTCACACTGTTAACACTCACAAAAGGAATATAGCAAGAGTAAGGTCCGCAGTTTCCAAGATGGCTCTCCCGGATTTCCGTGACCCACCTGACATCAACCCACAGTTTGAATAACACTGCTCTAGAATATCCCTTCTGCTCACTTTCACTATTGAGCTAGAATGAAGCTAGTATGTGGTGTATGTGGAGTGAAGGAAATGCGCTCTGTGCATGTGCAGAGACACTCTCCTTGATGCACACATCCTGAACCCGGGACAATGTTGAGCTCTTGTCTGTCACTTTTGGGAAACCCGGGTGCAAGCGCAACTCCCTGGCGTGGTGGTGTTGGTGTGTCAGTGTAGTTTCTTTATGCAGTCGATCTTGTCTTCACAGCGGAGCCTCGGCTCTTGGGCATAGATGCAGAGAAACCATCCTCCCCTTCCTCTTCGCAAGTCACCGAAGAAGCGTTTGCATTCATGAGCTGACCTTTGAAGTTTTGGTTTCCAGCGGTGACGCTGAACAATGACGCAAGCACTCCCGTTTTGAGCAGGCTTTGCAAAAGAATGAAAAAAAGTGAGGAAATCGTGTGACACAAGCTCCCCCCCCCCCTTGCCAGTTTCCAGTAAACAAATGCAGACTGGGCACAAGGCAGTGTGAACAGCTCCGGCTGGAACGAGACAACACCCCCCCCCCCAAGTCAGTGGCTTGATAGAACATCGATGCTTTTAACGTATACTTTGGGTTTTTTTCCATGTTGCTGTCACGTAAGGTTGCAGAGGCTCTGCAATTTTTTGTAAAAGAACCAAAAGTTCACCCAGTTTAGTTTGGGAGGTGAACTCAAAGGGCAACTCAAAGGTGAACTCAAAGGGCAACATGTTCTATGACAAATGTTTACCTGTGTCTGTTTTTCAGGGCTGTTCAGAGTCATTGTTTTGCACTGCCTGCTCTCCCTTTCCAGGAATGATCCCAGCCAGTCAGGGATCACGTAGCGACTGTGATCATTCTAAAACTGCATTGGTTTGTCTGTCAATCCCATCCTTCCTCCAGGTTGCCTCCATGAGGCTCCTGTGTTAGGCTCTCGTTCACGTGATAACTCCTTACAGCCAATCAGAACTGGCTGTGTGATTGTGTCAATGAGGATCAAAAAGCCAAGTCAGAGGGAGGGCGATGCTGCCTGCATCACAATGCCTTCACTCCGAATGGGCAAACACTTTCACATCCTGAAAGATTGCTCAAGGCAATTGACTTGTGGTGCTGTCAAGCAGCTCAAGAAGCCAAAGGGCTTCTGGGCTCTTGGGCTCTTGGGCTCTTGGGCTCTTACTGTCCACCAGCAGCTGCCTTGTGGCAGCTGAAAAGAGCATTCCAAGCAGTGTGTGGAGTGCTTGTGGGAAAGTCAGAGACTTTCCTCGCGCACCAGAGGAACATCATGGGCACACTGACCAAGTTAGGATGGCAGGAGTAGTGGGATGGAGCAGGAGGAAAGGGGGAAGGCAGAACCAAGGCAGCGCTTGGGTCAAATGGGGAGGCAACATGGCAGTGATGGGGTGGATTGGATCCAGAAAGGGGACTGGTTTGTCAGCAGTTGTACCTGCTAAATCCAGAGTCCCCTCCCAGACAGAATCTGGTAGCCTGGGGCCCACATGGACCTGCACCAGTGATTTCAGTAGCACAAGTCTGAGTGTGCTCCTCCACTCTGCAGAGACTTACTCCTCAGGAGCGTAGCTAACAAAAATGTAGCCCAGTGCAGAGGGCAAAATGTTGCCCCAGAAGTGACATCACAACAGGAAGTGACATCACAATTGTAGTTTTGTTTTCTCTGGTTTTTCGGCCATAGCTTTTGATCGAATAAAGATATTACACTCCAGTTTATTTCATTGCATTCTCTATGAAATTTCACATCGAATGATATATAACACGACAGTATTATTCCTAATAAACACAATCTTCGCAAATTGCAATTTTTACACGACGGTTGTATTTTCATTTTCAGGTGTTTTTTTGGCCATAACCTTTGATAAAGATATACACTGGTTTGCTTCAGGGACTAGCTAATGGTTGTGTAGCTCAATACAGAGAGCAAATGTTGCCCCAGGAGTGACATCACAACAGGAAGTGACATCACAGTTGTATTTTTGTTTTTTGGGCCATACCTTTTGATCAAATCAAATTCTTTATTACGGTCAAAGACCAGCCTTTTGATCAAATGAAGATATTACACTCCAGTTTGTTTCCTTGCATTCTGTATGAACTTCCACATCGAATGATATATAACACGACAGTATTATTCCTGATACACAATTTTAACGAATTGCAATTTTTACATGACGGTTGTATTTTCATTTTCAGGATTTTTGGCCATAACTTTTGATAGAGTAAAGATATTACACACTGGTTTGTTTCATTGCATTCTGCATTAAATTACCTTTCCAATGGTGTATAACATGATGGTATTATTCATACATACTAAGGTTTTCACAATTTCGGCCACTAGTGTCAAGCTCAGCTTGTTGCCCCCCCTAAAGCTTGTTGCCCGGTGCAATTGCACCCCTCTGCACTTCTTTAGCTACACCTCTGTTACTCCTGGGTAAGGGAACAAACATCACTTTACCTAGAGAAGACCTCTACAATCACCCCTGCAGGATGCAGCACAAACCATTTTGGCACGGCTCCATCAGCGTGGGTGGCGGGCGGGAAGAAGGATAAGATCGGGCTGAAAATCAGGTCAGTTACATATATGTGCCCTATATGAAACTCCCCCCCCCAATAAACCCGTCTGGATGGTACGTTTGAGTAGGTTTGAGTGGCATCCATTTTATGATTAGCAGGTCCAGTTGAAAATTGAAAAGGCCCAATTGAGATGCATTTTTTGCATAATTAAAGCAAAGCACCTTAACTGGTTTTTTTTTTTTAAAAAAAGGAAACTGCTGTGTCAGCTTAATAGTAGCTCGGTGAGATGCGCTGTAGGAGCTGTGGTCAGGATCTCCCATGGTTAGGGCTGTTTCAGACTTCAAAGCAGTCGCTTGGGGATGCTCATGTGATTGGGGAAGTGGCTCTGGGAGGGGGGATACCCCTTCCTCCTGCACCATTTCCCTGATCTAAATCATCCCCAAAGCGGCTAGAGTATGCGTCCCGCAGGGTAAAACACAGCCTGATGGCTACTTTGGCCCTAATAATCTTTCTTTGGAAGCCCAGAGAGACTACGGCACAGTTGATGAGGACCAGCAAGTCAGAACTGATGCCCAATCTGAGCTTGGTTTCAGTTCAAGCTCATTGGTGGTGTTCCTTCTATTTTATTTCTTCAGATTTCTGTGCCACCCGTCCTCCACAGGAAGGAGCTCCGGGTCGTACAGACGGTTCCTCCTGCCTCCTATATCAGTGATGGCGAACCTATGACACGCGTGTCAAAGGTGATACACCACAAAGTCTGGGGTGACACACCAACAATCACCAATGCCTGACAAAAACTGAGTTTGTTTTACTCGTTTTTCATTTTTGTAATTATTTGGTGTTTTTTATATAATACACTAGCGTTTTGGTACCCGGCGTTGCCCGGGTAAGAAATATCATCGGGACTGCGTTTGTCGCAGTGTTTGTCGCCAAGCCACAAGGTGTAGCCAGGCCGCAAGGCCCACACAGCCCTCCCAGATCCCAATATCCCCCTCCCAGATCCCAACATCCCACATCCGTTCCGTAGGATTTCTGTTCAGCAGCTGTTCAACACTTTAAAGACTTCAGGTGCTGGAAAGGTTATAGTCTGCATGTCATAATCAGAGTGACATCAGCAATGACATCATAATAGATTGTCTCAGGACACAACATATCAGCTGAAGTATACACACACACATACATACATATGTTCAGGCCTCCCTCGCGCCCCCGCAGGTGTCGATCGGTCCAGGTGTTGCGGAGCCTATGTGGAACACCCACACCCACACACACACCATGATATAAGGAACACAGACACACACACACATCCTTTTATATAGATAGATAGATAGACAGATAGATAGATAGATAGATTACCCCACACATGATTGGTCTGTATTTTTTGTTTAAATAGAACGACGGATGTCTCCCATCCAAAACAAGACCACAGATTCTCCTGCTTAGCTTCAGGCAGTACCAGCAGCTCAACCATCAGTCCACACCTCCTTCCCACTTTATAAGGTGGTGGTGGGGAGTCTCAGGAGTCTGGGAAAGGAAAAAAGGCGCCCAACTCCTTCCCATGCAAGTCTCCGGCGCTGGCTTGCCAGACTCAGGTTTTCACCCTGAGATTCACGCCTGCGGGGTCCAGGTCAGGCTCTCCAGCACGGCTTTCAGATCCCAGGTTTTGAAGGGCGCAAAAGTTCCAGAGTTTTTGCCTCCTGTCCTTTGAAGGCTGCACTGCAGACCTCCCTACAAATGACCTGGAAAAACAGAAGGAAATGCAGTCATGCGGGAGGCAGGAGTTTTAAGCACCCGTAAGTAACATTTTGACAGCCCTTGAAAAAGGATTTCACTCATCCATCTGAAACAGTAAAATGTTGTTTTTCCACTGGAAAAACTGGGATAATTCCTCTTTAAAAACATAGGAGTTTTGCTCTTTGATTTTTTTCCTTTTCCACCTTCTTTTGCTGCAGAATTCCACTCTGACACCAGACCTTTTTGGTCGTTCGATATTATCCAACTATGAGACACCAGCACCAGCTTCCCCCCTCCCCTGCATCTCAAGTGTGGAGGTGCCTCTGACTCGGTGATCCTACTCCTTTCCTAGACTGGCTGGAGCCCCGAACAGGAGCAGTCGCCACTATTAGGAGCTGAGAAGCTTTGGGAACCTGCAACTCTTAGGAGCGTGCAGCATGTTGCAGCAGGTCCCCACAGACCTCTCCTCCACATGCAAAAAAAGCCAGTGTGGCTTTGGCAAAATCAGAAGGCGACACCAGAGTAGACCCTGCATGCAGGGTGACCGTTAAGGTTCAATCAGGAGCAGGAGTTAGGCTGTGCGCATCGGGTTGGTTTGGGTTTAATCCCCAGCCAAGTGGGAGGTATGTTCTCAATAAAGATGGACCATAATAAAAATGGGACATCAAGTGGGAGAAAAAAAAACAACCACCCCGAGTTGAAAACCAGATGACAGGCCTGAAAAATCTGGCACAACGGAACTCAGTAGAGAGTTCCAAGAACATAAGAACATAAGAATATAAGAAGAGCCCCGCTGGATCAGGCCAAAGGCCCATCTAGTCCAGCTTCCTGTATCTCACAGTGGCCCACCAGGTGCCCCAGGGAGGCACGAGACAACAAGATGCTTGCATCCTGTTGCCACTCCCTTGCACCCAGTACTCTGACGTAGCCTACTACTAATGTAAGGAGGTTACAACCCATCATTGCCTATAGCCCACGATGGACCTTTCTTCCATAAATCCGTCTAATCCCCTCTTAAAGGCATCTAGACCAGATGCCATCACCACCTCCTGTGGCAAAGAGTTCCACAGATTAACTGCCCGCTGGGTAAAAAGGTACTTCCTTTTAGCTGTTCTAACTCTCCCAACCCTCAGTTTGAGGATGCCCCCTGGTTCTGGTGTTTTGAGAGAGGGAAAAGAACATCCCTTTATCGACTCTATCCCTTCCATGCATAATTTTGTATGTCTCAATCATGTCCCCTCTCAGGCGCCTTTTTTCTAGGCTGAAGAGCCCCAAACGCTGCAGTCTTTCTTCATAAGGGAAGTGGCCCAGCCCCGTAATCATTTTTGTCGCTCTCTTCTGCACCTTTTCCAGCTCCACTATGTCCTTTTTGAGGTGCGGCGACCAGAACTGGACACAATATTCCAGGTGCGGCCTTACCATCGATTTGTACAATGGCATGATAATATTGGCTGTTTTATTCTCAACCCCTTTTTTAATTACCCCAAGCATGGAATTGGCCTTCTTAATTGCTGCCGCATACTGGGTCGATACCTTAAGGAACTAAAGAATGAAGTTGCTGACCTCTTAACTAGAGTATGCAACTTGTCCCTTCAAACGGCCACGGTGCCAGAGGATTGGAGGATAGCCAATGTCACGCCAATCTTTAAAAAAGGGAGAAGGGGGGACCCTGGAAACTACAGGCCGGTCAGCCTAACGTCTGTTCCGGGTAAGATGGTGGAAAGCCTCATCAAAGATAAAATCCTAAAACACGTAGAGGAACAAGTACTGCTAAAGGAAAGTCAGCATGGCTTCTGTAAGGGTAAGTCTTGCCTCACAAACCTTTTGGAATTCTTTGAAAAGGTCAACAGGCACGTGGATGTGGGTGAACCTGTGGATATCATATACCTAGATTTTCAGAAGGCATTTGACAAGGTCCCCCACCAAAGACTGCTAAAGAAACTTCACAGTCAGGGAATAAGAGGGCAGGTCCTCTTATGGATCCAGAATTGGTTGAGGGCCAGGAAACAGAGAGTGGGGGTCAATGGGCAATTTTCACAATGGAGAGAGGTGAAAAGCGGAGTGCCCCAGGGATCTGTCTTGGGGCCCGTGCTTTTCAACTTATTCATAAATGACCTGGAGACAGGGATAAGCAGTGAGGTGGCCAAGTTTGCGGATGACACAAAACTTTTCCGGGTGGTAAAAACCAGAAAGGATTGTGAAGAGCTCCAGAAGGATCTCTCCCAGTTGGGGGAATGGGCAGCCAAATGGCAGATGCGTTTCAACATAGACAAATGTAAAGTGATGCACGTTGGGGCAAAAAACCAAAACTTTACCTATAGGCTAATGGGTTCTGAGCTGTCTGTGACAGCTCAGGAGAGAGATCTTGGGGTGCTGGTGGACAATTCAATGAAGGTATCGACCCAGTGTGCGTCAGCAATTAAGAAGGCCAATTCCATGCTTGGGGTAATTAAAAAAGGGGTTGAGAATAAAACAGCCAATATTATCATGCCATTGTACAAATTGATGGTAAGGCCACACCTGGAATATTGTGTCCAGTTCTGGTCGCCGCATCTTAAGAAGGACATAGTGGAGTTGGAAGGGGTGCAGAAGAGAGCGACAAAAATGATTGCGGGGCTGGGGCACCTCCCTTATGAAGAAAGACTGCAGCGTTTGGGGCTCTTCAGTCTAGAAAAAAGGCGCCTGAGGGGGGACATGATTGAGACATACAAAATTATGCATGGAAGGGATAGAGTCGATAGAGGGATGTTCTTTTCCCTCTCTCAAAACACCAGAACCAGGGGGCATCCGCTAAAACTGAGGGTTGGGAGAGTTAAAACAGATAAAAGGAAGTACTTTTTTACCCAGCGGGTAGTTAATCTGTGGAACTCCTTGCCACAGGAGGTGGTGATGGCATCTGGTCTTGATGCCTTCAAGAGGGGATTGGACAGATATCTGGAGGAAAGGTCCATCGTGGGCTATAGGCAATGATGGATTGTGCAACCTCCTTATATAGGTGATGGGCTACTGGTACCAGGTGCAAGGGAGTGGCAACAGGATGCAAGCATCTTGTAGTCTCATGCCTTCCTGGGGCACCTGGTGGGCCGCTGTGAGATACAGGAAGCTGGACTAGATGGGCCTTTGGCCTGATCCAGCAGGGCTCTTCTTATGTTCTTATGTTCTTCATTGAATTGTCCACCAGCACCCCGAGATCTCTCTCCTGAGCTGTCACAGACAGCTCAGAACCCATAAGGCGTGTCGAGCATAAGACTCATGGGCTGGATGTGGCCCCTGCCAGCTCTTTATCCGGTCCTCGGGTTCTCCCAGCACCCCCATCAGCTGCTGCCAGTTGCTGAGCTGGGCTGGGGTGTCCCTGCTGAAAGGCTGGCCTGCAGGATAATTGGGCTCTCCCCTGGCTTGAAAATATGACCAAAATTTGTGCATTTTCTCTTCTGTCATTTGCAGCGAATGAGTTCCTAAGTGAGAAAGAAGGGCCGTTGGCGTCCCTGGCATGCTAATGGGGTTTGCCCCGCCCCATCATGTGCGCCAGGCTGAAGTTGCTCCCCTCCCATTGGGCAGGTTGAGCCGGGGAGGCGGGATGCAAGCTTGCGCGGGCTTTTCCCGCCCGCGAGAACTCAGTGCAGCTTGGAGCAGCAACCTCTCCCTCCCTCCCTCCCTCCCTCAAGCTAGTCTGAGATTTTTTGCTGTCATCCTGATTGGCCGTGGCTGACAGCTTTTTCGCCTACCCCAGACTGGCACTGTGAGGTTGGGATTTAGGTACTTAAGTTGAGTTGGGTGTCATCAATGTTTGGTTTGTTAACACAGTCACATGGCATGATGCGTGTAGGATAGGGGTAGGTAGGACATCCAGGTGTACATCTAAGGTGGCAAAGTTAAGGTGCAAGCCAGGACTGCTTGGATGCTAACTGGGCTAGAGGCACATTTTTTTCAAGTGGTGTCCCTCTTATATTTAGCTGGGGGAGAGCAATTGTCCCTCTTCACCCCAGCATAGTGTCTTATGTAGTGGCTGTTGCTGGGGGTGTTCTGCATTTTTTAAAGATTGTGAGCCCTTTTGGGACAGGGAGCCATTTAACTTTATTATTACTATTTGCCTGTAAACCACTTTGTGAACTTTGTGTTGAAAAGCAGTATATAAATACGATGGATGGATGGATGGATGGATGGATGGATGGATGGATGGATGGATGGATGGATGGATGGATGCCTAACCGGCTTCATGAGGCTGCGCTGGCAAACACCTTAACTGGACGACTTAACTGGATCCCACAGGATTAGCCCTTGGGGGGCTGTGCGGTTCAGCTGCCTTAACCCATAAGGGGTGACAATAAAAGGTTAAAATTACAGTATGCGCACTAATTATGGCCAGGAGTCAGATGTTTTCGCCCAGAAAGATGGGGATGTAGACGGCTAGGGCCGTTTCCCTGCTTAGGTACCCCGCACGAGGAGGGTGGGGCTTAAGGATGCTTCACTCAACCCTGCCCTGTTGCATAACGCTGTTAATTCATTTATTTAATAAAGTGGCCCATTTAAGCCAAAAATGCTGAAGCCTGGTGTGTTTATTGGCAGGTACAGGGGTAAGTGCTTATTTCTGACCTTGAGGATTTGCTCAATGACATCAATTCCTGCTTTATGACAGGTACTCACTTTTGATTGGCATTTGTGTCGGGGCCCGCCCACCGGAAGTGAAGTCATAGCCGGAATCCAGGAACCGCCCACAGGAACCACCTCGCCTCCTCGGTAGGGAGCCCCAGGCTCACGCTGCCGCCGCCGTTGATCTCCCTCGCTCCGCTGCCTGCCTGCCTGCCTGCCTGCCTGCCTGGCTCTGAGAACGTGCAGGCAACTCAGACGTGCAGGCAATTCAAACATTGCAGGGAGCGGAGCAGAGCGCCGACGGAGTCGACGAGTGGGCGGGCGAATGGGCGGGGCCAGCCCTAATACTAGGAATGGGTACACGCGTACCCCCGCGTACCCACTACATGACATGTCTGGATGGGGAGCACAATGCACTATCGACCTTCTGTTCACGATGCCTAAAAGGCATGCACGTCCGTCTCGCCCGCGGCCTCCCACACACCCTATGTTTGTGCGCGGGGAGAAACGCCAACTGCAGGGAGAGTTTCTCCCCGGGGCCTGCCAACCAGGAACACCCACAACTGAAATGAGAGTGGTCTACCACAGCAAATCAAATGCTATCTCAGCTAAACCTCTTGGATCCCTCCCCGCCTGCTTCTTTTTAAACCCCATTTTTAAAAAATGCCACATGTATTTATAATTTCATTTGTCGCCTTATTAATTTAGGAAAAGGAAACTCTTCTTTTTTTTTTCCGAAGCGCAGTGGAACTGCGGGAGGGTTTTTGCCTATCTGGGAGGCCGGGATCACCGTCTCTGCCAGCTTCTGTGAGGCGGTGGTGGCGGTGGCGAAGATCTTCTACTGGTGGCGAAGATCGACCCGTTTGCGATTCCAGAGTTTCTGGGGAGGCAGCTGCGTCCTGAACGCTGACAACAAAAGCCAACTGACAACACCCACAAATGTCACATTCCCCCCCACCCAAGCCAAGAATAGGGACAGTAAGGAGGGCGCCAAAGAACACTGTCCCCGAAATGCATCATTTCATTAAGACATGTGCTTAAACTTGGATGTGCCTCTCCTTTAAGGCAAAGCAGCTGGGCAAGGGTGTCTGTGGGTTCCAGACCAGATCTGCAGCGCATGGGGCAGGGGAGGAAACTCTACCCCTTCGTGCCATTTCCCCCACCAAATTTTTCCCGCCCTCCCAAGCTACTGTGTGTGCCCCCCCCACCAAGTGTCTTTTAGCTGTAAATAGCCACATCGAGGGCATATGGCTGTCTTGGGTGCAATTTTCTCGCTCACTCTGCTCCAAGAACACGGTTGCTTTTAAATTCTTTCCAGTCCTTTGGTTGCTCTGAATTGACTTCAGATAAATCATGAGGGTTTCACAGCAGAACTACTGTGTGTGGGGGGCCCTCTGAAGCCAAACCGGTGCTGCTGGCACCCCACCTCCACCTCCACTGCCACTTTTGCTGCACCTGGAGAGGAAGAGGAAGTGCAGAGTAACGTCGCCAATGCTCAAGCCCACCATTCTCCTTTCCACTTCCTCTTTCCCTCCGTATCCCTCTTCCTTTGCCAATCCCGGAAGGGCAACTCAGCAAAGACGTTTCTTGGGCTGCACCCACTGCTGGGAGGTCTTGGAGTGGCCCCGAACAGCTGTGTGTGTTCCACCGTACAGACGTAAGTAGGCACATCCTTCTGCACCAAGAAAATTAGGTTACCCCTCTCAGTTGGCACATCTCCTGGCTACGATCCCTGCAGATGGGGAGGCGTCTTCAAGGTCCCAGGTGTGATGGGAGGGTGATGGCCTCCAGCGGTCCTGTTGCCAGGAGGGCCTGAAGTGCCATTGGGTTCCTCCTCCAAGGGGAATGGCGAGTTGAAGGCACCACTTGAAAGGGGGCGCCAACGAGCCCTTTCTATTCAAGCCGAGCAAGTTGAGGTTCTCGTTGAGCCTCAGGCTGGTGGCAGCCAGACCACGAGGACTCTGAAACACAAGGAGGCAATTAGGGGAAGGTCAGCTGGATCTCAAGGCCGGATCGTAAGGCCAGTGCCACCAGCATCTACTCAGGGGAGGAGGACCAGAAAGTGGCTAATTCAGGAGAGGAGAACCTGGAAGTGATGTTCTTGGGAGAGGGGAGTCCAAAAGTTCCATTCTCGGCACAGAACCCAGAAGTAACATCGATATCATGCGGCATTATGATGTCACTGCGCCATCATCCCAAGAGCTGCGGCTTCTGGCTATGCCACTGCTGGGCATTACTGCTGGGAAGGGCTGCCCTATGAGTGCCCTCTGCTCAGTGGCAATCCTACTTGTTTGTTTTGGGGGGGTCAAGTGTCCCCAAGCAGTGTGTGGAGGGGAGGGGGCGACGTGGAAGTGCGTGGTGCTGCTGGTGGCAAGACGTGTTTTGTCCACCTGCCCACCCTTGCGCCCAGATAGCTACAAAAAGGAGTGTTTGTGGACCCTGGGGGAGGGCGGCAGAGCCAGCACAGGGGGCGGTGATGGTTGCACCTGGACCTGGGGCGGAGACTCAGCTGGGTCTGCCACTGCCTCTGCTTTCATTTCTGAAAGCTCCAATCTCCAATCTTGCATACCTTATTTGTCACCTGCTAGTCCTGGGAACGACTAGACATGGTGGCGGTGCGGGTTAAACCACTGCTGCTGGGCTTTCTGACCAGAAGGTTGGAAGTTCAAGACTGCGTGATGGAGTGAGCTCCTGTTGCTTGTCCCAGCTCCTGCCAACCTAGCAGTTCGAAAGCACCTAAAAATGCGAGCAGATAAATAGGGGCCACTTTGGTGGGAAGGTAACGGCACTCCATGTGCTACAGTGTATAGTCATGCCAGCCACATGACCATGGAAGCTTGTCCTTGGACAAACGCCGGCTCCACAGGCTTAGAAACTGAGATGAGCACCGTCCTCTACAGTTGGTCACGACTAGACCATTCGGTCGTTGGGAAACCTTTACCTTTAGTCCAGTGGTGTCATCTAAATGATTTAAGAACAGGTACTCACTTTTGATTGGCACGTGTCGGGACCCGCCCACCGGAAGTGATGTCATAAGCCAGAAGTGATGTCATGGCAGGAAGTGACATGAAAAAAGCCCTTTTTGAGGCCTCAGATGATTTTAAACTGACCCAACAGTTGCAACAGTATTCCACAGCATCCCCAGAACATGTTAAGGAGGCCTGGCATCATGTTAAAACCCCAGAGCAACTCATTTTTCAGTGGCAAGGAAAGGAAAGGCTCCGCTCGCTGCCTGCCTGGCTTTGAGAACATGCAGGCAACTCAAACATGCAGGAAATTCAAACGTTGCAGAGGGCGGAGTCGACGAGTGGGCGGGCGAATGGGCGGGGCCAGCTGTAATCCTAGAAACTGGTACTCGCGTACCCCCACGTACCCCCTGCATGACATCACTGCTTTAGTCCTGAGAAGGTGTTCTACTGGGCACCATGCCCACCCCTGGCACCAGGCAACCCCTGGGACTTTCAAGCATAGCTTTGCAACTGATGTGGGACATCTGATTGGTGTCCTTCTTTGCTGCTGCTCCCCCTCCGCTGAAAGCTTTAAGCAAGAACACCACCCTTGTAGTGTAGCACAGAAACCAGCAAGCAGTAGAGATTCTGGCAACACAACCATAAGGGCTTGAAGCTTGTGTTTTCAAGGAAGAAAGAAGGGATAACAAGGAAGTGAACTCTGTGCTGAACACCGCGTTGGTTGTTTGTGGACCGGTTCACCGCACCCAAACCGTCTGTAGATGCTGAAAAGGGGCCCATTGGTCCTCTTGAAAACCAGGTGTGCCATTCAGAGGAGCATCTGGCAAAGATTCCCCTCATCAAGACATCCGACAAAGTGGGCCGCTTGGCTCTGGCTGGCGTGGCAGTTCCCAATGAAACCACACATGGAACTCGGCTCCCCGTCGAAGGAAATGCACAAATCTAATTTAAAGTATTTATTAAATGCAGTAGTATGGAATTTCCTGGCGTGCCCCCCATATCCTTGGCGACATACATCATTGGGCTGTTCTTTCAGCTACTGTATGCTTATTAAATAATGCTTCACTCCCGTCTGGTAGAATTTATGGGGAATTCAAAGAAAATTATATTGCCACTGCTGAGTATTCCTCTAACATGAAAAAACCACCCTAACCCAAATAGCTTTGGGTCTAAGCCTCTAAGCCAGGGGTTCCCAAACTGTGGATCAGGACACACCAGTGGGTCATTAGCCAATTTCAGGTGGTTCGCAAAGCACCCAGAACAGCCATCATAGAAAATATGGGAAGATGGGATGTTAGAAAGGGGGGGGCAGTGTGATTGTTTTGCTTGTGCCGAGGTTGTAAATAGGCTTTTTTTCTTTCTGATTCACATTGCTATTGGAAAACTGCTGAGAAATCACTCAACTGATTGCTGCGTTCTCAGGAAAGCAGCAGGCTCTGGCATCACAATGACGGCATTTCCAGCCATGACATCACTTCTGGTGGGTCCCGGACAGAATGTCATTATAAAAAGTGGTCGTGGTGCTAAAACGGTTTTTTTTTTTAAAGGCTTCATTAATAATGAAAAAAAGAATAAAATTTAAACAGAATATATATCATAATTGTTGTTTAGTCGCTAAGTCGTGTCCGACTCTTCGCGACCCCATGGACCACAGCACGCCAGGCCTCCCTGTCCTCCACTAGCTTCCTGAGTTCGCCCAATTTCATGCTCATTGCTTTGGTGACACTATCTAACCATCTCATCCTCTGCCACCCCCTTCTCCTTTTGCCTTCCATCTTTCCCAGCATGAGGGTCTTTTCTAAAGAGTCCTCTCTCCTCATGAGGTGGCCAAAGTACTTGAGCTTCAGCGTCAGGATTTGTCCTTCCAGGGAGCAATCAGGCTTGACTTCTTGGAGGATTGACCGATTGGATCTCCTTGCAGTCCAGGGGACTCTCAGGAGTCTTCTCCAACACCATAATTCGAAAGCATCTATTTTTCGGCGCTCTGCCTTTCTTATGGTCCAGCTCTCACAGCCATACATTGCTGTGATATTATTTATATCATAATAAAGGGAATTATAAAAGGTAAAAAGGGGAAAAGAAAAATGTGTGTGTGTGTGTGTGTGTGTGTGTGTGTGTGTGTGTGTGTAACTTATAGACAAATATTTAAAAAAGTTTTCCATATCTCCAAATATTTATCCATACGAAGTTGTCTTCAGTAGACAACTGATTCAAATATAGAGAGAGTCGAGAGTTCCTCCATCCATTGCAAAATAGTAGGTGGCCATTTATCTTTCCAACACTTCAATATAAGCCGATGCTAAAACGTTTCAGAACTACTGCTCTAGGCACAAGTCAATGCTAGTTTTGGATTTGCCCTTTTCATTTATTCTTGCCCTGCCTTTCTGCCTCCGGCTCAAGTGCCGAAGAACACCTCCTGGACTTCCGGATTGTCAGCACAATCCTATACTTCCCTCTTTAGCGGGCGCAGATCCGAGGAGCACATAGGGGAGGCTGGAGCCTCCCCTACGTTAAGGGAGCGCATGCTCATAAGAACATAAAAACATAAGAAGAGCCCTTCTGGATCAGGCCAAAGGCCCATCTAGTCCAGCTTCCTGTATCTCACAGCGGCCCACCAGGTGCCCCAGGGAGGCATGAAACAACAAGATCCTGTTGCATCCTGTTGCCACTCCCTTGCACCCGGTACCGCTCCCTTGCTGCGAGGAGGCTCCAGCCCATTCTAAGCAGCGCTGGATTTGGCACTTGTCGGCCGGCCTCACTAATCCAGCGCTGTTTAGGATTGCACCATAATAGTAGTACATGTTATTAGTATAGCAACCATTTCTGTTGCTGAATCAAAGTACAGCTTAGAACTGCTACCGCCCCACTGATGTGGGTGGGGTCTCATTTTAATGGTGGTGGGGGAAATCCATTTCTGCCTGGGGGAGTTGTTGGAATAGCAGACATTTTTCCAACCACTTCAAAGTCAACACAAACATCAGCTCACATTTGTTCCTGTGACGTGTCTTTCAATTAATCCCTGTTCTAAAAACAAGGGAGATCAGACACATCTGGCTGTGCACCTTTCATCGCTCCAAGTGTTCGTGGAGGACAGCAGGAAAGATAGCTTGGATACAGAATCTTCCAGGTCTGAGAGCGTAATCCTAACCTGGAGTTAGGCCGGCACAGTTAGGCCAGCACAAGGGAAACCGTAAAGTATGTTTGGACCACTCTCGGAGTCAGAGAGGCCAGCACACAGACGTGCGCCATCCTCCCTGACCCCGAGAGGGGTCCAAACGCGCTTTATGGTGGCCCTTGTGCCGGCCAATCTGTGCTGGCCTAACCCCAGGTTAGGATTGTGCTCTGAGTCCAACTCCCAAACCACAACACTCTCCAGCCAGTATGTGCTGCCTCTTGATGTGCCTTGCACGCCAGTGAAATTCAAAGGCCGACGGGTGCAGATTCCAAGAGCAAAGTGATCTCTTTGCAAAGTGAACATTTCTGGAATCAGCCTGAGCACCACGAGAAGTGTTTTATGGCCCCACCTTCCCAGTGCCACTGGCTTCTCCAAGGGGACGAGGAACAGATGCTTTAATCCCACCACCAAGCGAGAGTCTCCTTTGCTCCTGCCCTCCCGTACAACAGGTCAGCGAGACTGCTCAGCCCTATTGATCGGCCTCCAGACAGAGAGGATGCTGTTAATACAAGTAGCTGTTGCCCTTTTCACTGGTCTTTACAGATTTATATGGTGCAAATCCCAAATGGGGCCACTTTACTACTGGCTGAAGCTGTTACGTATATTGAATGTTTCTAAGAGCCCACCCCAATCCCTGCCAGTCCATAGCCTGGAGTGCTTTTGACGGAGTGCGTGCCACATACTATTGTGGGGATAGTGGTGTAGCTATGAGGGGCAAGGGGTACATTTCCCGGGGAATGGCGAGGGCAGGTGGAAGGGCCAAAACTGCTCGCCTCTCGGAGAGGCGAGCCGTTTCATCGCCACCTCCCTCCTGTCCCAGGTCTCTACACCTGGAGCCTTCGCCCCTCCTTGCTTATTGGTAGGTCCACAACTGGTGGGGTCTCCTTCATTGGAGATCTTCAAGCAGATGCTCAACAGGCACCTGCTGGAGATGATCCAGGAGGATTTCCTGCTACAGGCAGGCGGCCTGACTAGACTAGATGATTTTGTGAGTCCCTTCCATCTCTTTGAGTCTACATTCAAGAGTATGTGGCACTAAAAAGAGTACAGGTCGGTTGTTAGGGCAGAAGATTTAGTTGAAAGGGTTAATGCCTCCGTTTGCCTGAAGATAAGAGCTGAAGATCTGAAGGTTGCCAGTTCGGGACTACCGGAAGTCTCTGTGAGCGGCAGACCTTGTAAATTGCGACTGATTAACAGCTGAGCTGTCTCCGGCTGCCTTGTGTGAGGGGGAGTTGTGCCGAAGTCAGCCGCTTCTCTGGTGGGAGCAGGGAAGCTGCTTATCAGCCAGCAGAAGACAAAACGATTGGCCGAAAGAAGGACTAAATCCAGAAAGATCCATCTGTATGTGTATAGTTCTTGGAAGATAGAATGTTTCTGTAAAAACTGTAAAAACTTTCAGGTTTCTGAATAAAGTCTGCCTATGTAAACCGCCTTGAGTTATAGTCATTAGCGAAATCTGGTGACCTAAGAAAGGCGGTATATAAATACAAGTATTATTATTATTATTATTATTATTATTATTATTATTATTATTATTATTATTATCATCATCATCATCATCATCATCATCATCATCATCATCATCATCATCCATGGGTTCACCTCTTGTGACATCTCACCTGGCTTCCAGGAGATTCTTCCTGGTTTTGTGACTTTGTTTTCAGGGCAACTGTCTGTACTCACAAATTGCCTGTCCCTCTTCCTCTGTAGGACCTGCAGGGCCCAGAAGAGTTTTTCAGCCATTTTCAACTGCTGTGCTCCATACTTTTGTGGCATACCTGCAGACCTTTTATGGCACACCAATGGGTCATGGCACACTGAAAGTTGAAAGTTGCTGCTTTAAAGCATGCCCTGAAGTCAACAGCCAGTGAAAAGTGGATTTTGACAACCAATAGCTAATCAATCAGCTGCAATGGCTAATCAATCAGCTGCAATGTTGTTTATGGGCCGAAACATGTTCACACTTGGACTTGTTAAAACCAGATTTGCGCACATGTGTCAACCATCAACAACTTAGCCAAGGGATGGGCCACACCTCATCAGCAACAAGTGGCCCGTGTTCAGAGGGAAAGAAACAAATGCTATGGTCTGTAACTGGGCAGCTACCAAATACAGCTTGACTACCCATTGTATGTATATCACCAGGTATAATGTTGACAGTGTGTACGTGGAGGCGAATGCACTTTATTATGTTCACACACAGTTGCCTTGTGAACGTATCGTGTGCAGGCACAAAACGGAATTTCAGAATTGGAAGCAAAGAATTGGCAAAATGGAAAAAACCAAACTGGGTCAAGAAAAACAGCTTCTCCTTCTTTTGTCCAGAAATTGGTAGGGATGGGGGAGATCCCAAACCAGCCAGTCTGTTTTCCCCGGTTGATTGGCAACCCTAGTTTGAGGAAATATTCCCCCCTTAAAAAAAAAAAAAACTCCTTTTAAGCAGATTTTCTGGGCTTGATTTATTTATCTGGCCCCCACATGCTAACTCCTTCCAAAGCGTTTTCTGTTTTGCCAGCAAAGGGGAGATTTTTTTAAAGTTATTTTTTAAGTCTATTGCTGAGAGTAATAAAATTGTTTTCCCCAAACCAAAAAATGTGCCGGTTGTTTGATGAGGCCCAGAGACAGGAAAAACATCAGCTCTTCATTTCTTGCCCATTCTTTCGGAAAACTGCAACGGCATACTTGGCCGTAAAGGGGATTGTAGGGGCAGGATTTGCATAATTCCTCCCCCCCCACACACACACACAAACACTTGGCGCAAAGTCCCCTTTGTAACCAAAGGAGAATAAGGCTCTGGAGGTTGTTATATTTAGCTCTCATTCCTTCGTCCCTCTGCCCTGTGATGGTGCCCACCAAGTATTGCCAATGCAGCCTACATTCCACACAATGGGAAACGGGTTGGATTTTAATGATTTCCTGAGCTTTTTGCTTTCGCTGGGAGGTGTGTGTGTGTGTGTGTGTGTGTGTGTGTGTGTGTGTGTGTGTGTGCGTGTGTGTGTGTGTGCGCGCGCGACATTTAACATTATAGGTCAGAAATAATACGTCTCTCATTCCTTGTAATGCCATTTCATGTCTTACTGGATCTGAGCATCAGACTTCAGTGCAGAGATGGCTCAGTGGGGCAGACCCCCTCCCCCCCCCAGAACAGCCAAAAGGAGTGTCAGGCGGTTGTGCTAATGGGCTTATTTACTTCTGAATTGTTCGCATGCTACGGTTTCCTGTGGAATTAGTCCTGGCTTTCCCTTCTCTTCCCCCCTAACCATGGTGAATGTTTGATATCCATCCTGAAACCCTTGGAGGTATGTTTACTTATAGTGGCTCTAGCAATGAGTAGCAAAACACTAGTTGTTCAGCTCACATTCACCAAGAGCAGCAAAAGCACAAGCACCCTAGGGGTGACAACTGCACCGGGAGACACACTCAGGGGGCGTAACCAGCGGCGTCATGCAGCCGGAATGCTGGGCAGGAGGAAAGGGCGAGCGGCAGCCCGCCCGTTGCGTTCCAGTCCGTTTTGCCCCAGGGGCAGGGAAGACGGCG
>JAJKFI010000108.1:3282911-3294216 GCA_029204185.1 Lerista edwardsae | reverse complement strand
CTGGGCGGGAGGAACGGGTGAGTGGCAGCCCGCCCGTTGTGTTCCGCCATCCCCAGGGGCAGGGAAGACGGCGAAACGGACCGGAACGCAACGGGCGGGCTGCCGCTCACCCGTTCCTCCTGCCCAGCATTCCGGCTGCATGACACCGCTGGGCGTAACACCACTACTTAGCAAAATTGTGAAAATCCTGGTATTTTGGAATAACACCATCATGTTATATATCATTAGGCTTCCCCACGACCGAATGGTCTAGTCGTGACCGACTGTAGGGGGCGGTGCTCACCTCTGTATCTAAGCTGAATCTAAGCTGCAGCGGGCGGGCTTTCGCCGTTATGCAACGGAACGCAGCGATCGCGCTGCCGATCACCCGGAAGACCCGCCCAGCGTACCGGTAAGCTGACACTACTGTTTACGGTGTCCCTTGTGCTGGCCTAACTTTGCTGGCCTAACTGTGCCTGCCTAACTCCAGGTTCGGATTGTGCCCTCAGAGTTCTAGTATTAGTTCTGGTACACGTCAGCTCTGTTACTAAAAAAGGCTGCCCACTTGTTCAGCTTTCGGACATTGCACTCCCAATTAAGCAGCCTCATCGTGCTCTGAGTCCCATGCATGCTACAGAGGCCTTCCCTGGAAGGCAAGGGGCAGGCTACTCCTTTGAGAAGTGCAGGCTTGTACGGTGTCACCTTTTGACACTCAGCCGTCTTTTGCAAGAGTTCTCTGTTAGATTCTACCTCCGCTAGTCCTGATGGAAGTTTCGCCGTGGTTTTTCTAGGCAAACGGGAAGGCGATGGAGATGGTTCTATTCCTTCGCTACTGTGCAGTGAGCTGCGCATATAAAAGGCTCACACCCAATGGCTGTGTGGAGCTGCCCTCCAGGCGTGTGGAATTTGGCATCCTTGGTCTCCAGTGGGCCCTGTTATGCTCTGCGCACCCCGAGTCAATGAGAACCAACAGATCACGACTGAATAGGCTCCTGTCCTTTTGAAACGAAGCATGGGGAATCGGTGACATGCCACCCCAAACCTCCATATAAATGTTTGTGGGCTGGATTATGATTTGGGGGGGGGGAGGACCCACTCTGGTCCTCTACCTTTGAACATTTATGGGTAGAGAGGGGAGGAGGGTGACCTGCAAGCAAGAAGAAACCTTCAGCAGAAACAAACAAAAATCAAATAAAGAAAGGGCTTCGGTTTGTTTTGCATGTTTTATATTTATATTTGCATGTTTTATATTTGTTTTGCACGTTTTATATTTGAGCATATGGCAGTATTTATACTCCCATTTCACTGGTCCGGGTCCAGCAAAAACCTCTTGTGGCTCTGCAAAAGCATGTATAAAGTTTCAGGGCAAATCCGAGCAGTCCGGGTGCTTGGGGCAGGGTCTCCAATGCTGCCTTACCCACGTGCCAGATGCTGCCATGGCATCAGCGACAATCAGTTCTCCCCTTTCCTGAATCCGAAAATGAATTGGGGTGGAAAGGAAGGCAAAATGAGGGGGAGAGGGGGGGCAAGGTGCTAGAGACAAGTCCGGCCTTAGGATGTGCAGGGCCCAATTCTGTGCGGTCCTTGAAAGACACCCCTCACTCACTGCATGGTCCTTGTGGGTCCGTCTGCACTGTGCTCCCCACTTAAATGTAAAGGTATCCCTGTGCTCCCCACTTAAATGTAAATGTAAAGGTAGACCGAATGGTCTAGTCGTGACCGACTGTAGGGGGCGGTGCTGATCTCCATTTCTATGCCTGTAGAGCCGGCGTTTGTCCGAGGACAAGCTTCCGTGGTCATGGCGCTGGCAGGACTCTATGCCAAGGCGCACGGAATGCCGTTCCCACCAAAGTGGTCCTTATTTATCTACTTGCATTTTTAGGTGCTTTTGAACTGCTAGGTTGGCAGGAGCTGGGACAAGTGACGAGAGCTCACTCCATCACACGGTCTCAAACTGCCAACCTTCCAGTCAGCAAGCTCAACAACTCAGCAGTTTAACCCGCAGCGCCACCACTTCCCAGTAATCCCCTCCCCCACTTACCTATAGCAAATGGCCTGAGCCTGTTGTGGCACCATCACCACCTACTGCTTTCAGATTGGCTCAGTTACAGGCCAATCAGAAGCAGCAGTGGGCGGAAGCTGCTTCCCAAGTGGACCAATTTTTGGGCCAACCAGAAGCAGTGGTGGGTGGGATCCTCCGAGGACACAACACTCCCTCCCTCAGCTCACAACGCTAGCCTCTGAATGGAAGCTTACCTCCATGAAAAGGTGCTGGCTGCATCTGTGGGCCGCATGAAGTCTCCACCAGGCGTGGGACTCAATTGTCCAAATTGTCCAAATTGCATTAAAGACTGCCCTTGCTTGAGATGTTTGAAGGACCAGGAGGCAGGGAGGATTGGTAGGCATGCAGATAGAGGTGGGTGAATCCACCGCCTCAGGCACCTGCCCAGCTGACCTTATGGATAAGCCGGCCCTATAACATTAACCATTTCAGAAAAGTGCTATTAATATTAACCTAGAAAAGCCTTGATTAATCCCTCTGTTCATTTAAATGCATATTGATATACAGCCTAACCCTATATAGCCTAACCCTATGCACGATCGACTTATACTTGAGTATCTACAGTACTCCCTTTCCATTTAGTAAGTGGGCACAGCCTTGAAGCCCTTTAACCTCTCACAATGCTTTTAACCCAGACCTGATCCAAATTGTTTGATATTTATCAGTTACTAGCTTGTCCTTACCCAGCGTTGCCCGGGTATTTATTTATCCCAAGCTTCTATTAGACAGAAAAAGGAATGAATTCTATCTATGGTGTAAAATTGAAGTAATTTTATGTACAGGAAATTAAAAGTATGGTATAAAAATTATAAAGTAAAATCTTTTACAAATTCACTATAATATTAATGTAACTCAGAAAGTGATTATAAACAACATTTTTAGTTTCACCTCCAGGAGCAAGAATAAATAAATTCTTGGGTGAACCCACCCTTGAACAAGCAACATAAAGTTGTCCATGGGAGAAACATGGCGATCTCAAATCCACTCCGCAGTACTTAATAGATTGCCCTTGTGACTTGTTGATCGTAATCAAGAATGCAAGTCTCACTGGAAATTGCAATCTCTTAAAATTAAAAGGGAGGTCCATTGGAATGAGTGTTATCCATGGGAAAAAAACTGTTTCACCCTCTCCCTTTCTTGTTAAGATAGTCGCTTCAATTACAGTACCCAGCATCTTCTTGACACACAGCCTTGTGCCATTGCAAAGTTTTGGCAGGTCAAGTTTCCGTAGTAAAATAATTGGAGTTCCCACTGTAAGTAAAAGACGATGTGGTGGCAATCCAGCTGGATCAAGTGAGTTCAGGAAGTCTGATGGGAAATTGACGACCTCATAGGCATCTACTACGGTATCAATAGACTTGTATTCAGTGACTACGCCTGGTAACATGGCAAGTATTTGATTGGAGTCCAAGACTCCATGATTTCTAAATGATTTCTAAAAATTTCCAGAAGATTCTACAGAGTTCTATTCATTTTATTCAACTACACTTGGGCTTAAATGTCATCGGGACTGTTACCAATCAGCTTAGTGACCCCAAAAACTATGGATTTGACACTAATGTCGGTAATTTTGGACATTTTATTTTTCAGCCCTTCTCACCCCCCATGCTGATGGGGGCTGAACGTGGACTTAAACGGCATCGGGAGTGTCACCATTCATCTCAGTGACCCCGAAAACTATGGATTCGACACTAATATAGGTCATTTTTGATTATGTTTACATGTCACCCCTTCCCACCCCCACCCCCACCCCTAGGGGTGCTAGGGGTGTCTTACCCCCACAGTATTTCTTTCCAGACTGTAAGGCAAATGTGTACCAAGTTTGGTGTAAATCGCTCCAGGCATTCCAGAGTTATGCTGGAACACACACACATACACACACATGCACACACGTCCATTTTTTTATATATAGATTTATTTAGCACATTTTTGTACCACCTTTCCTCCAACGACTCGGGGTGGTGAGCATAGTTCCTCCTTTCCTTTTATCCTCACAACAACCCTGTGAGGTAGACGAGCCTGAGAGGGCAATCCTAAACTGTAGTTAGGCCAGCATAAACTAAGCCAGCAAAGTTTGGCCAGCACAACGGCCACCATAAAGCGCGTTTGGACCACTCTTGGAGGCAGGGAGGATGGCGCACGTCCGTGTTCTGGCCTCTCTGACTCTGAGAATGGTCCAAACATACTTTATAGTGTCCCTTGTGCTGGCCAAACTTTGCTGGCTTATCTTATGTCGGCCTAACTCAGTTTAGGATTACGCCCTGAGAGTGTCTGGCCCAAGGTCACCCAGCAAGCTTCATGGCTGAGTGGAGATTGAACCTGGATTGTCCAGGAGCGCAATCCTAAACTGGAGTTAGGCTGGCACAGTTGGGTCAGCAAAGTTGGTTGGCACCAGGGCCACTGCAAAGCGCGTTTGGACCACTCAGAGTCAAGGAGGAGGGCGCACAATTGTGGGCTGGCCTCTCTGACTCCAAGCGTCGTCCAAATATGCTTTACGGTGTCCCTTGTGCTGGCCAAACTTTGCTGGCTTAGCTCATGGCAGCCTAACTTAGTTTAGGATTGCACTCCTGGGCTTTCTGGACGGGGCTGAGCTGTTCCTGACTTTCTAGGGCTGATGGAACGAGGGTTGGGGAGGAAGGGAAATGCCACCGTCGACTGGTTCAGTCACCCAGAGACAATCAGGTCCACCAAGGCTTGGCTCCCCTGCAGTCTGGGAAGTAGAGGGGAACGTATGGCCCACGGTCAACCTCTTGTTTAGACTTGGTGGTTTCCTGTGGCAATCTGGTCAGGATGGCAGCCACAGCAAGCAGCTCCACCGGGCCAGTCTCCCAACTTGCAGCCTTTCCTGGTAACAAGGAAAAAAATGGCCTTTGTTTTCAACCGAAGGAACTCTGTTTAACCAAGAGGAGATAATCTTGTAAAACCACATTCAAAGGACAATCTGAATTGAGCTTCTAAACCAGGGGTGGCAAAGAGAAGGCCCAAAGGCCAGATGTGCCCCCTCCCAGAAGCTCTTTATCCAGCCCCTGTGAAAACTGGGCTCTCCAGGAGCCACCCTCTCAGCAGTGCCACTTCTGCCAAGGCTCTGCCAGGGCAAGGAACGCTACAAAGTAAGGGTCAGACCCAGAGACGTCATCCGGGCGTGCCAGGAACCGGAACGCCCAGATGATTGGCAGCCCTCCGCCCCTATGGCGGAGGCCAGCCACACCTCCCTGCGCCTCCCTGCACCTCAAATCGCTCCATTTCAGAGCGATTCGGACGCACGGGAGGGAGGGAGGGCCCAGGAGCAGCTCGCACGTCCTAGGGAGAGGCGGCGCGGCCCGGGCCCGTCCGCGGAACTGGCGGAACGGCGTACCGGGCCATTCCGCCAGGATGACACCGCTGGTCAGACCTAGAGGGGTGAGAGAGGGAGGCTCTGCTGAAGTGTGGCAACACTTCTTTGAAGACGACCTCTCAGCTAATGAGCTGTGAAGTGAGGCTGTTGGCAGATGTGGCCCTGTGGAAAGGGAAGCAGAAGCCTGAAAAACGACCAAGTTTGCAAGTAACATCTTAACCAGTTATTCTCCACAAGGCAGGGACACTTATTTGCTGGATAATTTTTATCAGGGGGTCAACTAAGGCAGAGATTCTCAAATGTTTTAGCACCAGGACCCACTTTTTAGTGGGTCAGCAGATGACAATCTGTTGGGACCCGCCAGAAGTGATGTCATTAATGTCATTAAGTGATGTCATTAAGTGATGTCATGTCACTAACCTGGAAGTGACATCATCAAGCAGGAAAAAGTTTTTATGCCCCCCTTGCAGTGGCGTTTCTACAGGGAGGGCAGAGCTCTAAGTTTTGCAAGGAGCTTTACCTTGCAGTGGAAATCACTCCTCTCCTGCACTATTTTAGCCAATCCTCACAGGGAACAGCAACATCTTGGCGTTGCTTACTGGCTGCAGCAGCAAGGGAGAGGAGGGATTTACATGACAGGGTAAGGCTTCTTGCAACACTTAGAGCTTTGCCCTCCCTGTAGAAACGCCTCTGCCCCCTTGCGACAAAATCAAATCAAATCAATTAAGGAAGTAAATTAAAAGTTTGCAATAAGTATAAGTTGGGAGGGTTAATAATTACCGCTTGAGAGGGTTCGGGGGGGGGGTTTCTTCTTTATTTTAAATAAATTTTTAAAGAACCTTCCTAGCGCTCTCAAGCAGTTGCTGATCTGTTTAAAAAAAATCCCCAAACATTCCAAAAGCTGCAGTCCCATTTACTTGGGAGTAAGTCTCATCGACTGTCATTGTTAAAAGCATATACATAGAAGCCTGTTAAAAGTACAGATCTGTAACATTTCCCCAAATGCAGTCATATACCATGGAAGCATCAGACATGCCCCGGTATCCACTGATTATCCACAGTTTCAGTTATCCACAGATACCATGGATACTGGGACACCGATTAAAAAGATAGGGGAACAGTATAAAATACCTCTTGTTTTACTTGGTTGCAGCAAAACCACTGATGTTCCCCTAACTTTAAAAAGGCGTCCCCGGTAGCCACGGTTTCAGGTATCCACTGTCCGGTCCAAAACGAATCTCTAGTGGATACCAGGGCATGTCTGTATATTAAAAATAAAATACCCATTGGAATTAATGGGGACCCACCTGAAATTGGCTTGCAACCCACTTACTGGCTCCCAACCCACAGTTTAAGAAACACTATACCAGAGGATGCTATTCAGAAGTCAGTTATACTGTGATCATAGGTTGCAGATTCACATATACTCCAACTGTTCCTATTTGCCAAGGATATCTCTGTTTTTTGTCATTTGGGGGAACCGTCCCCCGCAAATAGGAATAGTTGGGGCATATGTGGAGTCCAGTTCTCAGTTGTAGTACAGCTTACTTCTGGGTAACCTTCCACAGGGTCGGGCTATAAATATATGAAACAGACTGTTATGCACCTCAAAAAAATGTAAGAGATTGAAAGAGCAAAATTTGGGACTAGCTGTTAAATGCCATGTTAAGTTCCCTGGTACAGTATATCGATAACATATGGGATACCCATCAATTTCTTTACCACATAATAACCCCTTAGAGTTGACTCGATGAGCAAAACTGGAGTGTTTAGGTTTTGTTAGGCCACACCCATGGAAAAAACGCAGCGATGTAACCAAGAGGAGGAATTTCATTGCCAAAGAAGGGGAGAAACCACATGTACACATGGACGCCCGGGCCTCCCTCAACCTCTCAAATACCTTTGAGATGGAGCTGAATGGAAAATTTCCAGGATAATTTGGGCCTGCCAGAGTTAGCTGCCCAGGTCTGGTTGTGGATGGGTCAAAAGTAAGTGGTGGAAATCTATCCCAGTCCAAACCATGACCCCATCCTCAGAGTCAGGGGGGGATGGCACACGCGTGGTTGCTGGCCTCTCTGACTCCGAGAGTGGTCCAAGCATACTGCATGGTGTCCCATGGTGTCAAACTTTGCTTTATTTACCTCAGAATTTTACCTCAGAAATTTACCTCAGAATGCCAGATACAAGGGAGTGGCGTTTGGGCCACTCTCAGAGTCAGGGAGGATGGCGCACATCTGTGTGTTGGCCTCTCTGACTCCGAGAGTAGTCCAAGCATACTGCATGGTGTCCCATGGTGTCAAACTTTGCTTTATTTACCTCAGAATTTTACCTCAGAAATTTACTTCAGAATGCCAGATACAAGGGAGTGGCGTTTGGGTCACTCTCAGAGTCAGGGAGGATGGTGCACATCTGTGTGTTGGCCTCTCTGACTCCGAGAGCGGTCCAAGCATACTGTAATTCATGGTGTCCCTTGTGCTGGCCAAACTTTGCTGGCCTAACTGTGCCGGCCTAACTCCAGGTTACGATTGTGCTCTATGTTGTTGCTGTGCGGGGGGGGCCCCGCCCGCAGGCTGTGGGATACGTCCTGGACCCGTCAAGGAAAGGAGATATCACCTCTGCCTCTAGAGTGCTCTGTGGGCTGGGGGATGTCCTGCCCTGTCACCTCAGTTCGCCATCGCTTCCCACCCCCAGCTCAAAGTTCAGCAGGGCTTCCAAAGGAATTGAGAACGTGGCTGTTTGCAGCCCTGTCAAGCCCTGCATTTCTGAGGCATTACACAGCCAGCCGGCAACATACAATGTGGGAAAGTGGAGATCTGGGAAAAGGCCGAGTGTGAATGCTGTGGTTTGACACACAACCACAGCACACACCGCCACTTGTCTCCTGGAGACAAGGAGACGTTGTGAAGCCTCACAGATCCCTCTCTGTGCATCCCTGAGGCGGACGGTCAAGGGATGGTCAGAGATCCAGAAGTTTCGTTTGCTGTTTCCCCCTTTTTTTAGCCATAAAACCAGCGGTGTCCAGCTCTTCCACACAGAGGCGTAGTTTCATCTCCTTCCAGACAGTTTTCCTCTGTTCTGCATTAACCGGTGAGCCATTCCCCAACCTGTTGGCATCCTTACAGAAAGAGGATGCCACAGGGCCCAATTCCTGCTGAAGGACATACACAGCTCACCTGTGTCCATTGGGAGTCATGTCCGCAATAGCTGCTTCTAGGTGGGGGCACATCTGGCATAGGGTACTTTTCATTTTCAGTCGGATATGCAGTTAGGCTGGCACAGTTAGGCCAGCAAAATTTGGCCGGCACAAGGGCCACTGTAAAGCACGTTTGGACCACTCTCAGAGTCAGGGAGGATGGCGCACATCTGTCTGCCAGCCTCTCTGACTCCGAGAGTGGTCCAAACATACTTTACGGTGTCCCTTGTGCCAGCCAAACTTTGCTGGCCTAACTGTGCCAGCCTAACTCCGGGTTAGGATTGTGCTCTCATTTACTCTTTTCAAGGTGAACATGATTCACACAACATTGACATCCATTTGTTGTATGGTCACGATACATAAACTGCACGCATTAAAGCAGTACATAAATCATACATAAAAGCAGCACATATTATTATTAACTGGGCACACCCCTGCTAACTGGGCAAGAGGCACTTTTTCAAGTGGTGTTCCTCATACTTAGCAGAGGGAAAGTAATTGTCCCTCTTTACCCTTGCGCAGTCTTTCTAGTGGCTGTTGCTGGTGGTCTGCGTTGTTTTTTTTTAGATTGTGAGCCCTTTGGGACAGGGAGCCATTAAACGTTATTATTTGCATGTAAACCGCTTTGTGAACTTCGTGTTGAAAAGTGGTATATAAGTACCTGTTGATTGATTGATCATCATCATCATCATCATCATCATCATCATCATCATCATCATCATTATTGCTGCAGTGGGTCCTCAGTATCTGCAAGGGATTCATTCAGGATACCAAAATCTGTGAATGTTTGAGTCCTGGATGGGGGCAGGGATCAAGTGGGGGGGGGGGCAGGGATCAATCACACTTTCTTTGTGATAACCTCTGGGCATTATGCCGCCCTTTGGCTCACTCATTGGCCTCCATGCCTCTTTAGAGGGCCTCCCAGATGTGACTAGAAGTGACTTCCTGTTTGCCTCTGCAACTTCAATCAACAATCAATCAATCAACAGGTACTTATATACCGCTTTTCAACACAAAGTTCACAAAGCAGTTTACAGGCAAATAGTAATAATAAAGTTATGGCTCCCTGTCCCAAAAGGGCTCACACTCTAAAAAAAAGGCAGACCGCCAGCAACAGCCACTAGAAAGACTGCGCAGGGGTGAAGAGGGACAGTTACTCTCCCCCTGCTAAATATAAGAGGAACACCACTGGAAAAAGTGCCTCTTGTCCAGTTAGCAGGGGAAACCTCTGGTTGTGTTCTGAGCAGTAATGGCATCTAAATGATTTAGCAACAGGTACTCACTTTTGATTGGCACTTGTGTCGGGGCCCACCCACCGTAAGTGAGGTCATAGCCGGAACCCAGGAACCACCCCAGGAACCGCTGCGCCTCCTTGGGAGGGAGCCCCAGGCAGTGGTTGCCCTCGCTCCACTGCCTGCCTGCCTGCCTGCCTGCCTGGCTCTGAGAACGTGCAGGCAACTCAAACGTTGCAGGGGGTGGAGCGGAGCGCCGACGGAGTCAATGAGTGGGTGGATGAATGGGCGGGGCCAGCCCTAATCCTAGGAATGGGCACTCGTGTACCCCCGCGTACCCGCTACATGACATGTCTTGTTCTGAGTCCAGGGAAAGCCAATGTAGTGGGCCATGCCTCAGAGCACCTCCCGGACACAACTCCAAAAAGTTGTGCCATGAATGGTCTGCAGGTATGCCGTGGGAGTTTGGTGGAGGGTCGTTTGTGAGTAGGGCCACTGGGGGATGTGAGTCCCCCTCAAGCAGCCTGTTGTGCCTTGTCAATTATTAAAAAACAACAACAACTGATGATGTGCCTTGACCATTGTAGTGGCTCATCAGTGTGCCGTGAGATGAAAAAGGTTGAAACTTGCTGCTTTACAGCTCAGTCCAACCCTCCCCTTTGACCAACACAAGCCACCTGCATCTGCCGAGCACTGCTGTCGATGTGCGGCAAAGCTCATCCACGGCAGCGCTTCTGGAGCAGGGCCAACACAAGCCGTTGCACCAGCCCTGCAGCGCTGAAGCACGCCGGCGGTAAGCTGCTCCTGTGCCAGCCAAGTTTGGCTGGCACAGGGGCTATTCTGGGCAGGGGGAAGGTTGGAGGGGGTGGAACAGGGTGGAGGAGGGTCTTCTGGTGGACGGAGTGGCCCGGGGAGGGGGTAGAGCTCAGATGCAACCATTAGGCTGTATCCAAACCCCTGTCCCTAGCCTGTGTGGGCCTGATTCGGGCTGTGCGGCAAGCTCGGACTTGCGCCGGCTATATAGATTGGGCAGAAGATTTAGTCGAGAGGGTTAATGCCTCCGTTTGCCTGAAGATAAGAGCTGAAGATCTGAAGGTCGCCAGTTCGGGACAGCCGGAAGTCTCTGTGAGCGGCAGACCTCGTTAATTGCAACTGATTAACAGCTGAGCTTCGTCTGCCTTGTGCAAGGGGGAGTTGTGCCGAAGCTCAGCTGCTTCTCTGGTGGGAGCAGGGAAGCCGCTTATCAGCCAGCAAGAAGACAAACGGGTGGCCAGAAAGAAGGACTAAATCCAGAAAGATCTATCTGTATGTGTGTAGTTCTTGAAAGATAGAACATTTCTGTAAAAATTGTAAAAACCTTTGGGTTTACAAATAAAGTCTGCCTATGTAAACCACCTTGAGTTATAGTCATTAGAGAAATCTGGTGATCTAAGAAAGGCGGTATATAAATCCAAGTATTATTATTATTATTATTATTATTATTATTATTATTATTATTATTATTA
>JAJKFI010000108.1:3272357-3282901 GCA_029204185.1 Lerista edwardsae | reverse complement strand
TATTATTATTATTATTATTATTATTATTATTATTATTATTATTATTATTATAGCAGGCGCAGATTTGAGCAACCTCATGAGGTGGCTGGGGCCTACCCCGGGGTAAGGGGATGAACATGCCTTTCATGAATGAATGGAGGTTCCATTCTTCTCCCAGCCTGCTTGTTCCAGCGCAGGTTAGGATTGCGCCCTTCAACGTCTGCCAGCAGCCACCGTTCCTGCTCTCAGGAGAACGATGTTTATTCTACTGCATGTGCTTTGTATTTTTTGCTTAATACTAATTCACAGAAAATCCCTCTGAAGAGGAACCACCCGTCCACACACATGGAACTAGTCTTGGCAGCCACAATAGTCACTCGGAGAGCTGGAGCGCGCATGTGTGTGCGTTTGTGTGTGTGTTTGTGTGTGTGTGTGTGTGTGTGTGCGCGCGCGCGCGCTTTAAAAGATACACACAAGTGGTGAATGTGGGAGAGCCAAAAAGCAGTTAAGACAGCGAAAACCACTGAGTAATACATGGGCCACTACTTCAATCAAAAAGATGCCCCGCTTTTTCCTGCCTCTTTCTGCAACAGCATCTAATTTGTGAACAAGGAAGCCGTCTACAGCAGCTGAATTTGGCTCCTAGTATCATTTGCGATAGGTGGTGAATGAGTCAACCAGGCGTCCCGTGAACCGAAAAAAAAATTTCTAAACCATTATTTAAAAAAAAAAAAGAAGAGGAAAGAAAAAAAGAAGACAGAAAAATATTGCAGGCCTTGGTGACCTCATCGGTCAGGTGACTCGACTCTTCCAGTCAACAAATTATGATCTGGAGACACTTGAGTCTCAGAAGTAGGGTCGAGTTTAACACTCTTTCAGGCCTTCATAGGCAACCACAGAACCACAAGCCATCTACAATTTAGAAGAGTACCTGAACCTCAACAGCGAGGTTTGCCTCCTTGTGTTTTTCCACACCAGTTCTGTGTTTTGGGCCTGCGTAGGGTGAGTTCCATTCATTCATTCATTCATTTCATTCATTCATTCTTTCATTCATGTTGCTCCTCATCCTTCTAAGACATGCTCTTGATTTTTTTTTTGGAGGGGGGGTCTAGATCTCTTTGAAAGCCCAGTTTTCATTCCCCTCCCCTTTCATCCCAATGACGATCCAGCGCGCATATGCTTCTGTTGAGAAACTTGTGGCTGGACATTCCTGTGGTGCTGTGGAATCAGATTCTTGGTTATAAACAGGCACAAAAACTCTTTGGGGATTTTTCTTCCCCCCCCCATCTCCCTCTCTCTATTTTGCACTTTTTTTTTGGTTGGGTTTTTGCATTTGAGTTGAATCTCATTTTTTTTTTTTGCTTTTTCATTTATTGTTTGTTTCCTAAGAAGCGTGGGGGAAATCCAAGAGAAACCACAAGGGCTGGCTGGAAAGACACTCCAGGTCTTGGATCGGGATCATGGCTTCGAACAGCATATTTGATTCCTTTACGACCTATTCTTCAACCTTCTTGCGCGGTGAGTACAGATCTCTCCTCCGAGTCAGGAAACGCCGTTGTTTTGTCACTCAAAGGAGTTGAAATGTGCAGCCTCTTTTAATAATGCTCTTGGCACATCTTCAGTGGGATGCAAACTCTTCACAAAACGGGTGGTAGGGGAAGGAATTTTTCCTCTTGTATGTGAGTGATGCTTAAGGGGACTCCACAAGCAGGCGAGAACCGGCAGATTTCCTGCTACCTCTTTTGCATCAGGCTTGTTGTCCAAGTTGTTGCTTGATACGGCCAAGGGCTTTTCCACCTTCTTGTTGTGTTGCCTTGCGAACCATGAAATCAGCTGACGTCTATAGAGGTGACAATTGTATCTGTTATGTGTGGTGAGGGAGGCTCCCCATCTTTGCTATCACGTCTCAATATAGGTTGACCGCAACCGAATTGATGGGCAGATGGAGCGCACTGTATATGGCAAAAATTCCCGTGTTTCATATTCCACTAGGGGAAGAGTCCTCTATTGGAGACGAGCTTCCAGAGTTTGCAAGAGTCCACCTTTTCAGCCTTCAGTGAAATGAATTATCCTGGGTACAAAAACTGACCAGTCAACCTAATGATGAAATCCGTAAGAAGGCTCTCCTTAACAAACCCCATTGACATTAATAGGTTTCCCAGGCTTCTGTGACTGATCAAGTCTTATCCCAGGCGTACTTGTTCTCCTGCTTTTAAGTCTGCAATATTTTAATTGTAATAATCCATTCTCTGGAGCCTGCTGCCAGATTAGTGAACCTGAATGATTCCATGTTCAGCCTAAAATTGGGGCAGTGAAGGTTGATTCCGATGTAGCATTCTTGTCCTCCAGAGAAGGAATACAAACCCCAGAAGATCACTCTGGACGGAATGTCCAAAATCTGGTCTCCTGCTTGCCGATTTTGCTCCCACCTTGAATAAATTTTGCATTCATTTGCCAGCATCTAAAGATGGTCTTTAGGTGAGGGCAATGCCTTGAGTGGCTTTTTGACGTTTTTCTTCCTGGGCAGGCAGACCCCATCCTGCTCCCAAATTCATCAGGCTCTATCTAAGCAATTTTTAGGCATAAATTACTTGCCATACAGGATTATATGCAGTAGTCTTGGAACTGCCCTCATTATTGCTCAAGGAACAAGAAGTCCAAATTCCCCTGTACTGGGGTCTGTGGAACTACCTGCATGATTCTTTGAATCCTGACTTACTTAATGCTTCCCCCGTATCTGAATCCTCCCCCTGATCAAATGAAGACTCCGTTCTGTTCAGCACCTTATTGCCAGCAGTGACCAGCATGCAACTGGAAGGTCACAAGGAAGGCATGACAAAGGCAACAGCCTTTTTCTTTTGCTTGAGCACAGGCATAGTACTCCTGAAACTGGAGGCTCCACATTTAAATATCATGATGAATCGCTCCTCTCTCCTCCACCACTGGTTTGTCTAAACATTTCCAATGCCTTCTAAGGCTGTGGTTGTCATCACTCCTTGTCATTGTGAAATTGTTTCCATAGTATAGTTGTTTCGGCGCTGCATGAAATGGTTTTTCTGGATGGGCAATCAATGCGATATTATTCTGCAATCTTCTTCTGCAAAAGGAACACACGTTGTCTGAGTTGCCCTCTGTTCCATGCCGTTATGCAGCAGTGCGTCGCAAAATCTGTGGGAATTCCCATTCCTTTAATTAAGCACTAAAAAAAACAGCAGATAATGGAGAGTGTATCTGAAATATTGGTGTTAAATACTATATTCTGAAGGCCCCCTTATTAGAACTGTGAAATTGTGCTCAACAATGGATTGGGTTATGAAGTAGTTCCTGCTTCTTCTCAGTGGTGCATGTTAAGGAATTTGGCACCCAGGGTAACAAATTTTTTCAACACTCCCTGGGGCCAGATGCCCAGAATATCCCCTGGGGGTGACCAGGAGATGGTTGGAGGCCCAGGGAGATCGTGCACAGCCTTCCCAAGCTTCAGAACACCTCCTGGACACCTCGGATCTGCAGTTAGGGGTGCGGGTTGGCACTCCTTCAAGGCATTGTGCCTGGGCCAATGTAACCCCTTGCCCCCCCTTAGCTATGCTACTGCTGCTTCCTACGTTTTTCTGGAAGGGTTCCAGAAAAAAAAACATTAACAACTGCACAGAAATCAGATCATTGCCCAGGAGAAAGGATATATAACCTACAGTGAACATCAGTTGAATACAAAAAGGATCCTTAAACTGCTTGGGTTTAAATCTGAAGGGTAGATTCAGATTTTGAAAATGGAGTTGTTTTCACTTTGTACTCAGAGCTTAGTCTGAGCGTATTCACCAAGGACGAGTGCAGCAAGGATTGTAGAATTTGGCCCCAAATCTCGCCCTGCTACATCGTTGTGTTTATTGGCTTGTTGTCTGGCTAAATGCATCTTTTCCTTGGATCGCATCAATGAGGATCAAAGATCCAGGATACATATCCGTGGATCTTTTTTTTTTTTGCCGGGGGGGCGGGGGTCAGGTTTCTTCTGCGAATGCTACAAATTACCATAGCTGCTATAATTAGATACTATACATGATTTTTTTTTTTGCAACATTCTGGAAGGGCAATCTAGCTAATCCAGTCCAGCGTTCTGTGCAGCAGCAGCCTGATAGACGCCTCTAGGAAAGCATTCCTCCAACTGTGGGTTTGGACCCAGAGTTTCTGGTGGGTCCCGCAGAGCCCTCAATGAAAACACGGGTGATGGAAAGGTCAGAGAACTAATTACCTCAAACCCTGAAGCTATTCAAAAATCAGATCGCTGCTAACTGCCCTGCAAATAGCTGAGCTCCTGCAGTTTGCAAGGAGTCGAACTCCGGCAGTTTGCAAGCCTGTGTAAACATAGAAGATACATATTTCAGCATTTTTTGTTCTGGTGTTTCCCTTCCCCCCCCCCACGTCTGTCTGTTTACTGTTAATACCTTTATTGGCATAAATAAAACATAGACATAACAACTTGACAGCATTCACTGACCTTAAAATTCAAAACAGATCAATAAAATCATTCACCAAGTCTGTCAATGACAGGTAGAGGGTGGCAGGTGAATGCTGGATCACTTAAGTAAGCTCCTCGAGGCTGTTCATTAGGGCTACTTTATTACAAGAAATGGATCCAGATTTTTTTTTTTTTTGCAAACAAATAAATATTTTACTTAAATATAATTTTTTTTTCTAGATCACCTTTTTTAAAAGTCTCGTAAGGCTAGGTCCTGAGAGAGTCTCATTTAAAAAAGCAGGTCCCGGTGCTAAAACATTTGAGAACGGCTGTTCTAGGAAGCTCAGAACAGCCTTTCCCTGTCATGTATTGGCAGCAACTGATGCTTGGTCCTGAGCACTTGCACATTTCTGCACATGGTGATTCTGATCAGCTGGCATCGCAAACAGCCACTGATAGCTGCTGCATTTGTCTAAGCCTTGTCGAAAGCCACCAGGACGTAGGGCCATTCTAGACCTTGTGGCAGGCAATTCCACAAGCTAATTACATATAGTGGGATGCAGTTCTTTTTTTCTGTCTGAATCTGGTGCAAATCAATATCGAACACAATCCTATGCATGTCTGCTCAAAAGTAAGTTCCATTTTATTAAATGGCTCTTACTCCCAGGAAAGTGTGTATAGGATTGCAGTCATCATTAGATGCCCTCAAATTCAAATATGAGGAGCTGAAGAACATAAAATTGGTCCATGCGCTCTTTGCACTGTTCAGATTTGTGGATACCACATGTCCTGCCTTAGCTAGAGTTTTTTTTTTTTCTAAATCACAAACCCCCAAACATTTTACCATCTTTTCTTTATGAAGCTGTGACCACATGATCATTTTAATAGCTCCTTTCTGTGCTTTTCCTAGCTTTTCTGGTTTTTCAAAAGCCAACACCTATGCGCAGACATTATTCTACACCACAACATTTTGTTCAAATTCCACCTCCCCCACTCACCATCCAAATGATAACATAGATAAACAACGGTCAAAAGTTGTGATGCCTATAATAGCACAGGCCAACACACATTTTGCTGTCTTAAAAATTAGACCTATCCCTGGGTATATTTGGGGGGTTGATTCCAAAAATGGCAACAGTTTTGCCCATTTCACGTCTAGTTTTGGAGATATGGAATAGCCTCATTAGTGAATGGTTCAAGCAGATTCCTCATTTGTACTGTAAGCCTACACCATGGCTTCCTCACAAGGAAGCTGCTTGAACCATTCAGTAATGAGGTTGCGCTATATCTTTGAAACTAAACTGATGCCATTTTTTAAAACTAAGCTGATGCCACTGAATTATCTGTTCACTGATGCTAAACTGAAGCAAGCACCCCACATTCATATAAAACCACCATAATTTTTTAAAAAATTCTATTTTGCAGGCTCAAGTAATTTCTTTCTTCACAAACATTGGTAGAGTTCAAAACCATTTAAAGGATGGCTTTGAACTCAGTCAGAGTTGTAGCATGTTCAATTTGAGTTCAGCTCCACCGATTTTGAATTTTTCCAAAGGGTTTTTTTTTTTTTAACAGACAATATCGAAAATTCAGACTTTCAAATTTTTATGTTGAGTTTCAAAATTGAAACGAGGAGTTCCAGCTTGAATACAGCAATAAGTCAAATTGTTTTGTGGGCAGTTCTGATGCAAATGCAAAAGGCCATGATGTGGTTCCCATTTGGGGCTTCAACATTTGAGCTTCAACATTGCATTTAAACCAGAGAATGTACATTTTGAAATCTGAACACATCAGTGCTTTGATGTTTAATCTGATCTAACTATTAGTCACATTTTGAATGCCGTTGACGATTTGCTTCAGCCTGCTAAACATGAAACAATTTAGTTGTACCTTTTCTGACTGTTTTATACCTCAGGCCAAAGAATTTGGCCCAAAGCAGTTGGTATAACAACATTTCTAAGACACATGTGGCTCTTTGACATAACTGAGCTCCTATTTGCATCACCGTTGATATAAAAGGTAAATAAGAAATTTTCAAGCTTTATAGTTATTTACCAAGTCTAAGCTGAGAGTCCATGGGATTAAAACACTAAGTTTAATGTTCATGGAGAGTAAATATATTTAGGAATTTAAATGCTTCTTAAATATTGCTGCTCTCAAACATCAGAAGTTTATCCTATGTAAGTAAGTTTGACCACTTCTGTTCTATTCTAAGATACTGAGTTGGGAATCTGATTAAGGGCACAATCCTAACCTGGAGTTAGTCCAGCAAAATTTAGCCGGCGCAAGGGACACCTTAAAGTATGTTTGGACCACTCTTGGAGTCAGAGAGGCCAGCACACAGATGAGCGCCATCCTCCCTGACTCCAAGAGTGGTCCAAACATGCTTTACTGTGGCCTTTGTGCCGCCAAACTATGCTGGCCTAACTCCAGGTTAGGATTGCGCCCTAAGAAGTCCCCATTTAAAATGTTGCCTCTGCCACAAATGCAGTCGGTAGTCCTAAAACAAATCAAACTCTGGTAGTCTCAGCCCCCGTCTGCAGAAAAACTGACTTGCAAGGATGCTGTTGATAAATAACATCACATCCAGAACTTGCTTCTGCTTGTAAATGGAGCAAAACAAATTAAATATTATCATTGTACCACTAGAATTCAAGATGCAGCTAACAAACAAGAAAGTGACTGAAAAACCAATGGCTGTGGATTTTAGCATCTCGGCATGAGATGTAGGAATTTAAATTACCTGTTCACTGAAACATCTATCTGGAGATAATTATGGAGAGATGGAGGAAGGTCGAAAGAATGAACATCAGAAATGAGAATCTTGAAAAATAATATGACAGGAGGAAATAAATAACATCCTGCCCAAGTGGATATTTCTTTTTCAAAAATGACCATTCCGTGTTACTTCAGCATAAACTATAGATGAGAAATGCTCTGAAACTGGTCTTGATAAGTGCAGAGAAAGGGCTAAGAACTATTAGTGGTAGCATTATAGTTTCATGTTTGTCTCCTACAATGAATAAATTTCAGGGGGAGATACTTCTCAAGGGCATGAGTCTGAGCTGATCTTTTGCTGGGGTGGGGAAGCAAGCTACCATGAAAATACATTCTGTGAACGCAGAAATTACATCCCATCTTAAAATCACAGAATTATATTCTAATATATACTCATTCTAAAACCTTTGAAGGTGTGAAAGAAGCAGAAAAAAATCCAGAGAGAACTCTCTTATTGGCAGTTGTGTGTGTTTTAATAATGATGTAGTAATGAGAAGTGTGGACAGGTGAGCAGAAATAGTTTCTGTGATATTCATAAATTGATGCATGAATTGTCAATTTGCAGGGTAACATCTGCCAAGGTCTGAGAGTTCCCTGATCGTCATTGTTTCAGGTTAGGCATTATTTGCAAGGGAAAAAAATGCAGTAAATTAATTTTAGGCTGCAATCCACACATATCCCTGGGAATAAGACCCACTGAACTCAATGTGTTTACTTCTGAGTAGACCTGCCTAGGCTAGTGCTGCCAGACTTATGATGCTATCTGAGCAGCATATATATACCACAGAAACTGACTAAAACAGGAACATCAGCCCAGAAGTTTAAAAATATTACTAGACCCAGACAAATTCTGCAGAAATACCATATATTAGGCCAGTGTTTCCCAAACATTTAGCTCACTGGGACCCGCCTTTTAAAGCGACACACTGTCAGAACCCACCTAGCTTTATGAGACTAAAAAAGAGTTTTATTTTACCGGCCTCTCAAACCTGTTTTTATCCTTTTTACCATAGTGGAGGAGGGGTGTCTTCTGGAGCTTTCCTGGAGCTCCATGTTCATCACATCAAGACCATTCTGGTCAGGGGCGTAGCTAATGAAAGTGTAGCCCAGTGCAGAGGGCAAAATGTTGCCCCAGAAGTGACATCACAACAGGAAGTGATGTCACAGTTGCATTTTTGCCTTCTCTCTCTCTCTCTTTTTTTTTTTTTTTGATAAAAAAAAGATATCACACTCTGGTTTGTTTCATTGCATTCTGCATTAAATTACCTTTTCAATGCTATATAACATGATGGTATTATTCATATGTACCAAGGTTTTCACAATTTTGGTCACTAGTGACAAGCTCAGCTTGTTGAACCTTAAGCTTGTTGCCCAGTGCAATTGCACAGACACACAACCGCACTTTAGCAATGCCCCTGATGGCTTTGCACAGTGGCATTCCTACAGGGGGGGCAAAATTCTAAGTTTTGCAGGAGTCTGAGCTCCTGTGTAACACTGACCAGAGGCGGATCTACAGGGAGGGCAAAGCTCTAAGTGTTGCAAGAAGCCTTACCCTGTCATGTAAATCCCTCCTCTCCCTTGCTGCTATAGCCAGTAAGCAACGCCAAGATGTTGCTTTTCCCTGTGAGGATTGGCAGGAGAGGAGAGTGCAGGAGAGGAGTGATTTCCACTGCAAGGTAAGTCTTCTTGCAAAACTTAGAGCTTTGCACTCCCTTAGATCTGCCTCTGACACTGCCCCTCCCCCTTGCCTCCAGAGCCATCCATGGCTTGGAAAGCTGGCTTGGAGGCTTTGCTCTCAGATCCGCAAATGACTCTGGAGGGGAGGGGGCCGTGTTTCATAGGAGCTCAGGCTCCTGCAATACATAGTGTTTTGTCCCCCCTTGTACAAACACCACTGGCCTTGCATTCCCCTTTGTTTGGTCTCCTATAAGAGTGGGGACGTGGTGGCACTGTGGGTTAAACCACTGTTGATGAACTAGTTGACTGGAAGGTTGGCAATTCGAGACCACGTGACGGAGTGAGCTCTCATTGCTTGTCCCAGCTCCTGCCAACCTAGCAGTTTGAAAGCATGTAAAAATGAGAGTAGATACATAGGTACCACTTCGGTGGGAAGGTAACGGCGTTCTGTGCACCTTGGCGTATAGTCATGCCGGCCCCATGACCATGAAGCTTGTCCTTGGATATACGCCGGCTCTTGGGCTTAGAAACGGAGATGAGCACCACCCCCTACAGTTGGTCATGACTAGACCATTTGGTCATGGGGAAACCTTTACCTTTACCTAAATCAACCTAGCTGGTAGTGTGTTGGATTATATGGGCTGTATTTGCAGGAGTCTGAACCACATTGAGAGAGTCATATTTCAAAGTAGTATCTTACCTCTTGGGTAATTTAAAATAATAATAATAATATTGGAACTGGCATGAGACTTAGGTGGAAAGGATGTGAGGGGAAGGGGACACTTACCCACATGTGGTGGGGGTGTCCAGGAATCGAACATGCATTGCAGAGACATTTTGAATATTGTTCACTGAATTACTGATTATGTCCTACTTGATTCTCAAGACATATTGTTGCTGGGGGAGAGAGACGCAGACCATTTATAGCCCTGTTAACGATCCTCATTTAATGCAAAATTGCTGGTTGCAGAATGGTGCGGCCTCCTTTGTGGTGTGGAAAGTTTGTCAGTTTCTGAGATTAATGAGCAGCAGTTAGGGCTTTGGGATATTGTTGTAATGGAAAAAGTGACACCATGCATTTGATTGTGGGAGTCAAAAACTCAAACCAGTGGTTTTCAACCAAGATGGAACGTGTATTTCAATTTTTGGATATTGCATAGAGATGCTTTGACACCACACACGCACACTGGGGGAGAGTGTGTATTTCAGATTACAGCATTTCAGATTAGCTTCTTTGGTGTGTAAAGAGATATGAGAATACTGACCGAAGTTAATGATTGTGACAATAGTAATTGCATTACTGAGCAGAATTTGACCTGCTCAAAATTGGTTGAGGAGTTCTCAACTGAATTTATACGAGAGCTTTCTCTGTGGGCTGTTATTCTGCTGATTTTCAATATGGTGCGGGTTACACATCTTTCAATATGTTAGTCGTTGAGATTCGGTACTTGGACATAAGTGTTACGTGGTGAATCTAGGCTGTGTCTAGACCAGTGATGGCGAACCTTTTGGGTGCAGTGTGTCGAAACTTAGGAAAATGCTTAACTTGACTCTGCTGGTGTGCCGACCTCCCTCCCAAACAAAAAAGAAACTATTCTTTATATTCAATCAATCAATCAATCAATCAATCAATCAATCAATCAATCAATCAATCAAT
>JAJKFI010000108.1:3253680-3267073 GCA_029204185.1 Lerista edwardsae | reverse complement strand
CACACACACACACACACACACACACACACACACACACACACACACACACACACACACAAAATCAAATTTAATTAAGTCTGCACACTTACCACCCTTTCCCAGGAGTAAGCTCCCTTGACTATAATGAGACTTACTCTGAGTAGACATGCATAAGATTAGACTCTAAGTACATCAATAAAATGTTTCCAGGTGAATTGGCAATAACATTTGACAGAATACAGATAATCCAGTGTGGTTTGTCTCATTGCATTCTGCATTAAATTACCTTTCCAATGATATACAATGTGATGGTACTATTCATACTTACCAAGGGTTTTTCACAATGTTGGCCACTAGTGTCATACTCAGCCTTGTTGCCCCCCTAAAGCTTGTTGCCCGGTGCAACTGCTCCCCCCATACCCCCTTAGATATGCCACTGGTTCTGAGCAGATTGCCAGACGAGAAGAAGGCTGGCTCAGAAAGCTCTGATTCATGCACAGATTCTACAAACACTTTCCACCCAGGGCAGCTGCTCCGCTGCTTCATCTCCAAATCAGGAGCCTTTAATGCATGGTCGTGCTCCAACAGCACACATGTTCCTGATCTAGAAGTGCACCAATTCAAGTGGCAGTTAACTGCTGCGCAATGCTGCAGCCCAGTCATTGATCTCCTCTGGTGTATTTATTTGTGTGCCAAAGTGTTTATACGGCTTCTTCGTGGAGCTGAGCCCAAAGCCGTTTAGGAAAACAAGCCATCAACATTCTTGAAGGATGACGGTCTTTGCAAAGGTGTCACTGGAAGGGGATCTTGCGCGGTGCTACGACCCGGCGCGCAGACAATTTAGTCATGCATGTGGTGGCTCACCACCCCATCCCTGCAAACTGGTGGCCCTATAAATACAGCCTTTGTACTCCACACTGCTAATTAAAGGCAGAAGTATGGCAAGAAAAGAAGAGGAGGAGGAAAATAAAAAACATTTGCTCCGTTCTTTTTAATCTATACTTTTCCCCCCTCCACACGCGAGATGAATAAATGCTGGGATTTAACTGGGATCATGCGTTTAAAAAAAAATGGAAAAGAGAGAAATATCCCATCTTGCACTCGATTTCATATAAACAGGCACTGGTAAAAGCCACGGGCATCTTTGTTTCAGACATAATTTGGGCAGGGTAGGAAGACTGGAAAAAAAGAGCGATGGCGAAGATGTTTTGCAAAGTGACTCTGAAGGCAAGAGGTCTGTGTTTCTTTCCAAGGTGACATCGTTGTCAGGGCAGTATTGACCATTAGGCTGAGTAGGCTAAAGTCTAGGGGCCTTGCAGGGACTAGGGCCCATCAAGTTAGCAGGTCGAGGCAGCAGCCTAATGCCGGGGTCTCCAGCTCTGGCCCCTGGAGACTCCCCATCAGGCCAGCCAACCCTGCAGCTGGCATGTGACGACAGCAAGCCCAACCTTGCAAAGGCGAGGCTTGCAGAGCTCTCCAAGAACCACAAAGGGCAAGCCAGTGGTGTCATTCAAATGATTTAGGAACAGGAACTCACTTTTGATTGGCACTTGTTGGGAACCCAGAACCAGCCACGGAGCCCATTAGGATCCGGAACGCCCGTTCTGGTCCGTTCCCCCTGAATGACATCACTGGGGCAAGCCCCGCCTCCAGGGACTGAACTGGGCTGCACGTGGAGGCTGCATCGCTGGGGAGCCTCCATGCAAGCCGGGGTCCTTCTGTGAGGGGTTTTATTCCCTTTGGGGCATGCTGGCTTCTCCGTTTCTCGCCCCTCGGAGCCCTGCCTGCGTTTCTGCTGTTTGGGGTGGGGGGGGGGGGGGGGAGCTTCCATGCAAGTCTGGGTTCGGTTGTGAGGAGAAGCCCACCTGCGGCTGGATTGCCCAAGGTTGGGGGTTGGCTGCAAAGGTGGGCTTGTGTTTGCCTGTGCGTGTTTTGTAACAAGGCAAGAGATGGGGAAGAGGGGTGAATTAGCCGAGCTGCAGAGGCCTTATTTGGGAAAGGGGGGAGGAGAACCGTGCCCACTCGCCTGCCCCTCCACCAGGGGCTTCCATTTAGGGTGGCAGAAGCTTTCCTGAAGAGCTTTGGAGGGGGCCCAACGTATTTGAAAGCCTGGGGCCCCGGCCTTGGTTAATACGGCCCTGATCTTTGCACAACTTTGAACACAATCCTAACCTGCGCTGGAACAGGCAGGCCAATCCATTCCCGCGTTTCACTCGCCAGTCAGCCTGATAGGGCTATCCGGATCCACACCTGCAATTCTGCAGGTGCAAATCCAAGCAGCCCTTGGATCGGGCCAGGAATGGGGGTTTAGGATCCAGTCTAGGTTGCCCAAGCCTTATCCGCCTCCTGGTCCATCTCCTCTCTGCCCCTGGAACGCCCTTCGGCCACCCTCTCCAACCCCCTGTGCCAGCCTACCCAGGCTGGCACAAACACATGGGCTCCTGGTGCTGCTCTGGCTCAGCTTCCATGTAACCATGAACATGCTTTACTGCACAATCGCCACACTTGGGAACCCACACAAATGACTGTGCAACAATTGCGCTGTTTATAGAAGGTGTTGAGGAATACTGCACATTTTCTTGAGAATTTTAGCTTCTCTTTCCTGAGGATTGCATTCCGCTTGGGTTTTTCAGTAGAAGCAGAGCCGTAACGTTCTACCCCAGCACCTGGGGCAGTGACGTCACGACTCTGCCCATGTGCGCCCCCAAGGTGGTGATGTCACAGGTTCTCCCCGAGGAGGGGAGGGTGAAGGAGGCAGGCCAGCGCCTCCTTCCTCAGGGAGAACCTGGAGGAGACTGCTTATGCGCTTCAAGCGCAAAAGCTGTCTCCCCCGGCATCTCTTTGGAGGAGGGGGCATGCGCAATCACCAGCACCTCCTCCTTTGGGGGACAGCCTGAAGGTGGCTGCCTTCCTGCTGCTTTCCGTGTGAAGGAAGTCACCTCCGTAATGAGGGTGGAGCTTGGGGCCAATCCTGCGTCCCCATTATCACAGTGCCTGGAGCAGGTGCCCTTCAGGCTCCACCCATGTTTCGGTACTGTGTACAAGTATTCATTATTTTTAGGCTTTCCCTTGCTTCAGTTGGGGAAATTTTTCCTAATCATTTTATACTCTGCTTGTCAGTCCACAGACTCCCCAGTGACATGTTCAGGAACCGCGAGTTGTATCCTAAGCTTTCCTTCCTACTGCAACGAGACTTTTCCTTGTGGAGTCCTTCCAAGGGAGGAAGGCTTCCAATAAAATTCTATTTTAAATTAAAACAGCAATGAGACCCATGAAATGCAGAGCAGGGTCTTTCAGTACATATTAATTCAAGATGGAAGCCCGGGCTTCCTCTTTTCACTCAGCCAATCAGGAAGTGAAAACTGTTCCATGTTCTTTTAAGTGGCCAATCACGTGCTAAGAACGGGAAACAGTATTGAGCCTATTAAATGATCAGAGAAACTATTCCCCCCAATACTGTAGCTGTATGTTTCAGAGGACCAATTTATACAAAGGGGATGTGGGTGGATAAACGTGCGGTGAGTAAAAGCCAAGAATGTCTATGTGTAAAAGAAAAGGGGAAACTCAATGAATTAGTGGGGGGGGGGATGGTAAGAAGAGTCATCATTATCAGCATAGTGATGGAAAAAATTTTTTACTGATGGGGGCAAAAGGGTGTTTTCGAAAAGAGGGAGGAATACAGCTTATGAGTGTTGGGAGAATTTTTTTTTACTTTTTTTCCCCAGTGGGTAATTAATCTGTGGAACTCCTTGCCACAGGAGGTGGTGATGGCAACTGGCCTAGGTGCCTTTAAAAGGGGATTGGACAGATTTCTGGAGGAAAAATCCATCATGGGATACAGGCCATGATGAGTATCCCTTCCTTGGTCATCTGGTTCATCAAGGGCCCATGGAGTCATCTGCTCCCCCTGCGTCCAGCGTCCTTTCTCTGGGATGTGTGTTGGCCCACTCCCGGGCTTGGGAGTGCCCTGCACTTCAGTCAGTCAACAGTCTGTGCCAAGGCAACCAAATGTGATGCCAAGCAAAGCTGGATTTTGCAGCGTGTATTTCTTATGCAAATGAAGAAATTTGCATGAGAAATTTCTTCTTGCATTTTGCATGCTTTTTAAAAAAACCTTTTTTTTTAAAACCGTTTTGCACAGTTCATTCTACTATTGCAAGTCCTGGGATGGTGCAAGGAATTCTACAATGCAACTCTGGTGGAGGTGCCAGAAAGGGAGAGTGCCTTTCCATCTGCTGCCATAGCAGATGTCTCTTCGTCCAGATGCCTCTTTACTGGCTGCTTTCCCCCGCCTCCTGTTTATCTCCTCCTATTACAGCTCAGTCCAATCCACCCTGGTTCTCAGAGAAGCAGCAGTACAGTGTTGAAATGGCTGCCCCTCTATCCTATGGGGCTGGGCAGTTGCTGGAGGTCTCCTTGGGGGGACATTAGTCCCTGAGTAAAGCCCCAACCCCAACAATGGGGGGCCTTGAATTGGATAGCACCAACTATTTTGCTGGCGCAGACCTGAGAAGCGACTTGCCAGGTTTTCCGCCCACCGTGGGGCATAGAATCAGGTGGATCCGTTCCCAGGAATGCCTCTCCCAGCCCACGGCACAAGGCCTGTGAGCGCTTACTTGTTCACTGCTGGCTGCCAGGACCTCACCTGTGGTGGTGGCGGTGGCAGGGGGGGGGCTTCCCCACCGATGTTCTTTCCTTTATGCCACACCCTTGGAACTCCTTGCCACAGGAGGTGGTGATGACATCTGGCCTAGATGCCTTTAAAAGGGGGCTGGACAGATTTCTGGAGGAAAAGTCGATCGTGGGCTATAGGCCGTGATGGGTTGTGCAACCTCCTTACATTAGTAGTAGGCAGCAGCGGCATTTAGCCGGTACGCTGGGCGGGAGGAACGGGTGAGCGGCAGCTCGCCCGTAGCTTACCGCTCTGTTTTGTCGTCTTTCCCGCCCCCACGGGGCGGGGAGGACAGCGAAACGGACCGGGATGCAACGGGTGAGCTGCCGCTCACCCGTTCCTGCCGCCCAGCGTACCAGCTGAATGCCACCGCTGGTAGTAGGCTACTTCAGAATGCCAGGTGCAAGGGAGTGGCAACAGGAGCAGGCAGCCTGTTGTCTTGTGTGCTCTCTGAGGCACCTGGTGGGCCATTATGAGATACAAGAAGCTGGACTAGATGGGCCTTTGGCCTGATCCAGTGGGGCTCGTCTTATGTTCTTACCCAGAGACAGCAATGCATGCCTACAGCCAGCACTTAAAGAATTAGGCCCATAGTGGCTAATTTTCCCTGCTTCTCCCTTTTCCAGCTTGTAGCAAAAATCAGCTATGATGGTGAAAACTTACATGAAAAAAGCAATAGGTGAAGAAAGTTGGCCAGTTGTGATGTGTCAAATTTTGGAATGCTCATAATAGTGGTTTCCGTTTCCCGAGTCTATTGTGATCTGATGTCACACAGTTCCATGAAGTCCTGTGTCCACTATGACCAGTGGTGTCGTCCAAATGATTTAGGAACAGGTACTCACTTTTGATTGGCACTTGTCGGGGTCCGCCCACCGGAAGTGACATCATAAGCCGGAAGCAATGTCGTGGCAGGAAGTGAGGTCATAGCCGGAAGTGAGGTCAGGATTGTTGCCATGGAGGTGATCATGTTTGTAATAACTTCAGCTTGTGGTTAGTGTTGATTTAACTTCTATTGCTTTGCTTTCTAGAGATGTGTATATACATATTTTGCTTCAACTGTTCCCTGGTTAAATAGCAGGCTAGACTGTACTAGGTTGTGAGCCCTTTTGGGACAGGGAGCCATTTAACTTTAAAGTTAAATGCAAGGAGCCGGCTAGGAGCAGGAAGGGGAACGGGCGCCCACCGGGCTGCGCGACCACATGGGCGCCCGACCGAGCGCCGGGCCGGCCAGCAAGGAGCAGGAGGGGGAACGGGCGACCAAAAAAAGACCGCGTGGCTGGGGCTGGGGGGAGGCTGCAGAAGGAACCGGGACGCTGGATCTGCACGGCTGGAGGGAGCGGGAGCCCCAGGCAGCCTACCTTCTCACGCTTGCTTGCTGCCTTATTCCCGGGTCTCCCTCGCTGCTGCTGCCGCCTCCAGTCCTCTCGCTCCACTGCTGCCGCTGCTGCCGCCACCACCATGCTGCCTGCCTGCCTGCCTGCCTCCTCACAGAAAGTGCAGGCAATGGCTGCGGCATGCAGTATGCATGCGCAGCTGCTGAGCCAACCAGCCGACGGAGCCAGCTTCGAGTGGGCGGGGCCAGCTCAACTTCTAGGAACCGGTACTCGCGTAGTGGTGCGTAGTGGGTGCATGACATCACTGACTATGACGTATCCTACGATCAGATCTCTTTATTACCTATTTTGGGTCACTACACATTCAAGTTGGTCAGAGGATGCAGCTTGTAAGATGCTGATTCACAGGTTTCTCATCTTTGGTGGTGACATCACCCTCAGTTAACTTTCAGGGGCCTGACACCCATTCTGAAGGAAGTTCCTTCATGAAAGTTCTTGGAAATCCGTTGAAGCTCAGCTTGAGAGAGGAACCGGTGATTACAACATGGTTTGGAGCATTGCTAAACACCAGAGCACATCCCAATACCAAGCTGTGACTTCATCTCATCAGTCCATAAATAGTGTGTTTGTGAATTAGCTTTGTAGCAACAGAATTGTCGCAACCACAAGAAAGGAGCATTACCTCATTGTCCTGCCAAATTCCCTGCTGGGCCTCCCCAAGGGCTCCAATGCCCACACCAGGCTAACTAGTTTCCCCTCCAGAGTGGCCTCAGAGATAGGCAAGAGGGATTCCTTCACGCACTGGGCCTCCTCTCTTCCAGCAGCTTTGCTTGGGATCACCGGCTGGCCAGCCTCCTCCAGACTGCCCTCATCACCGGCTTAGCTCCAAACTACCCTAAGTCTAAGTGGGACGTGGTGGCAGAGCGAGTTAATCCACTGTTGCTGGGCTTTCGACCGCAAGGTTGGGAGTTCAAGACTGCATGACGGAGTGAGCTCCCGTTGTTTGACCCAGCTCCTGCCAACTTAGCAGTTCAAAAGCACCTAAAAATGCAAGTAGATAAATAGGGACCACTTTGGTGGGAAGGGAATGGCGTTCTGTGCACTACGACGTAGAGTCATGCTGGCCACATGACCAAGGAAGCCTGTCCTCCGACAAAACGCCGGCTCTACAGCCTTTGAAACGGAGATGAGCACCGCCCCCTACAGTTGGTCATGACTAGTCCATTCGGTCATGGGGAAACCTTCACCTTTACCCTAAATCTAGCACCAACAACCCCCACCACCAAACAATAGGCAGTCAGCTTGCCTAAGCCACAACTGCCTCCTCCACTTGGTGGCTCCAGGGGCGTGGCAGCCATACAACAATCCCCAATAGTCTCCCAAAACAACCTTACCTAGTCCTTCAGCCAGTTCCTCAGTCCTTCAGGCAGGCAGTCCAGCCAGCACTCCATCAGTCCAGCAATCTGTCCAGCCAGCACCTACTCAGTGCTGCACCTACCTGGTGCCTATCCACCCTTCCTTTAGTACCTGCAAACAGCACCAACCTGGTGCCCTCCTCCAGCACCTACCTGGTGCTACACCTCCAACTTTATACTGAGGCCAGCCAATAGGTGTTTGTTGTTGGGCAGGCTTTACCATCAGCCACACCCATCTGCACCTGTGCCAACCTCCCTTCATAGCCACAGCCCTCATCAGCCTGCAGCTGTGTTCCTGCTGCAGGCAAAGACCTTGGATTAACCCCGTAATCTCTGGTTTATTTGGACAAGGGGCCATTGCTGATACCATTCCCTAACTCACTTCCTGAGATGGCAGAGGTTTGGCAAGACTATCAGAAGCTGCCATGTTTTCCACAAGGGGCCTGGTTTTGCAAATACAGTGGCCTAACTAGCGGTATGACACCAGGTGACATCCTCAGGGCCAAAATTTTGGAACATTTGTATGTATGAATAATATGTATTTATTTAATGAATGTTTACCCTGCCTTTCTGCCCCAAGGGCACTCAAGGAGATTGCAATAATAATGACATTGTTATATATGCAAAAGAGAGTGACAAAAATGATTACAGGGCTGGGGCACCTCCCTTATGAAGAAAGACTGCATCGTTTGGGGCTCTTCAGTCAGGAAAAAAGGCGCCTGAGAGGGGACATGATTGAGACATACAAAATAATGCACGGAAGGGATAGAGTCAATAGAGGGATGTTCTTTTCCCTCTCTCAAAACACCAGAACCAGGGGGCATCCACTGAAATTGAGTGTTGGGAGAGTTAAAACAAATAAAAGGAAATTTTTTTTACCCAGCGGGTAATTAAGCTATGGAACTCCTTGCCACAGGAGGTGGTGATGGCATCTGGTCTAGATGCCTTTAAAAAGGGCCTGGACAGATTTCTGGAGGAGAAGTCCATCGTGGGCTATAGACCATGATGGGTTGTGTAACCTTCTTACATTAATATTAGGCTACTTCAGAATGCCAGATGCAAGGGAGTGGCAACAGGATGCAGGCGTCTTGTTGTCTACTGAACTCCCTTAGGCACCTGGTGAGCCACTGTGAGATACAGGAAGCTGGACTAGATGGGCCTTTGGCCTGATCCAGTGGGGCTCTTCTTATGTCCTTATGTTCTTTTATCATTGGAAGGTAATTTCATGCATAATGTAATGAAACAAACCACATTGAACTCTCTGTATTCAACGTTATGATCAATTAACCAGAAAAAGAAAACCCAACTTCCTTAACTCAAAACCCGCCAATCAGACGGATTGTTCCAAAAGCCAATGAGGTGTTGTTATGACACAGCAGGTACTCAAGAAGTATGAGTCAGCTCTTATTTCCATGTCCCAGAGCTAATCCTAGAAGAACTCTGATTCAGCCGTGTGAGTGTCACCAAGTTGGCCACTAGTTTTTTTGTTGGTTCCTGTTGGGTGACCTGTAGTATATTAAAATAAATAAAAATTAATGGAGGTCACAGCAGCCCTAGTGATGCTGCTGCATTTAGGCTGTGCTTATGATATTGTAATTTATTCTGGACAGTACAAATTCTGCTGTAATTTATCCACCACAGTCTGGTGTGGGAGGAGGTCCATCCAGATGACAAAGTGAAATCTAAACCTGGGCTTGGCATTTCTCAAAGATTATAGCTGGATGAATGGCAGTTTAATTGTGACTTTACAGTGCCAAACAGGTTGTGTGAATGGTTTCTGAGCAGTGCAGGCGACCGATGAAGAGTAGCCAAACGCAGCACAACTCCCTTCTACCTGGAGATTTTTTTATGTTTTAACAAAGGGTGCAGTTTTCATTTAGTGTTTATTTTCTAGGTCAGATTTTCTAGGAGCCAACTTGGAAGCAGAAGAATCAGGGCACATTCTGAATGTACCAGGAAGTTGAGCAGACTTGTGCTTGCTAGTGTACAATGGGCCCTTGGTATCTATAGGGGATCGGTTCCAAAAAACCCTTTGGATACCAAATTCCCTGCATAATTAAATCCACGGGGGGGGGGGGGCTGGAAGTGCTACCACTACTTATTTGGGGGCCACATGTGGCCTCCCGGCCTCCTCAGAAGCTTCCCAGACTCAACCGGAAGGCATTTTGGATTCATGGTGTGACTTCTGGTTGCATGTAGGAGATGTTCTGAGGCGTGAGGCGGCCACAGAACACCTCCAGTCACGACAAGACATTGCCAGCACAAACCAGAAGCACCTTCCAGTTGTGTCTGGAAAGTGAGGCTTCCAGATGTGGACTTGGCATCTGTGAATACTCAAATCTGCGGTTGCCAAGCCCATGGATAAGAAGGGCCCACTGTATTTCTTCCTCTTTTGTTCTAGACTGGTCGTAACTGGGAGGTGCCAGAGGCTAGGCCTTCCTGGAGATCTTAACTCCTGGCTTGGGAGCTCCTTCTTCTTCCAGTGTGTGGCCACTGTTTGCAATTAGAGTTAAGGTAGAAGAGGGAAAAATGATGGACAGGTTCCACTTCCAGCCATGCAGAAAATGACCTTCTAGGCTTCATCACCAGCTCAGGTGTCAGGCCCAGTGGTGTCATTCAAATGATTTAGGAACAGGAACTCACTTTTGATTGGCACTTGTCGGGAACCCGGAACCAACCACGGAGCCCGTTAGGATCTGGTCCGTTCCCCCGAATGACATCACTGGTCAGGCCCACCTGAGTTTTTTTTGATGATTGAGTGGTGACAGAGAACCTGGAGTTTTGTACCCTCCAGTTTGAGCAGTCCATGCCTTGTTTTGTGACCATCATAGAAGCAAGACCACCTGAAATAAAAAGGGAGATATAAAATTGGTTTCAGATACAAGCAGCTCACCAGCTTCTGAAGGATATTTTGAGAAGCAAGTCCCTCCCACCCACCAAACGCCAACCTCAGTCATTTTTAAAGTTATTGGCATGGAATCTAATAATCGTGTGTTGATTTTAGCTCAAAACGACTCCTAAATCGTCCAGGCTGCAAGACCACCCTATGTGACCAAAAACCACCGCCACGGAGAGAAAAGGTGCAGAAATGTACCGGTTCCTGTGATCACTCAATGTTCCCCACAGTCCTGGCCGATTTCCTTGCCTCGGTAGGAACATTTTCCCGCCTGCCCCCATCTTGATATGTCTTGTAAACAATTGCCGCTCTATGTCGGAGACTGTCTGCTGTGGCTGTAAGGACAGGAGGAAAACAGAAAGAAAGACCTCCCTTTTTAACTGCCTTGTTACCCTAATTGAAATGCTAAGGTTAGGCCCCTGGGGATCCCAGCGCAAGAGGCAAAGGAAAACAACAGCCCACCAGTACGATCTGACAAGTCAAGATCAAATGGTTAACCACAGATTTCATCTGCTTCCATGGCGACCTCTTCAGCAAGGAAACACTTGAGATTTTCTGGAGTTCATCCATTGGACGTTTTCTCCACCCCTTTTCCCTGCACCACACACCAAAATTAAAAAAAAAAACCACACACACACACACACACATCAGCACATCCCTTCATCTGAATTTATAGTTCGACCTCAGGAAGCCCCAAACACTGAGCACATCGCGGCAAACAAAATGGTGGGAATTCTTGAGGCGCCATTACATTGTCGTCGTCCAGGCCGGTAGACCTTGTGACCTACCAAGCTGATGGCAGCTGACCAGGGCTTGCTTTTGCTGCTTGTCCAAGATGGCAGAAACAGTGGAGGGGGTGCGGGGTTGACAAGCCTCTGGCACAGTGGTGTCATCTGTTAATGGAGGGAATGCTGGGCGAGACACGCTCTGATTGGCTGCCCGTCCCTTGCGTTCCGCCGCCTGCCCGCCTGCCGCACGGGGTACCTCCGTTTAGCGCACCACACCCAGCGTGTGCCCCCCATCCCCGTGGTGAGCAGGCGCCCCCTCTGAGGCCGGGGCAGCATGGGCAGGTGGCAGAACGCAACAGACGGGCAGCCAATCAGAGCGTAAGTTGTGCCCAGCGTTCCCTCTGTTCATTAATAGATGACACCACTGCTCTGGCAGGCCATCTTCCATGGCTAGTGGGTTGTGTTCAACCTGGTGGATGACAAGGGGTGCAGTTGTGTTGAGGTGGACCCTTCAGAAAGATTTTCAAGCAGTGTTGTTGCCACAAGAAATAGCATTCTTGATGTACACTTTAATGAGTCGATATTTTTTCCCCCATTAAGGGTGCAACACTAACCTGGAGTTAGGCTGGCCTAGTTAGGCCAACAAAGTTTGGCTGTCACAAGGGACACCATAAAGCATGTTTGAACCACTCTCGGAGTCAGAGAGGCCAGCACACACACGTGCACCATCCCCCCTGGCTCCAAGAGTGGTCCAAACATGCTTTACAGTAACCCTGGTGCCAGCCAAACTTTGCTGGCCTAACTGTGCCAGCCTAACTCTAGGTTAGGGTTGCACCCTTATTTTATTTTAAGCTCGAAGAACTCCCTTTTCTGTCACTCTCTGTCAGGCACCCCCATCAGACGTGATCTGGGGAAACTGAATCAGATTGTTCCATCCTATAAAGTACCAAATGCATTTTAGCCCTGAAGTGGCCTTGTCTATAATAGGTTGCTCTAATATATGTTGCTCTACAAGCGCTCGGTCAGGGATGTCAAACTTGTTCCAAACAGTGGGCTGAATAGCATTCATGATGCCTGCTGGGGGGGGCAGAAGTGAGGTCATTAAGCAGGAAGTGAGGTCATTAAGCAGGTCATGACCAGAAATAACCTTTTTTCAAAGTTCAATAAGTTCAAGCCCCAAGCCCCATTAGCTGCAAGTGAAGGAAGAGCAAAATCTTGAGCCCAGTTATCATGTGGGGCACCCTTTTAGCCGCGACAACACTGCTCAGCCACTGAGAGCAGCTGGTGGTGTGCTGGGACAGTCTGAGGGCTGGAAAAAGAGCTTCCATGGGTCGCATCCAGCCCACAAGCCTTAAACATACCATTAGCTAGAAGTTATTTCCAGAAGATCTCAAATCTTTACAAATGTGTGATGTTCCTTCCAATTGAAAACAGGAGGACAACTGGTGTTCTTTCAGTTGGTCGATAACTTGGTTGGAAGGTCATTAGTTGTCCCAGGCTTCGAAACGTTGCGTCAGTCTGTGATGTGTTTCTACTAGCCGCTGGATAGATCTGGCATTCAGAGTAGATCTGGCATTTTGGGCAGGTTTTTCCAACGATTATGGACTCATCTCCACTCCAACATGTTCCACTTAATAAATGAATTTATGACAAAGTAGCCAATGATGTGGACTTCTGGAACTGAACAGTTTTAGGGATGAACTTTAAAAAAAAGCTTGTGGTTTTAAATGATGTAAATTTGTGCTTTTTCAACTGTACAATTTTGACTTTTAACTCACTTTGGCACTTAATATATATTTTTTTAGTTATTTTCTTTTCGGTTGCATTTGACTCTGTCCATTACACAACAGTGGATCTCATTCTGTACCGGTATACGATCAACGTTTTTCGGTACCATGATTGCAGCTATTAAATTCTGGGCCTGCTTTAAAGGGAAACAGATGCGAAATTCAGTGTCCAGGGACTCTATATGATCCCAAGGAAATTTGTCATGCTATTAGTTGACAGCAGTCCCAATTATTAGTACAAATCATGGAGCAACTCTCGGAAGGCAAACTGTTTGCAACTGAACAGTAATGAATCGCACAATATCCATGAGGCTATCCCAGAGTTGTTCCCCTACCAAAACATTCAGGTGGGTGGCTCATTCCTTCGCCTCCTCAAGGGATGCATATTCAGCATACTTAATCTGTACATTTCCCTCTATATACCTCGGCATAGTCTGTTATTTTTTTTTGTGGTTAGCACCAGTGCTGCATTTGCAGACCGTGAAAATGGATACTTTAACTGTTCTATTCCTGCTGTAGCTCATATGCTTGGCACCTCTCTCTCTCTCTCTCTCTCTCTCTCTCTCTCTCTCTCTCTCTCTC
>JAJKFI010000108.1:3242053-3253670 GCA_029204185.1 Lerista edwardsae | reverse complement strand
CTCTCTCTCTCTCTCTCTCTCTCTCTCTCTCTCTCTCTCTCTCTCTCACACACACACACACACACACACACACACACACACACACAACATACACACACACACACACACACACCAAATTGTGACTGCCTCTTTTGTTGTCTTCAGAGAGGGAATTGCACTTCATTGCACAAATAGCAAATAAAAATACATTTCCTTCAATGTTTCTATGCCTTTGGTTCAGTTTGGGCAAATTTCACTGTATTACTACGAAGAGCACAATCCTAACCTGGAATTAGGCCAGCACAGTCAAGGAGGATGGCGCACGCATGTGTGTGCTGGCCTCTCTGACTCCGACAGCCCAATCCTAAACTGCACTGGAATAGCCAGGTCAGTGCAGCTGTGCTGCATCCTAAGCACAGCAGGAGACAGAAGCAGCTCAGCATGGGGCAAGGGGAAGTTTTTCCATTGCCCTGGGGTAAGCCCCAGCAAGCTCTATGGGGCTGCTTGGATCTGTGCCAGCAAAATAGCAGGCGGACGTCCACGTTGCAACAGCGCTGGCCCAGTGCAAGAGTGCTGCACCGGCGCAACACCAGGTTAGGATTGCGCCCCAAGAGTTGTCCAAACATACTTTACGGTGTCCCTTGTGCCGGCCAAACTTTGCTGGCCTAACTGTGCCGGCCTAACTCCAGATTAGGATTGTGCTCTAAGAATCGTTATACATTGTTGGCTCTTGGTATCCATGGGTAATCTGTTCCCGTATCCCCCCAGGTAACAAAACTCATGGATAAGCGAATCCATGGATTGTGGCCATCATAGGACCTCCAGATATGATAGTGTTCTGAGATGTAGGGAGTCTGTGTGTGGCCTCGCATTGGGAGGGAGGTGTTCTGAGGCCTACTGGAACCTTCTGAAAGGTTCTTCTGGTTTAGTGGAAAACTGGAAGTGCCTTTCAGAAGACTCCAGCAGACCACAGAACACCTCCCTCCCAATGCAACTGGAAGACTCTTCTGGTTGTGTTCAGAAGTACAGTGAGCCCTTAAGCCTTCCTCCTCCTCTCCACCCTCAGCCCCACCTCCTGGAATTTACCTATCCTCCTTCCACCATGTTGGCTACTGCCACCCTTTTGAATGTCAGCTTCTAGATCCGCCACAATGTCTTTGGCGCGATGCGGAAGCGGCAAAAATGGAAGCTAAGCAAGCACATGCACACACACAAAAGAGTTGCAAGCACTCAGAAAAGTGACTCGAATCTATTCGAGTCATGATTCTTTTTCAAGTCACTGGGCCCAAGTTGCAAGTTAGGTCCGAGTCAGTGACTCGAGTCAACACGAGTTGCAAAAAAGCCACCATTTTCGCATGTCAAGTCATCACGGCTTGGATACCCATCCTTGGAAATGAGGGCTCCCACAGTCACCCCGATGTTTGCAACCATCATTGTGTGAGTCTTGCTCTCTCATCCTCACGTATCAGTGTGACCTTCCTGCTTTTCCCATGGGAACCACAGTGACTAACCCACCAGCACTTGCGGTTCTCCTCGGGCTTACACTCTTTCAGCGAAGGCTGTCCTTGCAGTGAACTGAAATTACACCCTGAGACTATTAGTCATCGGTTTCACACTGACTGGTTTCTAGACGTTGCGGTTGTTCAGGGTGCATTCTGCTGGTCTTATTTGGGCACTGTCCCGCAGCTGCCCTAATCGAGCAAGCCTCTGCTGATTTCAGTTAGCGTTACAACTTTGACTGCCTGTAATCTGTGTCAGATGAAACCTCCAACCTTCAACCCCCCAGGTCCAGATTGCTGTATTCTACCTCCAGGTTCAACGGCGACTCACTTCCAAATCCTGATTGTTTTGCTATTTAACCAGCACAGAGGCGAGGCCCTCTATGCAAGGCCACGGGGCTGTATACAAAGGTAAGGATCTGTGGCAAGAGTTGTCACCAGTCCCACCCTCTGCTCTGCTTCTTCCCTCCCCCATCCTGGAATGCCCTCTCGCCTCACCTGGAAAGCCCACAATGCTGGCAACTGGACTGACCACTTGCCAGCTTGTGGAGCTCCCTCCAGGCCGTGGTGTCGCCATGGCATCACCCCAACACCAGTGGAAATGGTTTACATAAGAACATAAGAAGAGCCCCGCTGGATCAGGCCAAAGGCCCATCTAGTCCAGCTTCCTTTATCTCACAGTAGCCCACTAGATGCCTCAGGGAGGAAACAAGACAACAGGCTGTCTGCATTCTGTGGCCACTCCCTTGTATCTGGCATTCTGAGGTAAATTCTGAGGTAAAATTCTGAGGTAAATAATAACTTGCAACCCAATCTGGGCCTTAAGAATTCTTAAATTCTTAAGAGCTCTGTTGGATCAGGCCAAAGGCCCATCTAGTCCAGCTTCCTTTATCTCACAGTGGCCCACCAGATGCCTCAGGGAGCTCAGTAGACAACAAGATGTTTACCACCTGTGCTGGAGGCACTTTACAGCACCTTGCGTGATGGTGACGCAGGCAATATGCTCATCCTGCCTGCATTATGCCTGATAGGATTGGGCCCTAACATTCCCATTCCATCTTTTGCAATAAAAATTCCCCAAAGCAGATTTTCTGCAACTTTGTTCTTCCAGAGGCGGATCTACAGGGAGGGCAAAGCTCTAAACGTTGCAAGAAGCCTTACCCTGTCATGTAAATCCCACCTCTCCCCTGCTGCTGTAGCCAGTAAGCAATGCCAAGATGTTGCTTTTCCCTGTGAGGATTGGCGAAAACGGTGCAGGAGAGGAGTGATTTCCACTGCAAGGTAAGGCTTCTTGCAAAACTTAGAGCTTTGCCCTCCCTTAGATCTGCCTCTGTGTTCTTCAGTTCCTTGATAACTCTTGGTGGATCTGGGCCCGGTGACTTATCAAACTTATTTGTCAATTAGGTTTACAACAGCCTCTCTTTTGACCTCTATCTGATGTAGAGCCGCAATCCTAACCTGAAGTTAGGCAGGCACAGTTAGGCCAGCAAAGTTTGGCCAGCACAAGGAACACTGTAAAACATGTTTGGACCACTCTCGGAGTCGGAGAGGCCAGCACACAGACGTGCGCCATCCTCTCTGACTCCGAGAGTCAGGGAGAGTCAGGTCCAAACGAGCTTTACGGTGGCCCTTGTGCCAGTCAAACTTTGCTGGCCTTACTGAGCCGACCTAACTCCAAGTCAAGATTGTGCCCATAAGTCAGGAGGGGCTATTCCTTTTGCGGTATCTGCCCAAGGTCTTCTGCTGTGAAGGCAGATGCAAAGGGTGCGGCATCGGATCACTGCAGCTTGCTTTTCTTCTCACCTTGATGCTAGACCGTTGATGCTAGAATGTTTAAAACATTCCGTGCCGCTCTTTTCCATGTCGTTATTTTAACTGTTGTACCTCTAAGCACCAAACCCGGCACGTGACTTGATAACGTCCCTTGGAGCCGCGTGGTGCCTTTTCCTTTTTGGTAAATTGCTGCGACAAGGGCCCCAATCCCAATTGCCCCCTATAGCTGCTGTTTGCACCAAGATAAAAATGACTGTTGGCACTGATCCTCCATCCCCTGAACTGCAGTCTCCACTGGGGGGTGGAGGGAAAAAAATGTACTATTTAAAGGAAAAAAAATGTACTTAATTTAAATCATGTCCCACCCTGTGTATTTCCCTATTTACCCTTACCAGTATCTCTATAAAATAAATAAATATAAATATAAATATAAATATATATAATAATTTAAATCAAGTCTTGTTTGGACCGAAGCAGGTCTGGACACTTTTACTCAAAAAGCACAATAGCACTATTTTCCGAGAAATGGAATAATCTGTAAACGATGCCTTATCACTTCAGGCAGAGGTGTCGTGCCCATAGGGCATGGTGTAGGGCCTGCCTTGGACATCGGCAAGGGAGCTGGGTGCACCGCAGAAGACAAAGCACAAAGCTGGACCCTCCCACTGGCCCTTGTCTGCATTACGCTCCGAAATGGAGCGCACCTGAAAGGAGGGGGCGTGGCGAGGCTGCGCGAAGGGCGCGAAGGGTGGCGTCTTTTGACACCACACCCACCCCAGACGCAATCAAGAGTCCACTCTGGCTCTGCGTGCCGGAAGCGGGTGGCAAAGCCTGCCCCAAGCCCTGACTGCTTTGCACATCTTTTACTTTGTGGCCTTTAAACGGCGTTGACTTACACATCTGGTGTACAGCGTCTGCTACTTGATTTACACCTCAATCTCAAACACATTTTCCTGCAAGCAAATGGCAAAACTAGCCATCACTTTAAACAAGTGGTTTGGAGTGTGTGTGTGCGTGCGTGCGTGCGTGCTTGTGTGCGTGCCTGCATGCGTGTGTGCGTGTGTGTGTGTGTGTGTGTGAGAGAGAGAGAGAGAGAGCACAATCCTAACCTGGAGCTAGGCTGGCACAGTTAGGCCAGTCTGGCCGGCGCGAGGGACACCATAAAGCTTGCTTGGACCATTCTTGGAATCATGCCAACACAGAGATGTACACCAACCTCCCTAATTCCAGAAGTGGTCCATACGCATTTTATGATGGTCCCTGTGCCAGCCAAACTTTGCAGGCCTCACTGTGCCAGCCTAACTCCAGGTTAAGATCTCTCTCTCTCTCTCTCTCAATCTCTCTCTCTCCCCCCCCTCTCTCTGTGTGTATGTGTGTGTGTGTGTGTGTGTCATGCTTGTATTTTTCCTTCCAGGAAATAGCAACCACATCACTCCACCCCCATAGACTGGGACCATCACACAGGGGAGAGCTTTTTAACCCTCTTTACTTCCTCCGCCACTGTCTGCTCAGCTCTTCCCAGCCACAGCCCTTCCTTGCCACAAAAAAGAGACTCCCGTCGGCACAACAGAGTATCGTTTCCATGGGAAAGAGAGCTGTACTTCCTCCCGTCGTGGAGGAAGTCAGACGTGACCGTTGGACGGAGCCTCCAATGAGGCCTCCAAATACGGGCGCCTTCCGAATGAGCTGCGCGTGTTGTTTGTTGTCGAGCTTGGCTGCTGTGTGTGTCTTCACTGCACACCAGTTGAGGTTTCTTTTTATAATCTTCCAGTAACGCCCCAGGCTGCCTCAGGATTCCCGTTCTGCACAACATCCTTCTAATGGATTCTTGCTTCTCTCTTTCCCCCCCCCCCTCTTAACCACGGAAAACGGAAACCCTCACAATATTTCTTTTTATATATGTACGTATTTCTTTTCCGCTCCTTTTCTGGCCTGCACGTTCAACTCTGCATCTCAAAGTGGGACAGAGAGGAAGAGCAGGGCACTGGTGTGAGGACTAGATACGAGGCAGTGTCGTCTATCATTCACATTTGGTTCACATATGGCAGCAACATGTCAGGCTTGCCCTTAGTGGGTTGCAGGCAGGAGCCTCCAGTTAACTCTCCCCCCCCCTTGCATCCTGCGTAGAATCATCAACATCCATCAAGGGTCTCCATAAGTAATTGCCATTGTTGAGTGCAGGGCTGGCCTTCGGATGTAAGGGGCGCAATCAGTGATGTCATTCAGGGGGAATGGACCAGAATGGGAGTTCCGGATCCTAATGGGCTCCGTGGTTGGTTCCGGGTTCCCGACAAGTGCCAATCAAAAGTGAGTTCCTGTTCCTAAATCATTTGAATGACACCACTGGGCGTAATGCAAAATATTTTTGCAGGCCCCTCCCTCCGTGCCCCCCCCCACTCACAAAGCAGAGTGACAGCAACAGTCCTGGGGCTGATAGTGCCCCATGCAAAATGCAGCACCTGGAAGTACGAAGCAATTGTGTGATGACATCTCCACCAACTGTCTCTGGAGGGGGGGATTTCTGGCCAATCAGATCCAAGAATTGGCAGGAGGACCAGCCAGAGGCCATACTCTGCTTGCCCCGCTCGCCTTGCAAAGCTTCAGCAAGGAGGATTTCATGCCTGAGCATCAGCTACAGAGCAAGGTGGGTGGCCCACTCTCCATTGCAGTGCAAAGCCCCCACCCACCCAGGTGCAGGGCCCAATTGGACCAAATTGGTCCAATCAGGCTAAGGCTGTCCCTGGATGAGAGGATTTCACTGTCCCATCCTTTGATGGTTCTGCAAGTTTGCTCTGCTCTGCATTCCAATTCCAATAGGACCCGGAGCGTTCCTAAAATGAATTCTCTAATTGGAATGTGCTCAATTTGCCAGACAACTTAATAAAAAGCCGAGACATCACCCTGCCAACAAAGGTTCACATAGTCAAAGCTATGGTTTTTCCAGTAGCAATGTATGGTTGTGGGAGCTGGACCATAAGAAAGGCAGAGCACCGAAGAATAGATGCTTTTGAATGATGGTGTTGGAGACGACTCTTGAGAGTCCCCTGGACTGCAAGGAGATCCAATTGGGCAATCCTCCAGGAAGTCCAGCCTGATTGCTCCCTGGAAGGACAAATACTGAAGCTGAAGCTCACCACCTCATGAGAAGAGAGGACTCTTCAGGAAAGACCCTCATGCTGGGAAAGATGGAAGACAAAAGGAGAAGGGGGTGGCAGAGGATGAGATGGTTAGATAGTGTCACCAAAGCTACGAGCATGAAATTGGGTGAACTCCGGAAGCTAGTGGAGGACAAGGAGGCCTGGCTTGCTGTGGTCCAGGGGGTCATGAAGAGTCAGACACGGCTTAGCGACTGAACAACAACAACAAACAATTTGCCAGAACTTTCCAGGTCAATTGGATCTCCTGTTCAATTGGATCTTTCTTCTCCCCTCTGTAATGGATGCACATCTGTGCACTGCCAAAGCATGGCAAAATGACCAGTGGATTCAAGTGCACTTGTGCATCAGAGGAACACCACACAAAAAGTATCCTCATGAAAGTATCCTCATTACTGCATCAAAGTTGTATTGTGCAGTGCTGGGTGGATTCTCCAGCATGCTGATGCTTGGCAACAATTAACTGGAAGCTGCAGCCATGTGCAGGACTCTGAACAAAAATTCAGAGAGGATGAAATAAAGCACAATGGAGGATTACGGAGGCATTGAGTCCTACTCTGGAAACAAACCTAAACTAAGAAGATCCGGGAGGAGAGTTGGCTCAAGAGATTTTCAGAAGCTGTCTACTAATCATGAATAAGACATACTTTCCCAATCTATCCACTGTGAAAAACAGGATGAATCACGGGGCATAGCTAAAGAAATGCAAGGGGGTGCAATTGCACCGGGCAACAAGCTTTAGGGGGGCACCAAGCTCAGCTTGGCATTAATGGCCAAAATGGTGAAAACCTTGGTATGTACGAATAATACCATCATGTTATATATCATTGGAAAGGTAATTTAATGCAGAATGTAATGAGACAAACCAGAGTGTAATATCTTTACTGTATCCAAAATTATGGCCAAAAAAAGAAAAGAAAATGAAAATATACCCTTAAAAAAACACACACACACATAACATGATTTTCTGCAGTTTTTCCATTGGGAAAAATTGAAGTCTGCCAAAAAAATAAATAAAAAATTTAAGAGCACCTCTATCTATTAGCTCGATAATCAATATAAATATCAATATCAATAAGGGTGGTGAGAGTTAAAACAGATAAAAGGAAGTACTTTTTTACTCAGTGGGTAGTTAATCTGTGGAACTCTTTGCCACAGGAGGTGGTGATGGCATCTGGTCTGGATGCCTTTAAGAGGGGATTGGACGGATTTCTGGAGGAAAGGTCCATCGTGGGCTATAGGCAATGATGGATTGTGCAACCTTCTTACAAAGGTGGAGGGCTACTGGTACCGGGTGCAAGGGAGTGGCAACAGGATGCAAGCATCTTGTTGTCTCATGCCTCCCTGGGGCACCTGGTGGGCCGCTGTGAGATACAGGAGGCTGGACTAGATGGGCCTTTGGCCTGATCCAGCAGGGCTCTTCTTATGTTCTTATGTAAGGGTGGTTCAACAGTGGAACAGATTGCCACGGGAGGTGGTAGACTCTTCCTCACTAGAGACCTTCAAGCTGAGGCTTGGCAGGCACCTGCTGGAGATGCTTTAGGGGGATTTCCTGCTACAGGCAGGGGATTGGACTAGATGGCCTTGTAGATGACCAACTCTATGGTTCCATGATTCTATGAACTATGATGGAGCGCAACTCCCTGGGAGGTTATCTTGTGCATGCTTCATTGCCTCCAGCTGCTCATGAGACCATCTTTGCTGTCCACCCCAAGCAGGCTGGACTGTGGGGTCTGAAGACTGCGTTCCTTTTTTGATACCCTCCTTGCACTGCCTTCCAGCTTGGCCGCTCCTGGTTGGCTGTCGTTGAAAGTCTGTTTTTCCTCAGGGCACCCTGCTGGCTTGAAGGGAGGCTGGTATTTGTGTGGGAGGGGATGTAAATCCATGAGCTCTCATCACCTTGTTATGCTCTAATGGGGTGAGGGAGGCGGCCAGGCTTTCCTCTGCCGAGTCCTTAATTCCCGATGATTTCTAGGCTTGATCTCCTAGTGTTCATCGATATGTCATCAGCGTTTGTGGTCCAAGTGTTTTGGCCAAGGAGAGCTTGGGGAAAACGAGGGAATGAGTTTCATATATATATATTTTTTTTCATTCATTGCCCCGCACACATGGTCGGCATTAGAAAGAATGCATCATCCCATCTTTCTGAAAGAGCGGGGGAAACAATGTGACAAAACATCCTTTGGTTGGCCTGCAAACAATTGCAGAAATGGATTGATCCTGCAGAGGGAAGAGGAGAAGATTTAAGACCTGTCTGGGAGCTCCTCAAAAACAGATGACAAGATGCTCCCTCTGTGAAATCGACCACGGTGGCGCTCGGCAGATTGGGGAGGAATCCGGAGCAGATAAAATGACCAGATGGCTCTGGTTTTGCCTGCCACAAGGGGACCCAATGTGGTTGCCAGTCTTGTTTGCAACAAGGTTGCACAAAGAGCAGCTGAGAGGCTGTCGTTGTGGGGCTCGATCCCCCGCCCCAGTCCTAGGACTGGAATGAATACAGAGGCGCATTTGTGGTGCCGGGAGAGGAGGCAGGGGCTGCAGTGCTGGTTGCGGCAGGGTGCAGTGCGAGGAGAAAAAAGTGGCATGCTTTCTGGCCCCCTGCCAACCCCCTCATCCGGATTGCTCCGAAATGGAGCTATTCCTGGCCCCGGAGTGTGTGTGGCCCAGCGGCACAAGGGGCAGGGCGGGAGAACTTGGGCAGGGCGACATCACCCTGCCCCTGGTGCGCTTTGAGCCGTTTGTGGCTCTGAGGGTGCAATCCAGTGGCCCTGTGCCATGTCCAGCGCACGTTGGGAGCAGGCAGGAGTCTCCCTGGGGCAAGGGCACGTTCATGCCCTTACCCCAGGGTAAGCGCCAGCCACCCCAATGGGTTCCTCAGATCTGTGCCTGCTGATTAGCAGGCTCAGAGCTGAGGATGCCATTCAACCTGATTCGGGGCCGCGTGGCCTAGGGCAGAGGTGGAGCATGGGTGGAGCCTGGGGTGTCGCAAGCCATGGGCGCCATTGCAGCGGGGCGCCATTGTGGCGAGTAACCCGCACGCTAACCCATGCTGTTTGGCCCGCCCACCCTCCCTGGTGTCCGCTCCGCTCCAAAATGGAGCTATTCTGGGTGCAGGGAGGCATGGTGGGGTGACACACAGGGGCGGGGCGAAGTGCTGGGGGCGTGGTCCGTCACCCTGCCGTGGGCGCACTCGGCGCTTGGTTCATCTCTGGCCTAGGGTCAGGAGCTTGGATGAGGAGTAAGGGTCACAGCCCAGTTCTACCCCCCTCCCTGGGCCGGCACACTTCCCGGCCCGTTCATCCCCCCGCCCAGAAACACCCTCCCTCCTGTCCTCCCCCCTGCCCAGAGCCACACTTGCACCACCCAAATTTGGCTGGCGCAGGAGCAGTGCGACACGGGCGTCGGCCAGCACTGTGGGGCGCTGATGCTGAGGCTATGAATGAATATTCGCAAATATTCTGTATGTGCTGAATCTTCTTGTTCTCCCGGCGCATGAGTCGTTCGACACTCAAAATCCAAATTTTGTGTTGTTTTTTTGCCCCCACATTCAAACATGGGCCACTTGTGAGGATCTGTCAATAGCCCTAATTTGGGCAGGTTTTTTTTTTTTTTTTTGACAGAGGACACGTTTGGAGATTTCGTGCTACATGTCCACAATCCAATAATACGTTCTGTTGTCTGTGTTCGTTATATTTTAAGGAGCTCAATGTCTCACGCATGGTTGCTCTTTTTTCCTCTCACGATAACCCCATGAGGTGGATCAGATTTGGAGATGGGAACTCTGCCAAGGTGAATGTGTGGGCATCATGGCTGAGCGGGGAAGCTGCATCTAGATTTTTCTAGTCCGACATGATAGCCAAGAGTGCACACTGACTCCTTTGCATAACAATCATCAAATACACTGAGAGCGCAATCCTATTCCCCTGTTGCGCCGGCGCTACGCTCTTGCGCCGGCCGAGCACTGTTGCAAACGTGTCGTCAAGCACATCAGCGTTGGTGGTATGGTGCTGGAGCGGCACAAGCAGCAGCGCCAACACTCGGGCAGCACTGCAACCGCCAGCAGCACCGGCCGTGTGCTTTTCAAGCGTCAGCAGCACGCAGGTGGCACTGGGCCTCACCAAGGGCAGTGATGTCATGCAGGGGGTACGCGGGGGTACACGAGTACCGGTTTCTAGGATTACAGCTGGCCCCTCCCATTCGCCCGCCCACTCGTCGACTCCGCCCTCTGCAACGTTTGAATTTCCTGCATGTTTGAGTTGCCTGCACGTTCTCAGAGCCAGGCAGGCAGGCAGGCAGCGAGCGGAGCCTTTTCTTTCCTTGCCACTGAAAAATGAGTTGCTCTGGGGTTTTAACATGATGCCAGGCCTCCTTCACATGTTCTGGGGGTGCTGTGGAATACTGTTGCAACTGTTGGGTCAGTTTAAAATCATCTGAGGCCTCAAAAAGGGCTTTTTTCATGTCACTTCCTGCCACGACATCACTTCCGGCTTATGACGTCACTTCCGGTGGGCGGGTCCCGACACGTGCCAATCAAAAGTGAGTACCTGTTCTTAAATCATTTAGATGACACCACTGACCGAGGGCGTGCCGGGGGAGTGCCGGGGGCGTAACTGGGTGGCACAGTGGGCGGAGACGGGGGTTGTGACGCAGGATGGCTGTAGAGCCGAATTCTAAACCCGTCCCCAGCCTCAGCTGCCCCAATTCGGGCTGCTCCTGCACACGTGCACCTGTGACTAGACAGAAGCAGGCGCAGATCCGAGCAGGCCTATAGGGATGACTGGGGCTGACGTGGGTGTAAGGGGACAACCTCCCCTTGGCCTGCACTTCACTGCTGCTGCCTCCTAACGGGCTTTGGGCTACAGCCATGTTGGCCTTCCTTAGGATTGCACTGTGAGTCGCTGCTTCCGACTGAGAAAAATCTGAGCTGAATGAAAATAAAAACATTCGCACTTCTCTTTCCAAAACTCGAACTGCAGAGATATACGACTGCCTAGCAGCAATTTGTCCACAAAATATTGGCCAAATAGGACTATGTGGCCAAATGTCAAGCCTCGATGATTGCATTTTGAAATAAAATATCATTGGACGCAGGGGGTGGCTGCTGTGCAACTTGGAGTAAGGAGAAATAATTCCCCTTACTCAGCGGCGTCATGCAGCCGGAATGCTGGGCGGGAGGAACAGGTGAGCGGCAGCCCGCCCGTTGCATTCCGG